>OY856411.1:218794438-219236938 GCA_963693085.1 Alisma plantago-aquatica
CAAGAAACCCAGGTTTTCAGCACCGTTAGTGATGAGAAGTGCTGGTGTACCATCTCAGTGGTCTCCGAGTAAGGGAAAAGGTTATGTTTCTTCACCATCTAAGGCGCACAGCTCAGCTTCGGTGGCAGTGACAGGGCCATCTAGGCCACGAGTTGACAATAGAGCATGTCATCTTTGTGGTCAGGTCAGGCATTGGAAGTTTAATGGCCCGAATAGAGATGTTGAAGTGACGCAGCAACCGAGGCAGAGTTTCCAGAAGTCTGAGAGACCACAACCCAGTGGTAGCAGAGGACGAGGACGCGGTCAAGCGTCTCAAGTTGGATCATCTGCTCAAGGAAGCAGAGGTCGTGGACAGCAAGCAACAGCTCGATTCTATGCCATGAATCAGCCGGAGGCGGTAGTCAACCCGCGAGTGGTGACAGGTCAGATGGAGTTATTTCATTTTGATATGTCTTCTTCTTGCTTTATATCTGTTCTGGTTGACCCGGGTGCTACACACTCTTTTATCGCCTATAGTATGCTTGAAAACTGTCATCTACCTGTTAGTTGTAAGAAGGATAGCTTGTTGTTAGAAACCCATCTTGATGGTTCCTCTTTGCTTCGAGAAGAGTGTCCATCTTGTGTCTTGTCTTTCTCGGGACACAGCATTCAGGTGGATCTCATACCACTTGATATGCATGGTTTCGATGTTATCCTTGGGATGGATACCTTAGAGAAGTATAAGGTTGTCTTGGACTGTGGTTCCAAGCAGGCGGTGTTTGATGTTGTTGGAGAGAAGTGGATCTTCCAGAGAGATAGGAAGATTCTTCCGACGTGTCTGGTGTCAGCTATGGTGGCAGATAGGTTGTTGCGACAAGGATGTGAGGCATTCTTAGCTCACGTTGTGGATACCGTTGTGGATACCAAGGCGAAAGGCCTTAACCTTGAAGAAGTGTCAGTGGTCTGAGAGTTTGTAGATGTGTTTCCCGAGGAGTTTCCTGGTGTTCCTCCACCCCGAGAGATCGATTTTGAGATCAATCTGGTTCCGGGAACGCAGCTGATTGCACAGACACCTTATAGGATGGCTCCAGTAGAGATGGTAGAGTTGAAGAAGCAGTTACAAGAGTTGTTGGAGAAAGGTTTCATCAGACCGAGCACGTCACCTTGGGGTGCTCCCGTATTGTTCGTTAAGAAGAAGGATGGTTCGATGCGGTTGTGTATAGACTACCGACAGTTGAACAAGGTCACGATCAAGAATAAGTACCCGTTGCCGAGGATAGATGACCTGTTCGATCAGTTGCGTTGTGCTACAGTGTTTTTGAAGATCGATCTACGATCTGGATATCATCAGTTGAGGATAAATGCGTATGACATACCAAAGTCAGCCTTTAGGACGAGGTATGGTCATTTTGAGTTTGTGGTTATGCCGTTTGGGCTAACTAATGCACCTGCTTCTTTCATGGATCTGATGAACAGAGTGTTTCGTCCGTTCTTAGATCAGTTTGTTGTAGTTTTTATAGACGACATCTTGATCTATAGTCGGAACCGGCTAGAGCATGAGCAACATCTTTGTCAAGCGTTGACTCTCCTTCGTCAACATCAGTTGTATGCTAAGTTTAGTAAGTGTGAGTTCTGGTTGGATGAAGTGACTTTCTTAGGTCATGTGATATCTGCTGAAGGAATCAAAGTAGATCCGAAGAAAGTGGAATCCGTTGCGGATTGGGAACAGCCGAAGACGCCGACGGAAGTTCATAGTTTCCTTGGTCTAGCAGGATACTACCGGAGGTTTATCAAGGACTTCAGTTCGATAGCTCTACCGATGACGAAGTTGACCAGGAAGGATGTGCCTTTTGTTTGGGATGATCGATGTCAGCAAGCTTTCCAAAGTTTGAAGGAAAAGCTAACCAGTGCTCCAGTGTTGATCTTGCCAGAATCTGGAAAAGGCTATGTTGTTTTCTGTGATGCGTCCAAGAAAGGTTTGGGTTGTGTGCTGATGCAGGAAGATCATGTGGTTTCTTTTGCTTCGCGACGGCTTAAAAAAACATGAGGAGAACTATCCGACCCATGACTTGGATCTGGTAGTAGTGGTTCATGCGTTAAAGATTTGGAGACACTATCTTTATGGGGAAGTGTGTCAGATCTTTACAGATCACAAGAATCTGAAGTACATCTTCTCACAGCAAGAGTTGAACATGCGACAGCGTCGGTGGATGGAGTTGATCAATGATTATGATTGCACTATCGAGTATCATCCTAGTAAGGTGAATGTGGTAGCAGACGCGCTTAGCAGAAAGTCTTCTACTCCCAAGAAGGCACAGATGAGTTCTTTGGTATGCCATAGGCGAGACATGTTAGTCTCCTTACGGCAGATGAACGTACAGATGGAGGTTTCCTCGATAGCTGGACTTTTAGCACAGATACAAATCAAGCCCACGTTGAGACAGCAGATCAAGGATGCACAACAAACGGATGATACCGTACAGCTAATTAGATCAGAGTTTGGCAGCGAAAAGCATGATGGGTTCCATGAGTCCGAGGATGGAGTGGTTTGCTATCATAATAGGATGGTGGTTCCAGATGCTGATAATCTGAGGAAGTTGGTGCTCGAGGAAGCACACACGTCGATGTATGCTATGCATCCAGGTGTCACCAAGATGTATCATAGTCTGAAGGACTTGTATTGGTGGCCCGGCCTGAAGAAAGATGTAGATGAGTTTGTGGCTAGGTGTGCGGTATGTCAGCAAGTCAAGGGTGAGCATCAAAAGCCGGCAGGTACGTTGCAACCTCTGCCTATACCACAGTGGAAATGGGATCATATAACCATGGATTTCATAGTTGGTCTACCCAGGACAACTAAGAATCATGATTCCATTTGGGTGATGGTGGACAGATTAACGAAGTCTGCCCATTTCATACCTGTGAAGACCACGTATACAGCTGAAAAGCTCACTCGAGTATATGTGGATGAGATAGTTCGTTTGCATGGTGTGCCAGCAACGATAGTTTCTGATAGAGGTCCTCAGTTTACAAGTCGTTTTTGGGAACAGTTGCACAGGGCGATGGGAACGCAGTTGAAGTTCAGTACCACTTTCCACCTGCAGACAGATGGACAGTCTGAGAGGACTATTCAGACTTTGGAGGATCTTCTTCGTGCTTGTGTTTTGCAGTTCCTAGGCAGCTGGGACGTACATCTCAGTTTAATAGAGTTTGCCTACAACAATAGCTATCAGCGGAGCATTGACATGGCTCCCTATGAGGCTTTGTATGGGAGGAAGTGCAGATCTCCTTTGTGTTGGTATGAATCAGGTGAATATCAGCTTTTGGGCCCTGAGTTAGTACAGCAAACGACAGAAAAGATCAAGGTGATACAACAACAGTTGAAAGCGGCACAAGACAGGCAAAAGTCTTATGCAGACAATCTCCGACGACCCTTGGAGTTCCAGGTGGGAGACAAGGTGTATCTTAAAGTCTCTCTGTGGAAAGGTGTGCTGAGGTTTGGACGGAAGGGTAAGTTAGCTCCCAGATATATGGGGCCTTACCCAGTCATAGCACGTGTTGGCAAGGTGGATTACGAGTTAGAGTTGCCTCCAGAGTTGCACAGGTTACATCCAGTGTTCCTTGTCAGTATGATGAAGAAAAGTCATCCGGATACAGGAACAGTGATACAACCAGTTGAAGTTGAGCTTGACAAAGATGTGACTTATGAAGAGGGTCCTATGATGATCCTTGACAGAAGAGTCAAGAAGTTGAAGAGAAAGGATCTGGTTCTTGTAAAGGTCCTTTGGCATCACCATGGCGTTGAGGAAGCCACGTGGGAGCTTGAGGAAGAGATGAGGAGGAAGTATCCCTCGCTTTTCTCTTCGGATTTCGGGGACGAAATCCTTTTGTAGAGGTTTATGGTTGTAAGGACCCTGACCTGTGTTTTGGGTTTACCCTATTTATTTGCTTGATCTTGGTGCTTTGGTGCTTGCTAATCACCTTAAGTGGTGATTAGGGTTTTGTTGAGCTTTGTTGAGAGTTCGAGGGGCTACTTGCAAATAACCCAAGTTTAGGGTTTTGTGGGAAAGTTTGCCATCTTGTGAGATGTTTCCCCTCTTTGCTTCCTCTAGGGTTGAGAGGAAGGCTTGGGCTTGTTGTTTGAGTCCTTTGGGCTTGAGTTGAGCTTCTTTGGGCCTTGGAGTTCCTTGTTTGGGCTTGCTTGAGCCTTGTGTCGCCCAAGGAGTAGTGTGTGTCGCCCTAGGTTGGTTTGTGTTGACCTAGAGGTGGTGTGTCGCCCAGTTTCTTGGTGTGTCGCCCAGTAGCTCTTGTTGTGTCGCCCAGATGGCTTGGCTTGGTTGATGGACACATGGTGCACATCTTGGACAAGTGCCTTATGGCTTGCATGAGAGGTGGCTTGAGTTGGTGGACATGTGTCCCTTGGTACACATAGCATGGTTGTACCTTGGTTTCTCCTCCCCTTCTTCCTATATAGGTAGCTCTTCTCCTTGCCTTAGTCTCCTTTGGTCCTTTGGTCTCCCCTCCACCCTTGGTGCACGATATCCCTCTCCATCTTGCTTGTGTTGGCCGATACACTTCCTTGGAGCTGAAGTGGTGGCCGATACACCTTCCTGGAGCAGCCTGGTGGACGATAGCTTTGGATCTTGGAGTGCTTTGGAGCTTTGGTGGCCGACAACCTTGGAGCTCAAAGTGCATCTTCTTCCTTGGAGCTTAAGGCGGGTTGCATAGTTTCTAACCCTAACTCTCGTACCTCTAGCTTTAACCTCGTTGCATGTTAGTAGACTAGCTTAGTTCCTTGCTTGTACATCTTGCCCATGTACCTTAGTGGCCGATATCCCTCTCTAGTGTTTAGGGTTCCTTGTATACCTTGCTTTTTAGGGTTTGTGCTCTTTGTGTTGGAGGTTGAAGATGACCTAGGGTTGGGCGATACCCCCTTCCTTGTGAGTGTGTTGGGCGACACACTTGCCTTTAAGTTGAACGATATGAGTGTTCTTGGGTTGAGCAACACCTTTGTTCTTTGTGTTGGCCGACATGGTGACCTTGTTGGGCGACATGGTGCTCTCTTTGGTGGCCGACATGGCACCTTGGTGGACGACATGTTGAGCTCTTGAAGTTGGCCGATACCCTTGCCCATGAGTGGGCGATAGGGTGAGCTAGGGTTTGGTTGGCCGATATGAAGGGAGACATAGTGATGTTCTTTGTTGGCCGATATGTGAGGGCCCTTGGAGATGGGTGATACTCTCTCTCTCTCTCCCTCTCTCTCTTGTTGGGCGATATGGTTCCCTTGTTCCTCTCTTGAACGATAGGCCTTAGTATTTGTGGTGGAAGTTAGGGCCAAGCATGGCATGGCATGTTGGACGATAGGCTATGTGCCCTAATGGCCGATACCATGATGGGTGATATCTTGATGGCCGATACCATGTTGGGCGACATGCTTTGGGCCATGATGGCCGATAGGGTTAGTAGTGTGTTGGCCGATAGGGTTAGTAGTGTGTTGGCCGATAGGGTTAGTGAGGTTGGACGATACCTATGTTGGGTGATAGGCTTTAGATGAGGGTTGTGAGGCTATAGTGAGGGTATGAGTTTCTTTGGTGACGGTCCCTCATGTGATAGAAGTGGATGCTTATACATAAACCAATAAACGATGGTGGTGTTTGTGATATCATCAATATGTAATATGTTGCCTTGAAATTAATAAGAGTGCTAATGATAGTAATGTATATGATGATAGCCCTCATGTAATAGATGGATGATGTGACCCTTATGCTTAATTGTTAATGATAATGAAGATGATGATAACTACTCTAGTAGTTGTTTAATGATAATAATGTTGATAATAATGATGCTAAGTGACAGTGATGTTAAAGGTTGCTTCATGATAAAGATGAAAATAGTTGATGGCAATAGTAATGACCTTGTTAATAATAGTGTTGGTTCTGTATACCCAACATGATTTCTATATACCCTGATTGTTTGTATAATCCTGAGATTTAGGGTAAGCATCAGTATAGTTTGTTAATGATGTACTTAACACACTTGGTTACCAAATAAGTGTAATATTGGTAATTTAATTATCTTGAATGATATTTCATGATAGTGAGCATATTCCTTATGTTGAATCTACAATTATTGCATACCTTAACCTTGCAGGTAATGACTTAGCCATGAAAGGGCTATGTGACATATGTAATGAGTAACATTACTTTGATAATTGCTCTATAAGAGTATGCATGTGATATGTCTGTCCCATGATGATGAGGTGAGCCTTAATAGACAATGGCAGTGCATGATGAAGGGTTGAGACCCTGAGGCATGTGATGATCCTTGAGATGGATCTGGAGGGTTGGCAAGAGGCCAAGTGATAACATGTGATGTTGGATCCTTAAGATGGATCAGGTTGATATGAATAGATCATAATATAATGTTCTTTACTTTCTGTTATATCTTGCATGTTATACAACTTGGTTGAATCCTGCAATCCATCTAAAAGATACTAATTAATCACAGTGAAATATATCATGTAGTTTGCCCTGGCCATAGATCCATCATCGTCAGGACTTGGTGATGGTGAAACAGGTTTTCCTACGGGTTAACCTGGAAGCGCATATTGTTGAATATGTGTAGGTTGCTCCTAGCCTGAAAATGAGGAGGTAAGAGTGTAACTTCGGTTGCAGACTCAGATATGTGTGTAGAGCATGGTGAACAAGCCCATGGCTCATGATATGTGATGTATGGAGCATGAATGCGTTCATGGATCAGAGCACGGTGATCAGGCCCGTGGCTCAGTTTTACTAGCGTCGTGACCTGTACCAAGGCGGGCTAGAGAATGGGTAGCCTATGGAGCTAACCCTATGGCTTACTGCGGTCCTGCTTGTGTTGTACTCGTGTACTGACCATGAGGAGGGAGGTCGTGGAGTCCGGCTCTTCCATTGACCTTGTATGGCACCGTCTTGGGTTTCGTAACCGAAGGTTGGATTTGAACGGTACGGTTCAAATCCTCAGGGCATAATAAAACATAATACAGCCGTTTAGTATTTACTAGTCACATCAAATACGAAACATTGGTTGAGGCCTTGTTTGTGTAATATTCCGTTATACCTTGCAGGTCATGTGGTAATCTACCTTATCTTGATAATCAGGTTATATGGCACTATACCTGGTTCTAATAATCCTGCTACATAGTGATATATCTTATCTTGATAATCATGTTCCTTTGAAAGACATCTGGTTATATGCTTTAATACAGCTGGTATGCTTGCCGGTAAGAATGATCTTGCTATATATATATAACTGCTTCTGATATATCTGCTCATGTTATAATTGATATAATAGTTTATCTTGCTGAGGTTCTATGGTTGTGGTGGGGAGCTATGTTTCCCACTGGGACAATTGTTCAATTGTCTCACCCCGCTGGTTTTCACCCTTTTTAGGTGGTCGAGGTAGACGTGGTCGTGGTTGTGGTGTTGCGGACGAGCAGCTTGAGGAGCAGTAGAAGGCAAGTGATGGACATGCTGCTGTTTTGGATGCTTTGTAGTAGAGTCTAGGGTCATCCCTGTACTCTCAGGTCCTTGGCAGTGTTTTGACGATGTTTCACGAAGATCGTTCGATGATATCTGTATATCCTGCTGTTGGCCGGATGTGGGCCTTTATGTATATATGAACAGGTGGTGAACTCATGTGATGGATGGACAGCTATTCCTGAGCTGTGGACACATGTCAGATCTTGTGTATGTACATATTTATATGACATGTTTCTGTGCAGGATGAGGACTGGAAAGTAATCGTTTCACAGTTTATCAGTTTTCCGCAATCGGTTTTAATTAACTCGTGTTTTGATAATCTGTGGTTATGGTTTTTTCCGCACGTTTTCGCGTAACACCTCGTTATCTGTGTGATAATGGGATGTGTTGCCACAAGGAACTTCAGCAAGGTTAGGACTTTTCATGGTGGTATCTATCACATGGGCCAAGAATGCATAACATCCTTGCCTCATCAGCTTATCAGCAACCATAGCAGACACAAGATAGGTGGGTAGAATCTTTCTCTCTCCTTGAAAGATCCATGTGTTTCTCTCATCAGCAAACACAGCCTGCTTAGATTCACAATCCAAGACAACCCTATACCTTTCCAAGGTATTCATCCCAAGGATTATATCAAATACTTGCATATCAAGTGGTATAAGATCCACTTGAATGCGATAATCAGAAAAGAAGAGGGTGCAGGAAGAGCATACCTCTTGCAACACAGTAGACCCTCTCAACGGAGTCTCTAGCAACAAGTTATCTACCCTATGACTGATCGTCATATTGTAGTTACGAATCACTCTTTGAGTGATAAAGGAGTGCGTAGCACCCGGATCAATCAAAACAGATACAACACAGGATGTAGACATATCAGAATATAAAAGTTCCATCTGACCTGCCACAACTCGTGGATTAACCACTGCATCTGGTGGGTTTATAGCATAGAACCTTGTTGTCGCCTGAGGTTGAGTTGGTGCTGACGATCCAGCCTGAGACGCTTGCCCACGTCCTCTAGCTGCTCCTTGAGACTGCCTTCTCTGTGATCCCTGTTGATTCTGTCTCTGAGGCTGTGTCACACTGACAGGCCTAGACCTACAGTCCTTCATCAGATGTCCCACCTTCCCACAGTTATAACAGCTTCTTTCCAGTTTTTGTGGTCCTGGTGGTCCTGTGACTGACATTGATGCTGAACTGTGAGTCGCTTGTGGCGGTAAACCTCGTCCTCTACCTCTACTTGGGGACCACTGAGTCTGAGAACTAGATCTGGGTGGTGGAGGTGTAGGTGTAGAGAATCTAGGCTTCTTAAAGTCCCTAGATGAAGATCCCTGGAACTGTGGATATCTCTTTTGGGTTTGCCTTTTCTCGACTACGGATCTCTCTATCCTTCAGACTGACTCAACGAAGGTAGAGAATCTCTCCCAGATTTCTAGAGCAGACACGGGGGTAGTCATGTCGGCATTCAAACCCTTCTCAAACCTCCTAATCCTTTCTTCCTATGTGGTAGCCATATGCGGACAGAATCGCAACAACTCCATGAACTTAGCCTCATACTCGCTAATGTTCATCATACCTTGCCTCAGTCTCTCAAACTGAGAGATCTTATCGTCCAGGAAGGTCTTAGGAAAATATTTGTGGACAAATTCCCGACGAAAGTCTTCCCACGAGATCTCTATTCCAGGCCTCTTCTGCTCTTCCATGGTCCACCAGTGACCAGCACTACCTTTGAGAAGATAGACAGCATGTCTAACCTTCTCACCTTCGGGGATGTTAAGGATTCTGAAAGCTTTCTCCAACTCAGTTAACTATAGATCAGCATCAGCAGGGTCAGCTGTACCAAAGTATTCGGTTGCTCCGACCCAACGAAGTCGCTCGAACGTCTTACCGATACCTTGACCCTCAGACTGGACAGGTGCCCTAGGTGCAGGCATGGGCATCCTGTCGGTGATATGTGTCATGGCAGTCATAAACTGCCCGAACATGTTTTGAACAGCTGGGTTTCCCATGTCAGCTGGGTCAAACTGAGGTGGCTCCATAGGTGGCTCAGGTACATGTTTCTCTATTTCTAAGTTCCTTGCACCTTCTCGAGGTGCAGCAACACTACTTTCTACCACGTACTCCTCGTGTGGTTCAGACATTCTTAATTATCTTCTTCTCCTGAGGAGCAGAAGACTCTATTAGATACGAAAGAAACACTAAGGATAGACTCTACATCCTAAGTCCTATGTCTCTGTAGACTCAGCGAACCTAGAGCTCTAATACCACTAATTGTGGGCTCTGATCTCCAAAACACAAGATAAACATAGCGAAAGCGATTCGATTAATAGCGGAATACGAAAAATCGTGAGAAATTAAAACTTTTCGAAAACGAGATCTCAAAAACCTGAAACTCCTTTTATAAAAGTAAGATGAACTGTTTACATCTCTGATAAATCACTTCTCGAGTGATTATATACATCAGGATATAAAATCTCAAGACTTCAAAATTCTCAG
Source organism: Alisma plantago-aquatica (assembly GCA_963693085.1). Classification (NCBI taxonomy): domain Eukaryota; kingdom Viridiplantae; phylum Streptophyta; class Magnoliopsida; order Alismatales; family Alismataceae; genus Alisma; species Alisma plantago-aquatica. The sequence goes on from OY856411.1 coordinate 218,804,428, forward strand.
ATCAACAAACTCCTAAGACCTGAGTGTACAGAGACGACATAATACTATTCTAACTATAAGACTAGACAGCACAGTGTTTACACCTGAAATTACTACTGCTCCTGGTTTTGCTGCTGCTGCTGCTGTCCACCTGTAGATCGATTCCTTCGACCTTGATGTCCACCTAAAGGTAGAAATCTACGAGGTGAGATAATTTTAAATAATTGTCCCAGCGAGAGTTATAACTCTCCGCCAGAAACTTTGTTAAAAGCTATCAAAGGACTATCATGAGCAGGTAACTTAGATTACTCACAGTAGGCTTGATAACAATTACTCACCTTTATTAAGGAATATGAAGAACATGTATACTAATACTTGAACAGGATATTAAATGCAAGCGATGTAATAACAATCAATGTTCTTCTTAGTTCAACCTAAGCAGTTATGCTACGCGATTGATTATGTTTTACAACATCATTATGCCCTGCGGAGATGAGGTATACCGCTCATGCTCCAACCGATCACTAGTAAGTCGCATCGGTATCATACAAGGTCATCGAAAGAGCCGGATTCTCATGACCTTCAACTACCTCAGTCAGAATGAGGATAAACATGCAGGACATCTAGTGTCTCTGCTATTATAGCTCACCAGGGTATTCTAGTACTTCACTATTAGAGTCACAGTGGCATTCTGCACTCTCTTCGCTATCGAAAGATTTCATGTTTATCTCTCATCGATGCGGTATAAAAGATTTCCTCGGGAGAATAGTGTTACATCACCCCGGCATAAACACATAGTGATGAGTTGATGGATTAATATATATCCACATCAACTTCTACACTAGGATGTAAGGGTATTCACATCCATATTCCCCACATACTCAAAAGTATGTGATCAAGGAGTTCCCTTAAGAAAACCTGTTTCACCATCATTTCACTCCTGACAATGATGGATCTATGATCAGGGCTCTACATGATATGATTATACTTGGTTATTAGGTACATTTCAATATTCTTTTAGCATTATACATGTTTCCAAACATTCAAGTACTAAACATGGCTATAACAGAAGAATACTAAATGTAACAGGTATTACTCATATCAGTTATCAGATGGATATCAATTCTTAATCATCTTATCACTATGATTCAGGAACATGGTTACTTACACCCTTATATCATCATAACACTTGCTATCAAGTGACATGTCAGCATCAAGTCATCTATTAGCATGACCTTGATGTCATTCATGGCCCTCACGGCATATCAGTTTCATATGATGCCACTTGCATCTAGGCAACATAGTTATTTCGGTTCATAAGTTATTGACATACTTTCAATGGATATGATGTCATGATCCTTACCTAGATATGATTATTCTCTTATAAGAACCTACATGATTAAATCAATTGATAATAATCAACAATTCATAGTCAGATTAGCAGTCAATAAGACAGAATTAACCTTTCAATTCAAGGTTATACTTTTATGTCCTCACAAAGGGTAAGATTCCCTTGTTTACATCATTTAGGGTTATTCAACCCTTTCATTATGATTAGGAATAATAATTCCTCATTTCATATTTTGATCATACAATTCATGCTTAAAGGAAAATCATGAGTTTAGAGTTTATTGTTCATTTCAACATATTACCATGAACTAGGGTTTACTATTCACATTACTCATGATTACCCTAAAACTAGGGTTTACTATTCACATTACTCATGATTACCCTAAAACTAGGGTTTACTATTCACCTCATGGCGAATTGATCTCATAACAACACCATGTATGAGAAACATCACCATTAAAACCCTCAGATAAGATTAAGATTCACCAATTATCATAATTAGGGTTCCCATGATCTCACATAAGTGGATCATACTTAATCTTGCATATTCATGTACATTGAAGGTATTTTACTTGAGTTTTAACCATAAATGGTACTTTCTCTCTCCTCTCACTAGTAGATGGTGATTACACCACTCTAGATAGGGTTGGGTTAAATCCTCTTTGATTAACATAAACCAAATCACCACTATCAAGTGATTAGGGTTTGATTAGAACAAGGTATCACTCAAATTAACCCCTCAAGGGCATTTTGGTAATTTACCCATTGATCATCATCATGGGTCAATTCATTAGTCACTTAGTCCCTTAATGTCTTAAGTTACCATTAGAGTTTAGATTAGATCATCATTGAACCATTTACACCTTTAAGTGATTAAGTATACATAAACTTGAAAGTCTCCAATTGGTTTAGGGTTTAACCTTCAACCCATTTAGGTTTTAAACGACCTTGAACTCATTTAATCTCAAACAACCTTGAACCCATTTGAGCCTTAAATGAGTGTGGACCCACTTGACCTTAAACGGGTGTGCACCCATTTGACCTTAAACGGGTGTGAACCCATTTGACCTTAAACGAGTGTGAACCCATTTGACCTTAAACGGGTGTGAACCCGTTTGACCTTAAACGAGTGTAAACCTGTTTGGGCCTAAACGAGTGTCAACCTGTTTGAGCCTAAATGAGTGTCAACCTGTTTGAGCCTAAATGAGTGTCAACCTGTTTGAGCCTAAACGAGTGTGAATCCACATGAGCTTAAATGAGTGTGAACCCACTTGAGCTTAAACGAGTGTGAACCCACTTGATTTCAAACGGTTGCAAACCGTTTAGACCTATTGGTCCAAGATCGTTTAATAAAGTTGGATAAGGACCAACATAGGTATTAACTCCCTTCATCTTCAACCTTGAAACCAAGGTCTGTTCTTTACGAAAAAGCTTGCAAGAGTGCAAAGAAAGATGGGGAAGAAGAAGAACTAACTATTATTTGCAAGAATCAAAGTATGCATAACAAAGCAAGGTTTAGAGTTATAAAACCCGCCTCAAACGTTGTTCCTAGAGCTCCAAGCTTCCAAGATTCAAGCCTTTAATGGCGTCTTGAGCTCCACAGGTTGGCCAAAGGTGATTCTCCAAGGAAAAGATGGAGATGATCGGCTAGAACAAGAAACCTAAGTGAATTAACCATGAAACCAACCTTATACAAGGATTTCCTCCATGAATCCAAGCTAGAAGATGGTGCTCTCTTACCTTAGAATAGGTTGGTCGTTTCCCTGAGCTCCAGAGATTTGCCTTGGTCGGTTGAGAAAGATGAGAAGTGAGGAAGTGAAGGGAATACGTTTGGTTGTTTTACAAGGAACTAGGCTTATATACCTTAGGTTGTTTTCTACCATAAGGACCTCTAAAACATAGATTTCTCATCTAAGTCCCTTCTTCTTTCTAAGGCACGTCCAATCATGATAATCTTATGCAAAGCTCATCAAAACTCAAGATCTAAGGGTAGAGAAAACCAGCATGCATACTAAGGTACATATATGAAGGGTCTCCTTACTCTTACTAGGTGTTTTCACTACAAAGGTCATCCTTCTTATCCAATTATTTAATTGAAGCACCCCTCTCATAATTTCTTCTCTAAATGATGTAAAGAGTCATAAAAGATATACTATAAGGTATATTTTACAGGTTGCACTCCATATTTTGGGTAAATTGCACTTTACACCAAAATCAGGATTTTTAAGCACAAGGATCACTCCACAAGCTGCTTCTTGGTGCCCAAGCTTGGAGAATCCATCATACCTCATCATATTCATTCATATGATGTCTCATCATCAAAGGAACATCATATCATGTTAATATTGCAAGTTAACCCTTCTTAATTGGGTAATTTGCACATAGGTCCCTGCATAACAAAACAATACTACATTCATTGTTTTAAAAGGACATAATGAAATTGTATGTTCCTCAGGAACTTAATTACATGCCAGAAGTTAATCACAAGTATCTTAGTTACATGATTTAAGTAAAAACACCTAGGGTTAACTTATAACCCAGGTTAGGGATGTTACATTGGAGCTCTGGAATAGGCTGACCGGCGAGTCATCGTTTAAGCCGGGAAGCAAGGTGGTGGTAGTGCACTCATGTTTATGGAGAATAGTGCACAAGCTGGTGGCGTGCCTGCTGTTCAGCAAGAACGAGTCCAGCAATATTTACATCGAAGAACTCCACGTCATGTGGCACATGATGGAGGGAAGAGTGATCAACCTGGGGCAGTTTTTGCTGAACAGCTTGCACCCAATAAAGGATGCCACCAAGGAATATTGTATGGGTGGCATCGTCAACCTGATCGTGGTTGGGATTGGGTACCCAAGGTAGCCACGCAGTCTTTCGAGAACGAGGGGCGATGAGCTGATCGACCTCAAATACCTCATGAGGGCCATCATTATAGAGAAGGAGGGAAGGTACTATTTCTACAAGTTTGCAAAAACAAACACCCTCCTCCCGCTCCCTCGCTGCGCCACCTACGACACAGAAAAGCTGGTCTTCACTGCAGCTGAAATAGAAGTTGTGGCGGTAGACGCAGCTTACGCCGCCACCACTAGAATTCAAGAGAGGGCGGCTACGAGTGGAGAACCAACTCCTCTCGACCCAAGGCAGGACAAAGCGTCAACGACCTTCTCCGAGCCAGCCACCAATCTAGAGCCACCGACGACAGTAGTTGATAGAGCTGTCGTCGCTCCTATCATACCAGCCATGATAACGACAACACCTGTTGTGGCTGAAAAAGAACCGGTGATCATAGAAGTCGCCGAGACAATGACGGGAGCTGCCGCGGAAGAGACGGCCGCATCCCCCGATATTTTTGCCGTGCCTTTAGAGGCATACGAAGAAGTACAGCCATATGCCGATGATGGGGTGTTCACCGAGATCCTAAAGATGGAGCTCGGAGCCACACAGCTAACGCCGACACTGCCGCTGGTGTCCCCTATAGCGGCTGCTGACAAGATCGCCGACAACGTAGAGGTGGAGCAGCATCCACCCACACCACGGCCATCTCAACCATGACAAGAAGGTGAGGCAGTGATGGCCGCAAGGGTGCCGACGCCTCGCCCAGCAACGTTTGCCTCGCGGATGATTGAGATAGGTTCTACCTCATCAGGTAGACCCTCGCGCGAACGAGGTATCACGTGGATGAGAGGGAGATCTGCAGGAACCCCTCCGTCACTCAGGAAAATGCTGGGGCACGAATTTGACTACTTGCGAGAGGTAACGGAAAGCCACTCAGCTACATTTACTTCTCTAACCCGCAAGTTTTCATTTTTCCAGCAAAGGTTGGATAGCCAGGAACGGGAACTGCTGACTCTCGTTGGACTTCCTGGCCAACTAGAGGATTTCAACGCCACGTTTCAGCAGACCCTCCAGCACCTTGACGTGATCGAGGAGAGGCTGAACAGGGGAGACGACCACCCGCGCTCAATGTAGTCGTGAAGGTCTCTATTGCCTCCTGGACTAGGCTCTCCACCCTCCTCGTCAGCAACCTCGATGGGATCACCGTCCCCTTCCTCCTCTAGCGGGCCGTCCACATCACCCGAGGAAGGGACGCCACAGGGATCGGCCATCGGATCCCTAGCAGGACAGGAAAGCTCCCAAGGCCTAGAAGAAATAACTCCCTCAATCCCCCTGGATGAAGCCGAAGATGACTACGGAGACATTAGCGTCGGGGAGGACTCTTCTGATGAATCAGAGGGAGAGGTGGGGGGATGTTTGTGCCGCCAATGAAAGACACCCCCCAGAGGAAGACACTCGATGGCAGATGCGTTCTCTGTGCTATCATAGATACCTTCCTTCAAGATGGGCGACTTCGACAGAGGGGCCATCGGCTACCTGATGATCAGAGACTAGAAATTGTTGAACAAGGTCCTAAGGTTGCAGGCAGATGAAGAAGACGTCGTCTAGAGCGATGGCTACTTCTCCGTACGATGGGGAGCACTCCGAAGCATGTTCCACTCGCCAGCCGTCGTCGGTAAAAAGCTATTCAGGGTCCTTGAAGGTGCAATAATAGAGAATATCAACACCAAGACAAGTCAGAAGACAGTATACAATGCCACCCCGACCTTGGCGATAAGGCTAATATTGGGAGTACCAAACTCCATTACGGTGACCAACATGCTGCCGCACATCGAAGAGCATAGCATGAACCTCGTGTTGGCCCCATACAAGCACCGCAACGTGTGGTTCCTCTACATGGCAGACTTTAGGAACCACAATGTCCAGCTGTTTCGCTGCAGCAGCAATGAGGTGCCACGCTCCAGGCTTGTTTTCAATCGCCCAGAGGACAAACACCTGAGGCGTCTACCGCTGTGTCTTCTACGATCCTTCAAGCAAGGAGTCAAACATCACAGCGGCGTTTGGAACTTATTTTCTATCCGAGACTTCCCCATCCAAGCCGAAGAGGGAAGAGAAAACAACGCCTTTATCGTCTTACGCGCCATGGATCTACTCAACATATTTGGAAACATGAGGCACCTCCAGGGACAAAACTTTTACCAACTCAGGAGCATATACGCTCTGCTGCTGATCAAAGACGGGTGCTATTTCTGAGATGCAGGGGTACCTGAGAGGCTATTGGACAGCGACCACGACGACGAATCTTCGCAGCCCAGCAACACTCCGGAGGAGGCTGAGAAGGAAAAAGACATGTACGGGGTAGGCAAGCAGTTAAAGATCCTGCGGTAAGTGCACGGATTCGAAGACCCTACTTCACCTGAAACATCAGAATAACTGATCAATAGATTCGACCGCTTCTCGTGCGCTACACTCACACAGGAGCAGGTCAATGAAATTCTTCTAAGGTTAGTCGATTCTACCCCGACAGATGTCATCTACGAGGCAGGCAATGTCATAGTCCCGATTGATGACTTAAGGGACATGATAAAAGAAGGAGGATGCTTGGCTATATTGGTGGCGGCCGCTTACATCCAAACACTACAGCCAAGGTTCGAACACGCATACATAACTCATCTAATGTTGTTCAACGACATCTGCCTTGTTGATGAAACAGGAGAAAAGCAAGAATTTCTGGCAGAGTTGGAGAGCAGGGTTCCACAGACTATCTTCCTACCCATCCTGCACTACAACCACTGGACGCTCCTGACGGTGTACACTCGTCAATGAGCAGGAATCTTTTACAATAGCTCGGACAGCAACAAAGACCATCCGGTGAAGTGTACATCAATATCGTTGACCCCCCTAGAGTGCCTAGTATGAAAATACTATGAGGATGTGGCAGCGCTGATACAGCCATTCCTAGACACATCACCATCTAGATGGCACAAGCTTCAGTTCTGCCACGGTAGTCCACAATAGATTCCCTTATCAAACGATTGTGGCATCTTCGTGCTGGAATGGATGTCGAATGAAGCGACGCCTGACCAGCTCCACCACATCGATTACCACAGCAAACGAGGAGAATATGTGTGGGAGCTTCTATCTGGCCCGGGCGCGCTCACCAGCTAATCCTCACTGGGTTAACATTACCCTACCTTATCCACTTCACAACTCTGGGACAGAGTGTGGAGTAAGTTTGGGGGGGTACCATGTACTAGTGAGGGAGGTACAAAAAAATTAAATTTTTTTTTTCTTCTATATCATGTGTACATATACTTGCTCATACAAAAATTTTGAAATTTTGAAAAACTTGGCTTATTTTGTCTCCCTACATATGTACATAGACACTATATAGTAAAAACCTGATACGACTTCTTGTCAGTTTGTTTTCTATGTTCCCAATGAGATGCAAGTTTTGTTATGACTTTCTAATAATGCAGCCTCAAAACGACAAAAGACTACGAACTTTCCACGCCAAAAAAAATTGTGAAAAATAATAATCTTGCAACAGCTAAGAGATGAGTATGGAGAAGGAAAAAGCTGCCCAAACAGCAAAAATCCCTCTTGTTCTCCCCTACCCAACAAAAATCCCAAAAAGAGAAAGCAGCCTTATGAGAGTGAATAAAAGCATGAGAGTTGTGCCAAATGAAATGAAAAATATATATACACACTTGTTTTCCAAAAGTACCCATCTTTAGGCATGGTAGATCTGGGGCAGTGGTACGTAGGATGTTAAATTAGTGCTCTAAACCCAACTGGCTTGGACTGTAGGGACCACTTGCCCGTTAACAGACCCATACCTAGATGGACTAATGGGAAACAAGAAAAACCCAAAAAGCCTTAGCCTACCCAACACACAACTTTCTGCCCCTAAATCTGTTTGGTGTGAAAGCTAAGTTCAGAATCATGCACCAATGTCTCACCGCAGCGGTAGAGAAAAAAAATTGCTGAAATAATAAGGCAGGAGAAATAAAGTTTGTTGTTCGTGGTCGGGCTGCATTCTCTGTGAGACATCTCAATACTTATCTTAACTCATGGACTGAAAACTACACCGGTCAAGAAGAAGCATTACAAAATAAAGTTTAAATATTGATTGAGGGCAATCAAAATGCTAAGTTTGGGGGAGTTGATAACACCAAATTTTGTGATGTTTTGGCCCTTATTTCATTATCAAAACTTCCCTTTTAAACTGTTTTCCTCTCTTTTTATATATACTTTTGCAAAAACAAGCCACGCTACACTCTTAACTCAATATTTCCATCTTTTGCAGAGTTTTCCTCCATTTTGACTCATTTATCAGTAATCAGGCCCGTCCCGGCCCACAAATGTGTTATACCTGCATCGGCCTTTTTCCCCAGGAAGTCGACCGATACGCTCGCTGCCCGATAGGGTAGCATGATACACTGACGCACGACACAAGTGTGTCGCGCAAGAGGAAGCGGATGACCGATACACCTTTTTACCCGACAGGGAGCCAGACTCACCATGATTGTAGTGTGCCGCGATACAGGCCACCCACCGGTAGGCGCCACTCGTCATGATGACCGACAGCCGACATCATTGTGTCAGGCGATACTGATATCGGCCATCCACCGCCTCCGTGATAATAAGAGCTGGGGAAGGACACGTGGCGTCCGGAGCACCATAACTTCTTCCAACCACTGCCTATAAATAGCAGCTACAGGAAGCCGAAAAGACAGTTCGGAACCCCAGAGAGCGGACTGAGGAAAGCATCTGGGAGCTAGTGTGTCATGCCTAAGAGGTTGTGCCGGGCGATTCTAGGTGAGCACTTCCCCATCCCGAGAGGGAGGGAATGGTTCACTTAGGGCCGTCCCGGGCACTGTTGCAGGCCGATATCGGCCGACAAAGGATACCCGATAGGAGTGGTCGATACCTAGAAGCAACACTCTAACCCTGCACGATACCGAACCCCGATACGCATCGCCGGTCGCGGCGTGTCTCCCGAGAGGGTGCCTCCCGACATGATCGTATCGGGCCAGGGCGCCCCGCGCGATACATCCACCCATCGTGAGCATGTCACCCGAGAGGGTGTGCCGCCCGACACGGGTGTATCGGGCAAGGCTCCTGCCCGATATCGGGCTGGAGAGTCTGCTGTTGTTTGTCGTCCTTCTAAATCAAGAAGGCGACGTTTATCTTTGTTATTTCAGTCATTTACTTCTTTTACTTATGCAATGTAATCAGACCTTTATTTGTTTATGGAAATAGAAGAGTTTTAATCACCTTCTGCTTTATGTTTGGTACCTTTGTTGGATGATTGCTATGTTTAACTTCTGAACTCTAGCTTGTATGCTTGGATCGCGCTTCGATTAGCTACCGAATCGTGTTTTCCCATTGCAACATCCTCGAGAGAGGTGTTGTGGCTCTAGTGTTTGGTCCGATTCTAGAGTACGAGAGTGCCCAGAATCGGAGTTGCTTTAGTAACCTTTCCACTCTAAATTAAGCCCAGCAACCTCAAGAGGGGCGTTGATGCTTAGTTAGAGGTACCCGCTTCGAGAGGAGGGGTACAGGATGTTTCTGTTGCCGCTTATTTTATCGTAGTTTTCTCCTTCGTACCTTGCTTTAGCACTAGTTTTATCTCTCTATTTCCGTTGCATAAAAATCCCTAAAACTGATAAATGCTTAAAACCTTTATTTTTCCTAGTAGCTCCAGTTGGAGATGGATTTCTTTTATTTTATTGACCTTATCTTGTTGTTCCTTTATGGAATTTTATCATCTCTTTACCCTTGCCAGAGTGTAGCGTGTCGATTCCGTGTTCTCAACACTACCACCCTTGTCCCTGTGTTCGACCCCGTATATCTACTTCGACCCCGTAAACAAAGTTGCGGGGGCCTAGAAGGTTTTGGGTTATAAATGTAAATGTCCGACTACTTCAAATCTGCCTCCAAATTTAGGACGTGCGATTTAGGCCGGTCAGCTATCACTGTAAGAATTTATCTCATATCGCACTTCACTCATATTGTATTTCTCCTTTTATTCAAAACACACTTGTTACATTTCAAATTTATATCTTACTCTTTGCTCCAAATCATTTCCATATTGTGTATCTACCTTTCAGATTAGCTACCTTTAAACCTTAGATTACTATCAGTGCTAGTTTACTTCTCATAGTGCAAATCTCATAATCTTTTTTATAGAGATGCTAGTATTCAAGGTCAAATCACTAGTGACATCCCTTGAACTACTACAACTCTAAATATTCTAGGGTTTGGTCCTTATCAGTAGCATGATGTTATTGTGATGTGACTTAGCTCCCTTAATTTGAAATTCAAACTTTGGATCTCACAAGTTTTACTAAAATCTTCTTTATCTTATCAATTGAATTTCCTTTCTCTTACTTGGCCATTCAGATAGATTGAATTCTCAATTACCCTGCTAGGGTTTCATCATCATATTGTGTGTCATTATTACATTCACTAGATGTCTCTACCATGGTGGTTATGCATCATATATGATTCATTTTCTTATCACTTCAATCCCACATTGCTCTCATTAAGGAAGATATGAAAGAGAAGATGATTTTGAGACTTAGAAGTCTTATCTTCAAACATTCATTAATACATTTCTCATATGTAGGTTTAATTAATTATCAACAAGGATACTTGACTAATTAGCACTTTCTTGAATCTTGCAACCTCTTTCTTTTATAATCTATATTACTCCATTATGTTTCAAACCCTTCCTTACTTTCCATAATCCCCTTACCATATACTACTATTCCACATGTCATCTTTAACTTCTAGTTTTCTCTTATGATCATGTTGCTTCTTTTATGTGTATGATCATGTATACCATGTTGCATATATTTCTTTTTATCCTTCTACTAATGTGAAGTTGAAATTCTAAATCAATAATCTCTCTACTAGTTTCACCTCATGTTTAATACATTACATATCCTTCATTTTAATTCAAACGACTCATGCATGGGTCAAACTTAGTTTTTCTTTCAATCTAGTTTTTTTCCTTCCTGAATATAGTCTACCTTTGTATGACTTATTCATTTGTTTAGCTACACTTTTGTTCTTCTTTTAGAAACTAGTTTGTTGTTCTATAGAGACTAAGAATCCAAAGGAAGTAAGGATGAATGTATTAAACTTATTAAAAAAGGTATACATTCCATGCTCTCAATTATATCATAACCCTCATTCCTTAATCAAGATCATTATTTCCAACATTTCTCTTTGTTTTAACTAAGTTTCTTATCCTAGTTTTATGATTTACATGCTCATCTAGTTCTCTTCACTTTAATTCTTCTAAAGACTCTTCACTTCTATGTACTTATCGTATACTTAACTCTTTTCTTCTATTTTCCCTTTGCTTTGGAGTACATAAAAACATTGTACTCGGTTATATAATCCATTCCTCATGATTGATTTTTACTATCTTGGACCTTACATACTTTTCTCATATCTTTTCCATATTTCATATTTATAGTTCATATAATACTAATAATTAAACTTAATCTGAACCTTATATCATGTTCCTTTATTCCCAATTAAGGGTTTCTCATATGAGGCCCAAAGTTGGATCTCAGATATTAGTTCCAATTGATTCTTAGCTATTCTAATCTTTCCCATATGTTTCAACATGTTAGTGTATGTATATTCTCACTATGATGTGTGTCTAATTTATCCAGAGTCTACTCTTATTGTATTTTTAATAGGAGTCATTAGATCCTAGTAACACACCCTGCCAGCCGGACCAAGCCAAACCTGTAGTCCTGAAGCCAAGAGCTACTAAGGATTAACTAACTCCAATTAATCTCAAACATGTCGAAAGAATATCCACTTAGGGAAAACTCATTTGAACATAACTTCTGGTCGACTTGATACAAAAAATAACTGAATCAACTTCATGATACACAACAATCTAAAAGAACCATACATATTCTACAAACTGATAATAACAATTCATACATATAAGAGCATTTCTATTGATCTCCAATCAAATAAGAAATATAAAGCAAGAGTTGTATCACATTCTATGTTTAATCTCTTACTCCTTTATTACTTTTTGGTCTCTTAACCCTAAGATTTCTAGGGTTTCTCTCTAGCCCATCCTTCCTCTACATACCTGGCCAGGGCATCCAGAGAAGAATAGACAGAGTAGCTTGATACTGGTCAATCTAAGTATTTAGATACCAGGCCAGGGTATCTAAATACTCAGACCTCCCACAGCTATAGACACATCACCTCCTATCTTCCACACTTATAACTCTGACTTTCTATCCTATGGTCCCTGACAACTCAGCCTAAGCTATGATACTAAAAGATTGTCACGCCCGCATCCCACGATTACCACCAATCATGAGATTAGGGCATGACTAAGAAGATTATACTTAATACAAAGTTCACTCCCTTATTTTATTTTATTTTATTTCAAACTCTTTGTTTTCTCACATCCAATCGCATAAACAAACTTTACCAAAGAATTAAAATTGTATTACTCTAATATGATCTCAACATTAATGATACACATCCATACATTCATTTTGTTTCTCACACTTCCATGTACATACGACATGATGATCAGATACATTCTCTCTTATCAAGGAAACAAAGATATAAAACATCATTTACAACTCTCTCACATCTATACAAGTACCTAGAGTAACAGGGATCGACGGAACTTAACTGATCTCATACTTAACTCCTATTATAGATCTATTCTGATGCATTGACCTTCTTCAAGTCCATGTGATTTCCCTAAAAATTGTGAGTAGAGGGGTGAGCCTACTAGCTCAGTGAATGAGTACTTCAAAGAAATAGTTTAAAGCACTTATATAATTACAGATATATTACCAAACAGCTGATATCAATTATAACAACAACAAGCTTTAAAGAGTCTAATCATTGATAATCATAAATATGGCAGGATACTCTAGATATCTACAAGAGTGAATCAATATATGAACATGCTTGATTAATCTCAAAGAGAGCTAATAACTCAAAATCAACAAAGAATAATTGAATAATTGTGCATACTTGTTCAACCTCTCATTCATCTTATTATGCCCTGAACCCACATGAGGTGTACCACAACATGTGAAAGAATCGCTGTAAGCTATGATCTCACTGTACAAGGCTCAGAAGCATGCCTGGGTTCCTAAGCCTATCTCTTGAGTAAGACCCCGTCTGCAGCGGGATTCAGAACGTCTGCCTCTCGACGACTAATAAGAGTAGCTGGATATCTCAGACTCCACCTCTCAACTTGGGTACTCAGGCGATGAGTCAAAGCCCTCAAAGTTATTTTACATCAGTGGACCTACTGACCACTGATCACTCAACATGTAATATAGGTACCACCGGCATCCCCGGTTAGTGTTGGGTACCACATAATTGTAAGGAGTTTGCCCTACTGGTCAAGACCCCCACACCCTACTGGTGCGCTCCAGCTTACCTTGATCTGGACTACCTCCAGTCGTGAAACCATTTCCTCCTCACAGCGCAGGCCTCATCCTGCGAGGATTCTACAGTGTTCAGGGCATCTACATGTTTAATTCACTCTTTAAATTCACAATTCAATCATCACATCAACATATCTTTGTTCAACTTTGTAAACTGTTCATTTCATAAACCATCTGATAACATATACCACAACTGAACTGTTAACCATCACCACATCTCAAGATGAGAAACATTGAAATCACAAATACTTGTTTCACTAAACACCCTATTATTAGGGTTTCATTTACCTCCTTCACTAATCACACAACTCACATAAGTATTGAATACATCATAACATCGTTCAATAAGAATTGCTCTCAGCAATTCACATATAATTGAATATTTATATGAAACTGTGTAATTAACTGAACTAGGGTTTCCATGCTTTTACTGATATATCAAACCAACATTGATATCATCATATGAAATCCAAGATCTTATCTGACATATATATAATATGCATACAAATAAAACAATCATTCACAACCAATGAGATTCAACTAGGCAAACTTCTTTATCCAATTATACAACAATTTCAGTTATAGCCGAAAATCTTAGATTTTAGTATAATCATGTAACCTCTACCATTAATTTAAGAATTCTCATTAAGATGAATTGAAATCATTTCTAATGTGATTTTATAATCTGAAATTCATCACAACAGAGGAATAATCCATATCATATCATCTTGCAAAAGCTAGATAAAAAAGGCAACTTAAGGTTTATACTCGCATACTAAATAATTGAAGATTATTGATAATTTAACTCATTTTTGTGCAATCTACTATTTAAAGGAAGTACCCACTCACCTTAAGGTGTGAAAACACCTTAAAAACACATCTCATCCCTGAAATCTTGATCTCATATCAAATCCTTAGCAATTCACCTGATTCTTCTTTCTTTCAACTCAGAAACCCTAAAAGTGAGGGAGTATAAAGAAAGAGTGAGAAAAGGGGAAATTTTGATACCATTTCGGATCAAATTAGAGGAGGGACAAAATCTTGACATGTGTGAGAATATTCACCATTAAAGTCTATGCAAAGAATCTAAACTTACTTGATTTCATCATATCTCGAATAGAGAAACCCTACATCAGCAATTCCACCACTTTCTCCTCTCAAACCCTAACTCTACCTCTCTCTCTAGGATTTCATTTCTCTGGAATGAATTATGAATTATGAGAGCTACTAGTGTGTTAGGTTAACCATATAGAGAAATTTAGCTGCTTGGGTGAATTGCACATCGACCACTCACTAAACTTTTTCTTATTTTAGCATATTTTTCTATCATAAAAAAGTAACAATAATTAGTGTATTTCAGAGATAAAACCTTATTAAAAAATTATAAAAAATTTGAATGTTGTTTTTAATTGAGTTATAAAGCTTCAGTTAAAATTTTAGATCATTATGAGCTACCATTAAATAAATAAAAATAGAATAGTGCACTGCTATCCAAAAATCTACAGAATAGTCGGTTGAAGAGAAAATGCCCCAGAACGGCAATGCTAGCTGCCACGGCCGTGCTAAGATAGACCCAGCATGGCCGAGCTGCCTACCACGGCCGTGGTGCATTGGTTTCATCAAATTTGAGTAAAAAAGTTGGTCAATAGTTCAATTCTTTCAAAACGGTCATGTGGCCTAGAATGCCTGTGCCACCAACGGCCCACCACGGCCGTACTATCCTAGCCTTTAACTACCATTTTCATTCTCCTTTGCATACCTCTCTCATTCCTCCCCAGCATGAGCCTATTTGGTGAAAACCCTAATTTCATCCGACTAGGGTTTATATTTTCTCAAACCCTAATTATACAAAGAGATATCATACTTGGGGTTCTCATTACGTTTAACATATCATGATTGAGATATCATCATTAATCATGTTGATCAATGACCAATGTAACTAAGCATGTAGTCATCCACATAAACCCTAATTTACCCATTAAGCTCAGATACGATCATAAAAAAAGTAATAGTAATGAATGATAAACTTTAGTGAAGGATTATTTAATATAAGTTGTTGAATATAGATTAATTTAATTATAGAAGTAAAATCAAAGTTTTTGAATATAAATTGTTGGAATGTGGATTGAAATATTACTATAGTTTTGTATGGTTATGATTTGAGATCACTCCATATATAAGACAGATATATAGGAAATAAACCACACTTTGTGTAATGAACCTAATTTAGATATAGTAATTTAGTAGTAGAAGATGTTGACTTGCTAATGTTGTTAAGCATCCTTCTATCACTATGAATATTTACTTATCGAGAAGTGTGAGATGGAATGAAATGATAAGAAATGTGTTCGAGTTGAAATGGCATATAATGATGATTTGTGTGTGAGAAACCCTGATATGGGTAATCAATAAGGAATTATAGGATATCTTAGAGTGATGATGATGATATCCACTGATGACGATTCCTATGAAATTTATGTGAGAATGACAAAGAAATGTGTATGTTCTTTATATTAGATTGTTATGCTGCTAGTAATAATATGCAATGTTTATGTTCCTTTTTCAACCTTAGTCTAATTCATGTAATTCTAATTGTGCATGAATATACACAAAAGATGAATAATGAATAGAAATCTCTTTAAGAAGAGTAAGAGGATTGAGTAACAATTGAAATGATACCACTTTTGCATTTGTAGATGCCATATATTTCTTTCAAGCCTGTAATATTTTTTCAAACATGCATGTCTGGACTTTTATTATATCATTTTGTCTCATTTAAGCCAAATTTTAATATATACATAACACATGTTTCTAAATTAGTCAAAGTGAATATCAAACTACAATCATTAATCAAAAAGAAAATTCAAGAAAGTAATTAACATAGATGTAAGCAAAGATTATGGTTTTCCATAAGTTTAGGATTACCATAAAATACAAAAATAAAATTGTAACAAGATCACCATATCATATTCCACGATGAGTGATGATTTTGATTTTGATATGAACCATAGGAGAAAGAGAAAGAAAATCAAAAAAGAACTCAACTATGTAAATCTACATTTATACTACTACTCCTTGAACTTGTGCTACATGTGGATGACTAGTATATCTCTTGAGGTTGGTTGGCCACATGATTAAGTGGCATGCTTCCTTCCTAGTCTATTCTTTTTTTATTATAGTTATTATTACGAGGATCATGAGGGAAAGGTTCACTCTTATCACCACAAACGTGAAGTTGAACCTTTTGAATGCTTCCATAAGCGTTCTTTTTATTTTTGGGGCGTTGGGTATTTAACTAGCAACCTACAACTAACAAACTGACCATGCTTACTAGTTGAGACAAGATAATTGTTCCTTATATGCTCTTGTGCCACCTGTTGTTTGAAAAATTACATAGGAATGGGGAAGAATGTGAGGCATTGGAATGTACGAGGGGGAGAGAAACAAGGTAAAGTTATTAAGCATGAGGCGGGGTGGAGAGACTGATGGTGATTAGTTCCTAGATTTTCATTGTCAAAGACAACTTCTTTGACCGTTTTGTTTAGATAAAGAGAACAATGAAGAAAACACATAGGAAAGAATTACGGTGAGGTAGAAAACTGCGGAGTTAAATAACCAAGTATTTTTTAGAATATTGCACTTGCTTTTTTCTCTTCTATCGCAACTTATTCATCCACTCCAATGATTGGTGACTGCAAAGAAAGAAAATCTTCATCACTGCATGCTTGATTCAGGAGGTAACTAATGCAATTTGAGGAGAACAAACACAATCTTGCTAAGAGGGAGACAAATGTGTTTGATTGCTAGCGTAACAAACCAGGGGATATGATATATATATATATATATATATATATATATATATATATATATATATATATATATATATATATATATATATGGATATATAGTTTAAGAAGTGTGTACCGATTGGTACATGTAAGTTATGTATACCAACTCTTAAAATAACATATGTGGAATATGTTAACTAAGTCAAACCATATGAATTGAATCAACATTGTTTAGATCAGATGTGGTTAAAAAATTACAACCATATCTCATATGAATCATGAGACATACAAATATATCATCTGCAATTTTTGCAACTTATTGTTGATTGGAAAATAATGAGATTCAATTCAATCCATATGGTCTGGTTATGGATTGAATTGACATATGGATTTTAAATAACATAATATACATAAATCCATATGGTGATGAAAAATCATCTATAACAGTGAATACCAAACTATAATCATTAATCCATATGGTAATATATATAAATCCTAAAATTTATGGTAATGAAATATCATCTAATAATTAAATCCAACCATATGGATTGAATTGACAATGTTTAGATCAGAAGTGTTTAAAATTTCACAACCATATCTTATATAAATAATGAGATATAACAATATATCATCCAACGGTTTATGCAAATTTAGCAACTTACCGTTGATTAGAAAATATACATCTTCTTTCATTATATGATCTAGGAATGTCATATTGAGATGATTTTTGATACATATGTTATCTAAAGAGTAAACATCACATCTATAATGTTAGATTGTTCAGTATAATTGTGCAACCATGAAAAATGAAGATGGGTATATATAAGATACATGTACTCAGGTATACAACTCTTTTAGCACATATATATATATATATATATATATATATTAGTATGGTGGGTTAGTGAGCAAAGTTTCCTGGGTACACTCTCTATTTCAATTCTTATCCAAAAAATATTTTATTCTATACTATTTTTTTTACAAAGAAATGGTTGCTATTAATATTTTCAATGTGAAGCCAATTGTGTGTAATGTATAAAAGATGTAAATTACTTTGGAGGTTTATTAAGTGAAGTCCCTTAAGTTTGGTTTCTAGTGTGCTATCATTCCAGCATAGTATTTTATTTACACTACATTTTTTTTTACAAAAATGGTTATTATTGTCAATGCAAAACATGTTGTTTGTAATGTAACTAACCAGGTGTAAAGGCAATATAGAACAAGTCCACCGAAATGTGAATGAAATAAAATTATAATAAAATATAACTAACTTAATCCATGGAATACTCAATGGTTTGTAATTATAATTTACTTAACCTTTTTTGTTCTGGAAGTAATTTTAAACAAGTCCTTGTAGATCTAGTCAAATTCAATTCCCATAATTTATGATTAATATTTTTTATGGGATACCCATATTCATAACTTGTGTTATTTAGAATAACCCTCTCTAATCCAAAAAGTATGAAAATTCTTTCTACTCTTTTAAAAAATCACAATTTCTCGCTAAAATTCAAAGCCAATCTCTTAAATAAGACTACTGTCTATGATATTATGACAATGTAGAATATTGGGGAAGACCTTACATTTTTTGGTTCAAGATAAATGTACTCTTCTACCTGTGTTCCAAAATACATTATTTTGGTACTGATAATTGACCCTTTCTACCCAATCAAAAGGCATAACAACCCCTAATATTTTAACAACCCTCGTTATTTTTAGTGGTCCGAGTGTCACTTTTTTGAAGATTTTTTTTTTGAAGATACTAATAGTTAAAATTTCAACATATTTAGGATACCATTTCATTTATCACTAGAATAAAAAACATTTATCACGACACTTGATTTTTAGCAGTAAGATTTACAAGACTACAAAGACATTTGATGCCTTCTAATTTGAACAACATATGAATAACTTCTTTAGAATATGGTTGTTCCTTTTTATTAATATTTTTATTTTTATTTTTATTTTTATTGTTGTCTTGTAATGTAAAATGTGTTTTGCACCTTACCATCTAAGGATTAAACGTTTGACTGTATAGACTAATATAACTTTTATTGTATATATGAAGAAGACTTTAAAGAAAACCTGGCCCCCTTAATGGAACAATCCTGGCTTCCCCCTAATTTGATTCTCCTCTTTAGATGTAGGATGAGTTTGCACTTTGCAGGGATTCTTGATTGGTTGGTGATGGATGAGAACCTGAGAAGATGGAGAGAGGGGTGGAGAAAATAAAAATGTAGTTGTTTACACAATTGTAATTTGTCATTTTTCCCTTTGATGTAGAATCATATGTGGATAAATGAGAATTATGTTGGGATGGTGGTTAAATAAATAGAGAGAAAAATGAGAAAAGGCATGAAATTGTGATGAAAAATGAGAGAAGAAATATAACTAAAGTGATTAATTTTGAATCCTTGCATCTCTGTTGGCTAGAACTTCTTTTACACACACACACAGATATATATATATATATATATATATATATATATATAGCTCTCAAATATATATATACACACATATATATGTATATATATACATATATACATATATATATACATATATAGATATATATACATATATATACATACATATACATATGTCTATATATATACATATATATACATATATGTATATATATATATATCTATATAAATGTATATATATACATATACATATATATATATGTATATATGTATATATATACATATATATATATATATATGTATATATGTATATATATACATATATATATGTGTATATATATACATATATGTATATATATGTATATATATATATATATATGTGTGTGTGTGTGTGTGTATATATACATATATGTATATATATGTATATATGCATATATATATATATATATATATATATATATATATATATATGGGTATATCTTCGCTACCCATGCGGGTAACTAAGATTTCGCTACCCGTGCATCAAATTTGTAATGGGATGACATATATATGTAATGAGACAACCAAATTTGTAATGAGACAATCGAAATTGTAATACAAAAACTCATTTTGTATTACAACGCTGTTACAGTAATAAATATATATTTATTACTGTAACAGCGCTGTAATATAAAATGAGTCTTTGTATTACAATTTCGGTCGTCTCATTACAAATTTGGATTGTCTCATTACAAATGCATACCTTCCCATTACAAAACTGATGCACGGGTAGAGAATCTTAGTTACCCGCACGGGTAGCAAATCTTAGTTACCCGCACGGGTAGCAAAGATATACCCTATATATATATATATATATATATATATATATATATATATATATATATATATATATATATATATATATATATGTATATATATATAGAGAGAGAGAGAAAGAGAGAGAGAGTGTGTGTGTGTGTATACTATGTGTATCAAAATTAGAAACTTAGAAGTTAAGGACAATGGATAGTGTGAGGACTGAGCAGAGAATTAAGGAACAATTTTAAGCAAGATGATGTTGTTTGGATGAAAATCATCATGTCACACTAAAGGAGCGTGTGATCAAGAGAGAGAGAGAGTCATTTGATTTTGAAACGTTATAATGGGAAAAAGAGAGAAAATCAATACTTACAAATTAGGTATTGGGGGAAAGAGACGTGATGAGCTTTTTATATGTTTTGGCATTGTTTGAATGAGAAATAATGTGACAATGGGGTTTGAGATCTGATTAATCATTTAAGAGAAACAACTTCTTATTGAAAAAGTAAGAGTGGTGAGAGAAAATTAATATGATGTATGAGAGAAAATGAGTGGGAATGACATTAAAATGAGAAAAAAATTCAAAAGAGAGAGATTAAACTCAAATGTATAATTTAAACAAATTCTAATATCAAATTGGTTATGCAACTTCTAGATAGATAAAACTAACATGTTTGTAATTTATTAAACAAAATCACTTCTTCTACAATAGTGTAGTAGTATATATGTCACAGTAGCCCCATTTCTTTTGTTCGTCAACCTCCTCCTCCTAATCCTTATGTTCTCATGGTGTGTCTCTAGTCTGAACACAAGTGGTACATATCATTCTTAACAAAATCATCTCAAACTCCTAAGCATTTAATTAGTCAAAATAATTTTTTTACATTTATTTTCACAACAACTTCTCTTTGGAACCTCAGCCACTTATTACTTTTGTCTTGATTGGTTCATAACACGAGTTACAAACTATTTGAGTTGAAAGAATGAGACAAATAAATTAAATATGAAATTTTCATTTTACCTTGTCTTGCTTTTTTTTTTTCGGCTATCCTAACCAAACCAGAAATTACCATTGCATTGAATTCGGTATTCCTTCACATTCAATGACCACTCCATCAATTTACATGGAAGTTGGGATTTCCAATCCAAAATTACCCACTACAAACAAGTCCTACATTTTAGTTAACCAAATAAATTATGCATAATGAACTATTACAAACTATTCATACATTACTAAGTTATATTTTACCATCAACTAACAATAAAAGCTCTTTAATCACATGATTTGAATATTTTCACTTGCTTATATTTACCATTAACAATGATACTTGTGAATATCTTTACTTTAATTTTATTTACCCATCTAACGTTACTAATATAAATATTGAATATTATTATCTTTTGCAGAGTTATGACTACCTTTGAATATAATGTTTCACTAAAAACAATTACTCCATTTCTTATATATCATGAAGGGGAGATTTTTTGCACTGGAAAATATTATATCTGTCATACTTTCTTAAACTGTCACTAATATATTGATATAAAATTTCAAATCACTTCCATATTAATCAGATTCATTGCATCTCCGGGCAATTCTATCCCAATTAAATAAATTAACGCCTTATATTAGTGTAAAAAGTTGCTGCGGTGCAATTTTTAAAGCCTCGCGGCGCTTCATCAAAGTTCTAGACCCTTCCTCTCGTTTTTACATAGGGGAAGGGGTGGAGTGCAGGCGAGCAGGAATCCCCAAAGAAGTTGCGAACGATCCAGAACACAGGCCCGAAGCCCTGATTTCTCACCCCGCGTCGGCACTTCCCCCCGTGACCGCCGCCGCCAGCCCTCTTTTCCTCTTCACCTCTCAGCCTGCTTGAATCCCTATCAATCTGCCCCCGTCCACCCCTTCCAAATCCGCAACCGATCGACAATGGCCAAGTACGGCGAAGGCGACGCTCGTTGGATCGTGGAGGAGCGGCCGGACGGCCAGAATGTTCACCACTGGCACTGGACGGAGCGTGACTGCTTGGAGTGGTCTCGCTCGTTCCTGTCCTCCCGTTTGGCTGGCCTCGAACTCTTAAGTGGAACCATCACCGCCCGCGCAACGGCGCTCGATAAGCTCGAAGGCGAGGCGTACGTCAACATCCGCAAGGGGAAGATCATCCCTGGGTACGAGCTCTCGCTTACTGTCAAGTGGGAGGCTGAGGTTGCTGGGCTGGGAACTAAAATCAAGGGTACCTTAGAAGCCCCATATATCGCCGATGAGAACGCTGATGAGGATCCCGAGCTAAGGGTTGTAATTAAGGATGGTGCAGATAGCCCCGCCGGGAAGCAGGTGCGGGAGGCAATGTTTGCCCAAGGGAAGCAACCTGTTTTAGACAAGATCCGCGAGTTCGTCCGCACCATGGCTGCCGGAGGGCCCGCTAAGGACGAACTCGAAGTCAAGAAGCCCCGACCGCAGCAGCAAAATTCCTCCGCCGCGGTCAAAGCAGCGTCAACGGAGACAGCGCCAGCACTTGCTGCAGCTCCTGCTGCTCCTGAAAAGAAGAAGGAAAAGAGCAAGCCCAAGGAAGGGTTCAAGACTGTGAAGATGACAGAAAAATTCTATTGCAGGGCGAGGGACCTGTACGAGATCCTCTTGGATGATTACCGATGGAAGGGGTTCACCCAGAGCAATGCCAGCATTAGCAAGGAAGTCGGTGGCCCATTCAGCATCTTTGATGGCGCTGTTACCGGGCAGAACCTGGAGCTTCAGGAGGCCAAGCTGATTGTTCAGAGATGGCGGTTCGGCAGTTGGCCAGATGGTCTTCACTCCACTGTAAGTACTTACATCGTCTAGTTTAAATATTTAATTTTTAAATGGTCAAAGTAGTCGACTAGGGCGTCTCTTTATAGTCTAGGCATTGCTATGTTGTTTCCAGATCGGCTAATCTGTGTTTCCTTGGTTAGGTGAGGTTGGAGTTTGATGAGCCAGAGTCAGGGGTTACAGTCGTGAAACTCACACAGACTGATGTGCCTGAAGAGGATAGGTATCATCTTCCGTTTAGTGCTATACAGTTATATTCATAATGCTGTTACAATTTCCAACCATAGTGTTGCTTACAGAATTTCGGGTCACTATTTGCAGGTATGGCAATGCGACTGTGGTCGAGAACACCGAAAGAGGATGGAAAGACCTGATCTTTCACAAAATCAGAGCTGTATTTGGTTTTGGAATCTGATCAATTTGATACTAGAAACCCAATTTTCTTGTCTGAATGCTATTTTTTTTCTTTGGAAAACGATGTATCGCGTCAATGCTGTTAAGCCAATAGAATTTGATACATTTCTCGGCCAGTGCGGCAATTGACATTTGTACGAGTCTAAGGAAATTTGTGATTTCTTATTTTGAAGTATCTTAATGCTCTTTGTTTTGCATGTTATTTTATAAGAATTTGTTAGGGTATAACTAATATAATTCTTATCTCTTACATGATCAGTAAGGTCGCTACTTTCCATGGATACTCTTTTATTAAAGAGGGGAGTCCGCTCATGATAATACAAGGAGGAAAGGTGGTATTAAGGACGAACTGTAGAGGGCTGCATTAGATGGTTTAGGCATGTGCTGAAGTAGATCTAGATATGCACAGTCTGAAGCATTTCCACGCCACTGTAAGTTCAGTAAGTCATGGACATAGTTGGGAGTAGATGAAATCATTATATTCAGCTTTGAAATTGATCTTATGGAGAAAGGATTAGGTATAGATGATGATGATGGACTTCTGTTCACAAATACAACACGATTGCAGTTGATGACGTTTGTACATAAATGGCTTGTTGTGGTGGTCAACACCGAATGAGGCCGGAAAGATATCATCTCTTACAAAATTAAAGACGTCATCTTCTACCAAAAAAAAAGTCCCATCTTTAAAAAATTCGGTATTTGGTTTTGGAAGCTGATCATCTTAATACTGAAGTTCTCTTTTCTAAATGATGTTTCTTTGTTTTGGAAACTGTTGTATTGGGTCAGTGCTGTTGCACACCTCTGTTGTCATGGGTACGGCACCTGGTCTTGCAATTCTAATCTTACTGTGATAATCTGATATTTGTATGAGCTGAACGAATATTGTGACTTCTAATTTAAAAATATGGTTATCTTCGTCGTTGCGATTGTTACCTTGTGGGTATTTTGTGGGCTATAAGTGTATTATCTGACTTAATCAGGGAGATATTCCTTTTATTGATGTTGTATTTTTAAATTGGGGACAGTTGATAAGGAGATACAGAATCACTACATTCAGCTCCGAGATAGTGCTGCTGTAAGTGTTAAAGGGAACGGAATTTTACTCACCGATGGAATACAATTGCATTTGTTGAGATCTGAATCTAAAAGACTCGTTGTGTACCGGCCAGGATGCCAATCAACTGGGCTTAGTTATTTCCGCAGCGTGCTTTACCATCGGATTGTTTTGTCTTGTTTAACTTATTTTACCTTTCTTGGTGTTGATTACTAAGTGGTAGTTCTAATCTCTGAGAGTGTAATGTTGTGTGTAGTCCTGGGTGTTTGAATGTGCGAACTTGCATGTAGCTATGTATACATTTCCGTGTGTATTTTCCCTTTTGATTCGCAACAACAGCGAGTTGTAGCTCGAACATGGCTAATGAGCTCTTTGATTGCTGTTAAGATGATCTAGCGTCAACATGGGTGTGTAGAACATTTCACATCTTTTCTTGTATAATAGTGATGGACTTTGCAAGTGTGGACCTGAACGTTAAGTTTGGACATCCTAGCATTAGTCGTTTCATGTCTACATTGATCATGGAGATTTAAGCTTTCTTCTTTGTGTGGCAGATATATATTGAAGAACAGAGTGTATGTCGATATCCATAGTATTGGAAGACTGAAATATCCTACAACGACGTGGGGCTTAAATTTTGAGATCCTGATAAATTATGCGGATTGATTAAGGTCAGGAAATTATTATTTGAAGTGTGGGTGGTTTGTTTTTCGCTGGGAAGTACATATTTTGTCCTATTCCTGGCCATATCTTTCCACAGATGAAAATGCATTACAATTTGTCCTCCTGTTTCCTCCGCCTTAATAGTCTGCGAGAGAGAGAACAAACGCCACAAAATTATGATGCAGTGACATGTTGGTTAATATGCTGACACCAGTAAACTGGAACAAAGCTGGGGAAGGGTCAAGTCTGTGGCTGAACGGCGGGTTGATGTCAACTATTAGCTTAAAACTGCAATCAGGAGTCCAGTAGAACGTTGGCTAGGTGTCAATTTTTAATGTTTATCAATTGATAAACAAAGCCGTAAAACAATTGTTCACCAACATGCAAAGAAAATGAAGAACAATAAGCAAGCTCTAGAGAATATAAATCACCCGAGAGCGGAAAAAGAGATCCTGCCTAAGCCACGACAGACTGCTCTCGTGTGCATCAACGAAAGATTATATTAAAGTAAAACTACTAGTGCGACGTGATTAACCCAGGAAGGATACAACGCCATGTATACTTAATGTGTTGGCACCATCTTGGGCTTGGTCTAGTTGATCTTCCAATTTCCATAATTGTTTATAGGTGACTTATGCTTAAATTGTTTCTGATGCGAGGTTCCACGAACAATTGTCAGCTTAGAACCCGGCTTTTATTCTATTACTAGCTAATAGCACGTGCTAAGCACGTGATTAATAGTTGAATTAGCACAATAAGATCTTATATGTATACTACTACATAACAAAAATGATTGATGATCAATTAAAATTAAAGCTAAAATTTAATTTTTCTTTCCAGTTCATACTTAATAATAACAATAATTGTATATATACAACTTGTTAAAAGTAAATAACTCAGTTAACACCCAGTTGACTCATTCTAACATCACAACAAAAAATTAAAAATGAAGTGCAAAATAAATTGTGAATCATAAAAAAGGAACTGATTAACCCATTAAGAGAGAGTGAGAGTAGCTCCTCCTAATCTATAAGCATGCATAGAGACTGGATTGGTAAACACACATACATGTTGCTAGAAGAAATAATGAATGGACCGATAAGCACATTGGCTAAGCTACTGAAGCAGATACAAATATGTTTCGTCGGTTGATCTATTGACTCCCTCCAACTTATAGCGTGTCATTACCAAAATTCAAATTCAAAATTATTTTATATGCTGCCTGATTATGAGTATTGCATTACCATGTGCTAATATATATACACCATACTAACCCAAATCATATTGATTAAACATTAACTAACTCTTAGATAGAATGTTTGAATAAACAAACACAATAATTGGACCTTAGGGTTCCGTTCGGGTCCTGCCATTGGAAATGCACAGTTAGGTACGTCTTTCACATTAGATTTTCGGATCATCAGTCCCGGCAACCTTGAAAATCTTATTACGCAGCGAGCCACAACATGCAAAAAGATGTGATGACCGGCTCACCAAGGCTGATGGCGGGCTCACCGTGCGGCAGTCTGCACTCCCGCTAAACACTGTTACCTCTAGGTCTGAGGACCAGGGTATACATTATACTAAACATCTTCTTTTTGTTTATAAGTTGATTTATAATGAAATCAAATTCCTCTGTATATCAATGAGAATGTGGTAGAAATAATCATGCCACATCTCCTTCTTGATTAGGCTTCTTTGGATTGTTTCAGAATGATTACTTGATCAGAGTAATCAGAAAGATAACAATCTAGGTATGTCATACTTACCTTTCCTTCAATAAATGAATACCTGACCAGGGTATTCAAGAACTAAAATTAGGTAATATGCATTTATTTTTATTTTATGTTTTCATCTCTTTAAATTTGATATACTTAATATCTCAGATTTTCTCTGAGTTGCTTTTTCATCTCTTCCCTTCCTTAATGAAGAAAGAGAAAATTTCAAAACATATAAAAGAATATTGAACTGAACACAAGTTTTCATCCTACTTATCTCTTCCTCATATCCTCAAAGGATTATACAGATGAACTAAACAACACTACATTTCTTATAGTAGAAAGTAGAGGATATTTCAAAATAGAAAGTTTCATTTTGACGTGTCTACCTTTCACAAGTTATCTAGTGTCTTGTCTGTTGGGTCACCTCATCATTTTCTATTTGGACATTGCCACCTCAGATGTCCTCTCTGTCCACATCTATAGCAAGCTCGGAGCCTTTTAGGTGATTGTTGCTTGGGTGCACTACATTGTGGTTGAGTCGGTACTACTGAAATCTTTGATTGTTTAGTACCACCAATTCCTTATTCACATGACTGTTTAGACTTCCTTTTAAGATCTGTCTCATGTTTCCTTGTCATAGACCCTTCTATCCTTCGAATTAACTCCATAAATGTGGCAAACCTCTCTCTAATTTCTAGGGCAGATGCTGGAATAGACATTTCAGCATTTAGCCCCTTCTCAAAACATCGAATCTTTTCTTCCTCAGTAGCAGCCATTTGAGAACAAAATCGTAAAAGTTCCATCAAATTGACCTCATATTCATTTATTGACATGGCTCCCTGTCAGATTTTCTCGAAGTATGAGATCTTTTCATCTAAGTATGTCCTTGGAAAATACTTATTGATGAATTCTCGATGAAATTCCTCCCAATTAACCTCTTTGTCATTCCTTTTTATTTCTTCTATAGCCCACCAATGTCCAGCACTACCCTTCAAAAGGTATACAGCATGTTTAACTTTGTCAACCCTCTGGGATACTAAGGATCTTAAAAGCTTTTTCTAACTCAGTGAGCCATAAATCTGCATCTACTGGGTCAGATGTCCTGGCATATTCCATGGTTCCAACACGACGTAGTCATTCAAAAGTCTTACCAGACCCATATCCCTCATTGGGAGATGGTGCCCTGGGTGGTGGTACTGGCATTCGATCTATTATATGCATCATTGCAATCATGAATTGCCAAAAAGTGTAGAAAAATCTGGGTTTCTTATCATGACCTCATCAACAGGGGGATTCTCGGGCACTGTTTCTTCTCTTGCTTGATCCCTGGCACCTTCTACTAGTGCAGCAACATTGCTCTCAACAACGTGTTCCTCGTGTTCTCCAGACATCTTGGAGTTATATATCTTCTTCTACATAAGCAGAAGGCACTATAAGATACACTGAGGTCCACTTAGAACAGACTTGATACCTTAGTCCTATGTCTCTATATACTTAGCGAACCTAGAGCTCTAATACCACTAAATTGTGACATCCAACTCACAAAAACATGATTTACTTAAGCAGAAGCATTCGTTAACAGTGGATTACTGAAAATCATTAAAAATTTAAACCTTTTGCAAAGAGATACATACACTGGGAAAATGCTTTTATCAAGAACCAATGTATTTCATTTACATCTTGGATCATGAGTACATATTTTGTACCATTCCTTCTTCAGGATTACGAGCATCATCTGCTCTGTTAACAACTAAACACAGATAGCATAAGAACATCAAGGAATCAAGCCAAAAAAAATATCATATTTATTTATTAAAAACACTAGTTACTAACTCCGAGAACCTGAGAGTACAGAGACGACACATAGGACTTCTATCTACAAGACACGACAGACAGTACGCTCAACCTGAGATGTCACTACTGTCACTGTTGTTGCTGATGTTCTTCCTCTGCAAGATATTCTCAGTCCCCTCTGTGCTTGTCCACCTAAAAATGTTGGATCCCACGGGGGTGAGACAATTGTAATTGCCCCAGCGAGAGATATAACTCTCCGCCAAAAACATTATTATTGCAGTTTAATGATATAAAATTGGGCAGAGGATAAGCAGTTCAAAGCATTCTCATCTTTTAAGGCATTGCAACTATTTATGATAGAACAATAGATCATCTATTCTCTTAATAAGGAATAGGAAGAACATGTATATCATTTATCCATCATATTATACCATCATGTCAAACTTCTCTTGTGACACTCATTATCTTGGTATGTCACCCTTGAGACATTCTTGTTTCAATATGTTGGCCTTAGCCAATCTGCTAAATAGATATGGGATTATATCTACCATGTACTCATATATCATTAATACAGGCATTGGGTTATTACCAATCCTTTGTCATCATTACAGGCATTGGGTTATTACCAATCCTGTGTCATCATTACAGGCATTGGTTTATTACCAATCATGTGTCATCATTACAGGCATTGGGTTATTACCAATCTTGTGTCATCATTACATGCATTGAGCCTCTGCCAGGTATTGGACTCTTCCAAACCTGATTACACCGCCAGGCATTGGACAATACCAATCCTGATTACAGGCATTACACCTCTGCTAGGTATTGGACTTTAACCAATCCTAATTACACAGCCAGGCATTGGACTTTAACCAACCCTGATTACACAGCCAGGCATTGGACTCTAACCAACCCTGATTACATAGTCAGGCATTGGACTTTAACCAACCCTGATTATAGGCATTACACCTCTGCCAGGTATTGGACTTTAACCAATCCTGATTACACAGCCATACATTGGACTTTAACCAACCCTGATTACACAGCTAGGCATTGGACTCTAACCAATCATGATTACACACCCAGGCATTGGACTTTAACCAACCCTGATTACAGGCATTACACCTCTGCCAGGTATTGGACTTTAACCAATCCTGATTACACAGCCAGGCAGTAGACTCTAACCACTCCTTATTACAAGCTCTGAACCCTGAGGTTATCATTCATATCTTTTCACATTCTTTATTGAATACAATTATTCCTTTTATTAAGTTTATTAAAACATTATCATTTCTTACAATAACCTTTTATAATCATCTTGGTACCTCTCACTATGCCACAATTGTTCTCATGGCTCATAAGGCCCATAAAGCATTTTGTCATCTCTCACTAGGCAACATCTAACCATATGGCTCACAAGGCCATTAAACATCTTGTCACCTCTCACTAGGCAACAAAAACATATTACCTCATGTAATACAATAGTAACACCACTATTCCCTCAATAGGGTTAGGGCTTACTATTCACGTTACATTAGGGTTTCTCATGTCCCATTACCCAATTTAGGGTTAGGGTTTCCCATCTCACATTAATTACGATTTCATATTTATCAAATAAACCTTAAATATATTGCTCCACACCTCTAGGAGCATCCATTAACATCTCCAGTATTCACTCATGTTTATTACTCTTAACATTTATTATTAAATGATTATCAATACAAGGTGTGAGTTCATTTCTCATCCTTATCATGGTATGATTACATCATACTCATTAGTATGGCTTAACCCCATTCTCAAGGTATATTAGTCTATACCTTTCAAAGTATATCAAACTTGTTACATTTCATTGTAACAATTTACATAACACACTTCATGTGTTTCTTGTCCAAGTATATTGGATTTGAGATGCACCAGGGTATATCAACCCTGGAATACTAAAAGTGATATTTATCATATCTTGGTGTATCACTTTCCTCATCACTTCCTGTTGACTCAAGGTCAATTAGGTCAATGTTGACTCACGTCTAAATTGACTAAACCCTTGTTTTGATGATGACTAAACATTCCACATATTGGTGTCTAATGCTTCTACATTGAGTGATTTCAGATTAGGTTTAGACACACTCCAAATGCCCTAACTTGCGCATATCAAATTGGAGAAAAGACAAGTCAAAATAGCTACAAGTGTGCAATTTGGGATCTCTATGTAAATGACCTTATAATTGCTTTGTAATCACTTGTAATGATTGTATGACTTGTAATTAAGCTTAGAAAAATTATTGGGACACAAAAATCCATCATTTGTATAGTCAAACGAAAATTCCAAAATACCCATAACAGGGATTTTGTCGGCCGAATTCCAAACTCGGCCGATCCATATATTCTGGAATTTTTGTTGCAATCGGCCGAGTTACAAACTCAGCCGATTCCCGTTCGGTCGAGTTTCTAGCTAGGAAACTCGGCCGATCCACTGATCGGTCCAAGATGAAAGTCGACCGATCGGCCGAGTTTCTCCAAAGGAACTCGACCGACAGTCTAGCTTTCAGCCTTGTCTTTTAGTGGTTCGACTGAATTGCCTTTATAGAAACTCGGCCGATCAGACTGTACGAAAAAGTGCAGAAAAGTGATTCTAGCCGTTGTGGAGTTGCAACAAGTGAAAATAGATTCGTTGCAAGCCACAAAACGGCTAGTTTTCGTTCTCAAGTGTTCCCAAAGGCTAAGAGGCATCCCCAGCTATAAATAGGACCCCTTGGGCTTCATTCCAAGGTTGAGCATTCATTGCAAACTCTTTGTGAGGTTCCTATTCTATAGTTGAGTGCTTCCTACAGCCTCCTCTCTCTCTCTAAGCTTAATCACTTGCTACATCCATTAGAGTGAGTAGGAAATATGTAAGAGAGCTAGTCATATTTGTATATCTTGTGAAGCTCTCACTTCCACCACCTCCCCATCTCTCATTTCCAATCATGAAGATAAAGGTTCTCTCTCTTGTCCAAGAGAGGTGAAGAAGAACAAGGGAAGGAGTCCCTTGGTGAAGATCAAGGCTGAAGACTTGGAGCTAGAGTGGGTAAGTCCTTGGAGAAGGCAGAAGACTCAAGATCCAGTGGGTAAGTCCTTGGTGGAAGCTTCTCCGAGTGAAGGTGAAGTCAAAGGCGGAAGATCCAAGAAGAGTGGGTAATTCCTGCAAGGCCGAAGACTTGTGCAAGAGTGGGTAAGTCCTTGGAGAAGGCCGAAGACTCTTGCAAAGTGGGTAAGTCCTTGGTAAGGTTGAAGACTCTTTGTATTGGATAGGTAAGTCCTTTGTGGGTCATGTATTGTATGTCTTATTAATGAATATAAGAGTGCAATTGTTTGAAGTCCTAGAGGTTGACCTCTCTAGGCAAGTGGACTGACACACTTCTAGTTTGAAGTGTGGAACCACTCTAAATAGCTTGTCTACATGTGCATGTTCAATCTCTCTTATCCTTGTTATGCATGTTTTAGTTGCACTCAAATTGCCTATTTAGCAACCTTATCTTGTCATATATTTTGAAGGTTTAATGAATTTGTTTAAGTGCTTTCAGCTCTATTCACCCCCCCCTCTAGAGCATCTAAGTCACCCATCTAGGATCCAACACTTCCAACTTACTTGAGTTATCAATTTATTTTGGATTAAGCTATTTCCCATCTTAATACTTTCATCCACTAACCTATCACTTTTACCATGAAGTACATAGGTCACACACAAGAATGGTCCAACTATCTTCAATGATATGGACTCATTTTAGATTAAGGCATTGCTTACTATAAGGTTGCCTATGATCAACCATTTGAGATATTTCACCTTTATAAGGCATTACCCACTATTAGTGTTTCACATGGCATCACCCTCAATTAGGGTTTCACATGGCATCACCCTTAATTAATGGTTTCACATGGCATCACCCTCAATTAGGGTTTCACATGGCATCACCCTCAATTAGGGTTAAATTCAATTATCCACAATTAGGGTTTGCTATTCATCCTAATTAGGGTTTCCATTCAACTACCCATAATTAGGGTTTACTATTTATCCCAATTAGGGTTTCATCTTCCATTATCCAATATTAGGGTTCCTTATATCATCACCCTTAATTAGAGTTACATCATTATTCTAGATTAGGGTTTCACTCAGGATTGCCCTAATTTCAGGATTATGGCTTATTAACCCACTCGATTAGGGCTTCATGATCTCTTTACTAAGGATCATAACCTAATCACATATCCTTCATGATTAATACTCATGTATGAATTCCTTTCTATCATCCTCTCAACTTGATTAGGTTGCATCAACCTTTCAATCAAATATATACAACTATGATTGACATAGTGTATTGAGACATTGCTTTCATAAGCTTTTAGGGTTAACTATTCTAAATGTACTGATCATCTAGGTACTTTAGGGTTTCAACCTTTGTACCTATCATTGATAATCATTATTATCAACCATTGGATCAATGTATCAATCATCACCTTAAATTTCCAAACGATTTGATCACTTTAGACCTCCATTCGGTTTTGATCATGACCTTCAAATGGTCTTGAGGTCACACCCTCAAACGGTCTTGGGGTTAGACCTTCAAACGGTCTTGGGTTCAGACCTTCAAATGGTCTTGGCCCTTAGCCCCTTAAATGGTTTTGAAAAAGTTTCCTTTCAAACGGTCTTGAATACATTTTCCTTCTCAAACGGTTTGAAACTGTTTCATCTCAAACAGTCAACCTTCACCAAACGGTCAACCCTATCAAACAGTTTTGAAACTATTTACTTTCAAACGGTCAACCTTTCTCAAATGGTCAACCCTTGATCCTCAAATGGTTTGAAACCGTTTGATAACCAAACGGTTTGATGAAATTGTTTGCACAACCATCATGAAATTGAATCAAATCAATTAGGGTTTCAATGCTTCAATCCTATTAGGATTTGCAATTGGTGGATTTCCAACACTTGGAACCTTTAAGATCAAATCAATTGAATCTATTAGATAATTATTAAACATATCAGCAACCCCCTTCAAACGGTCAACCCCCCCTCCATTCAGTTAACCACTCCAAACAGTTTGGAACCCAAACTTCCAAACCGTTTGCAAACCGTTTGGTCACCAAACGGTTTGGTGAAACCGATTGGACCTTATTGTTGAAACTGTTTACAAAGGATATTTGTGGAGATGTGTGCTTATGATGATGTCATCATCATCAAGCTCTAAATCCACGAATCTTGTTGTGATTTCCATGGTAATTTCATCAATCAATCAAATAAAATTGGGAGGATAGAGAAAACTTCAACAATAGTTAAAGGTATGAAATCAATAACAATATTCAAGGTTTCAAGTTATATAACCCGCCTTCAATGAAGCTTCAAAGATCCATATTCACGTTCCTAATGGTTAAAGAAGCTTTATCACTCCACAAAGTTCGTTCCTCAAGATTTTGAGTGAAAAGGATCGGTTAGAAAGAAAGATTGATAGAAGAAAAGAAGAAATCCATCATTTATTTTCGATTTCCACCATGAAATCATGGTTGAAAGTGATAAAGAATATTACCTACAGGTTGGAACTCGTCCTCCTGTTTCTCTTTATCCCCCCTTGGTCGTTTTGCAAGAAAATAGTGAAAGTGGATTCGAAATTCCTCTTTCAAGCTATGGATAAATGAGCTTATATGCATTTTTATTAAAATTCATTTTAAGAGAGAGAAGATAGGAAATAACTACTCCATTTCCTTGCCACTTGCCCTCTCCTCTTCCTTACATACGAGGCTATCTTCCTTGCCTCTTATTCCTCTCAATTGTCCATGAAATAAATAAAAGCAAATTAAGCACCTTAATCCATTTAATAATAACATCCATAAGTTAGTGGATATTTCTTTTTCTTTTAATAATGTGAGTGAGTTATCCACTTCCTTTAGATATTTTCGTGCCTTTGCAAGGCAAATGGTCGTCCATTATTTTTCAAAACCATTCCTCACCTTTTGGTTGAAGGGCTCTTCAATTAATATATTTATTTTTTACATTAAATTGAAGTAAAGTTCCAATTATGCTTAAATCTTGATTATTTTAATATCAAGATTCTCTCTCCTCCAAAGTGATTAAAATGAGGCGCCCCTCTCAAATTATTTTCTCTACATGATGCCAAGAATAATTAGGGACCCTCTAGAGGTGGTATTTTGCATATTGAACCCTAGGTTTTGGGTAAATTGCACATTACACCAAAACCAGGTTTTAATGCACAAAGATTGCACATCAAGCTCTTTCTTATTATTCAGGGTTGGGGGAGCCATACCTCTACATCATTCTCATTCTCATGATGCTAAAACACTTTTGAGGAAAATTTTATCATGTAACATTTTCAATTTAACCCCTCAACTTGGGCAATTTACACTTAAGTCCAAAATAAGCAAACATTGCTTCAACATTATTCAAACAGGACCAAAATTGAAACATAAGTTCCTCTTGAGCCTTAATTACTTTTCAAAAGATAAGGGCAAACATATAATCAACCTTATTAAGCAAAATATATAGGGTTAAGGATTAACCCAGGTCAGGGATGTTACATATATCATCATCAAGATACACACCTATCTTTGATGCAAAAGAAGTGAAAGTATTATTGTCAGGCCATGAACCTATATTTGCTATGTTATGGATGGGTAGATCAGAATTATTATCATATTTATTCAATTGAAATGTATCCAGACTAAAAGATGTATTTGAATTAAATGGTTTATCTTCATATTCCACAGTGAAGTAGATTTTCTTGGTGTTTTCTTTTAGAGTGGATAGGAGAGAGCTAAAGGATGTTACACTAGCAAGAGGTTTTAATGTCATCTTGTTCTTGAGGCTTTGTGAGGACATGAGTTCTTAGATGATGGCATATTGAAGTCTATCAATAGTGGTTTTTTCTATGTTTATAGATTGATTAGGGTTTTTGTGAAATGGAAAGTGTTGACTTTTTCCATGAACCCAAAGGCCATGGTCAAGACTTCACATGATTAAACCTATGTCTTGGGTCATAATTATTTTCCCTATTGATTAAACATAGTCAATGGTCATGACTTCCCGTAATAGAGAGAGATTGTCTTAGTTGTGTTTGAGGCTTGATCAAAGTAGGGACAATATAGGTTTAATCAATAGGGACATTATCAACCATGAGGTCTAAAACATGTATTACACATTATTTCACAACATCAAGAATTTAACTCAAACATAAAAAGCACTTCAAATCTAAATTGGTAATACAGAGTTTGCATAAATTTCACACATGAGGACATCACTTTCAAGAGTACTTTATTCATCAAGTAGGATTTTCTATTTAATATCAAATCATGGCTTTAACATCTTAAATTAACTTTCATGATTTCAAATGAATTTTAGTTCCCCATGCTTAAGCTACCCAAAATTGAGAAATCATGTGATTAATAGTCATGAGAGAAGAATCACATGAGGAGATGAGAAGACTAACTAATCATCATCTACATGGGTGGATTAAGTGGTTCTTAAGGAAGAGGTGAGATACTACAAGACTCTCTAAGATTTAGGAGAAGAAACATAATACAATCTTAGATCCACTTTGGGTAGGTAGGTGTCTAGAGGAACCTCAGCCACCACACTAGTCAGATAGGAGGTGATTACTAGCCAGAACTTCCATGTTTAGCACCGTACTTATTAGCTTAGTTTCACCATTATGAATTTTGGTTCTACATAGTTTCTTAATATGTGTTATGCCTTAGACATATTTGTAGACATATGTGTGTGGATCTGATACCATTTTTCATGGAACCATTTATTACCCTAAGTCCACACTCCTAATAGCTACATATCCCAAGGAGTGTGGACTTGGGTGTCATCCCTAGAATGGCACATAGTTCATACAAGAAATATATATATGAAAAGGCAATAATAAAATTAAAGAGATGATGAGATAATAAACATTGATAAAAGAGATATGCACCCATTTCCAAATCAAGAACATCCATTGATGTTTCATTTCATAGCTTAGAGTCTTGAGTGCAGTAGATCTTCATTTTTCAACTAAATATTTGATAAAAAAAAAATATTAATGATAAAGCATTAGATACACTGTGAAAGAATATGTAAACATAGTTTAAAGTAAAAAAAAACTTGGCTAGAAACATGGTCATAAAAAGAAGTAGAAACAAGATCAGAACACCTAGTGACATTATTTTATATAAAGCATGCTTTATAGTTTCCTTTATCCATTATATCAACAGTAGGCCTTTGATCACTTCCAAAGGAAGGATCCATGAGGGGCATTTGAGTCTCAAAGCCTATATGTCACCCTATTTATACATTAGAGACCTCAAGATCAAAGTTCATGATCTACCCCTATTTCAAAACATTCCTTATTCCCTTACCCCAAGAATTCAGGTAAGTACACAAGGTTTTTATAATGTATTTCTAGAATTATGTTCAAGGTTTGTCAACATAGTATGATCAATCATGAAATTAGTATTCATAGGAACAATAGCTCAAACAAGTAACTAAGTATAACATTCATATGAGCATATATACAAACAAGTCAATATCATAGTAGGGTCAAGAGATTAAGTGTACCTTGAGAGTAGTAAACAAGTTATGATTCTTGAGTAGGATCCTAAAACAAGGTCCAATGCAAATGGAACTAAGATGTAGATATACACAACATGAAGTCTTATATCAATGGGGTTTTGATAAGATAAACTTGAAACATATCATGGATTTTCTCCTAAACATAGTTATCAAATAGTACATATATAGTCTCACATTGTCAGACGTGCATGCATTGATTCTACATAGCACAAGTACCAACATTAAACCTTTGGTCTAGGTGACCATCCACATTATGAGTATTACAAGATAAATATGAACTCTAATTTGGTAATAGAGAAAGCATGATAGGTACATTATCATCAAGGTCTATTCATACAAGATCATAATTGTCACGCTAGATCAATTTCATGCAACATGGTCACATTTCCAAGTCATGGAAGCACTAAGTGGATCAAGTTAGGATTTAGAGCCATCGTATGATAACTATACTGATTTGAGGTCTTGAGATACTATTGGTATCATTAGATCATCATTCTTCCAAGATCAGAGTTAATCGTCAACATCTGCATTTACAACGTGATAGGTTTTATAAGCATGTCACAAGTAGTCAAGAGGGAAAAAGAGTATGTTACATGGCATTTGGTGTCACAAGACATTTTAGGGTCTGATTTGTAGGTTTCAACATTTATGATCCCTTATTATGAATATTTAAACATCCAATCATATAAGTATTTAAGGATCACTATTAGGGCATATTAAGATGAAAAAGTGAGCTTTTATGTTATATGGGTAACATCACAGAAAAAGGGCATAAGATCTTAATAACCATGTCACAGACAACACAAGATTTACTTATTTTGAAAAGGGATAGTCATGTGATGATTAGTCAAAGCAAAGTTTGAGTCTTGATTAAATATTAACATAAATTAGCATAACTTTTAGGTTAAGAAATTCAGTAAGGGTACATACATATGAGCCTAGACATTAACCATCTCAAAAGTAAAGAAAATTTACTACTCAAGAAGTATCATCAGGTTTTGGAACATATAGGATCAAGGTTGAACCTATAGAAGTCCTTAATCATGTTACATGGCTTAACATGAGCATAATTGGAAGAAAAAAATAGTGGAGATACGGGTTAAGTTTGGCGATTGAACCATTTTTATTGGGTAGATAATGTTCTCTAGGTCAAAAATCATGTATAGCATGTCCCAAAAAGCCTAAAGGATGATTTTCTATCATTTTTACAAAGATTACCTTATATGACTTGATCTAGATCGTTAGATTTAGATCCAAAGGCCATGAATGGGGGTCCCAAACCCATGGATATCCCTCTCCTTTGGGCTCGTGGATCATTCTGTGTGCTATCCGGGATTGTGGACCATGCACCCATCCACCCATCCTGAACCAAGGAGAGGGGGAGGGAGCTGTGAGGGAGCGGGTAGCATCCCAACTATTGGATCACACTACAAATCACAGTGGATAGTCACCCTTCACCTCCCTTGCATGTGGACAGTCGTGCATCTGGTTCGAGCCATGACAAAAGGCGCCCCTGATGGGGGATGATAGCGGGCACTCGAATGCCGCACAAGGTTGTTGTACTACTTCCTGGCCTTGCCCAAGCTCGTCTAGGCCAAAGTGGGTCCCTTTTTTATGAGTGGGCAACGTGTGGTGGTGAAAGGGTTCATCTGAAATGCTAGGAACAAGGAGGTTGTGAGCTCCACTTGAGAGGGGTTTTTGGTTGGGAAAAGAAGGGGAAAGAATGGTGAAAACAGATGAAATGAAAATACAAAGCTAAAAAGGAAAGGAAGGGGTCCAAAAAGGGGGTTCTAGGACGATTACATGGCCTATAAATCTTGGGCGCACCTGATAGGAGGAAGAAGATTTATCCTCAACCTTCATATCAGTGTATGTATTCATGGTTGGAAGATCCAAGGGTCTCACACCTTTTCTCTTGGGTTCATGCGCCATCATTGGTCAACCACAATTGATCCGGATTGCCAAGGTTAGGGAAAGGCTTAGTGGGTCGCACATAAGTGTTTTTGGACCCATATAGCAACAAATTCGATGTAAAAGAATCAAAAATGAAAATAAAACAAAGTAAACTTCAAATGATCATATCTCTCTCATAATAGCTCAAAATTGAGCAAAATAAGATGCTTTGAAAAATGTAAGAATACCCTATACATGGATACAAGAATAAGGCATATGTACATAGATATGATCAGTTTATAAAGGAAGATGGTGTTGTGAAAACTAGGTTTTAGTTACAAAGAGTGTCACCATGGGGCATTTGCGCATAAGATAATCATATTATGCATAAAAATGCATTCAATGATGAAATTGAGGGCTAGAATGAGAAACTAGAGCAAAGATGATGTAGATGGAATGTACTTGATTAGTGAGATACAACTAGATTATTAAAGAAACACTTCAGGAGATCCATGTATCCAACATTGTAAAAAGAGTATTATGTGTAGAGTTAGTCAATCTTCGTCCCTAACTACTCTAGGTCCTTCGGTATTGGAAAAACAGAAGTTGTAATAGTCAACTATTAAAGAAATGGAAATTATTTTGTTATATTATACTTTGTAATTAAATGCATGTATTTGAACATGTTGTATATATTAATTGGTTAAAAAGGAAATCATTGTGGTTTGCGTAAGTGTTGATTGTATATTTAAAAATGTCTCATCTATTTTTTGTATATTGCAAAAGATATTGAAAAAGTTCATAGATGTTTATTTAGATAGTTTCATCATCTATGATAATAATCCTATGGTCTAAGAATAGATTCTGAGATTTGGGATTTAACACATTTCCTCTTGATGGATCAAGTGACTTGTGACTAGGGTTGCACAATCTACAACAAGCCCGCATAGTGGAGGGGGTAAAACTCATATACCATTCATATGGAGCCATGCCGCGCAAGATTTAGTACTTTGTTTAGGATAGTTACAAGCATGTGATCCAAGTAGCCCCTAGTTGTATGGAGGCCCAATAACTTGGCTCGTTTCAAGAATATTAATTAATCGCTTGTTACTGGGGTAGCAGAAGACCACCCTTGTATAGCCTTGTATAACTTTTCCCACTACTGATGTGGAATGAAATATGTTAGGGTATCTCCCATTTAATCATAATTATAGGGGGCTATATAGAAACTACACTTTAAACTTGGGATTATATGTCCATTTTATAACAAATACATGTAGTGAAGTATGTTGACTTCATAAAATTATTTTCCATTCAAGTATAAACTAAAATAAACACACAAAAGAAATAATATATATAGAAAATGCAAAATTTGCATATAATTGTAGAAATATGATTGTGTTGCCTGACCAACTACCCTCCCAGGATTAAAATTCACATAGCTTAAACTTCAAGTGCTACAAGTTCTTAGAAATTGGATCTACATATATTATTTGTATTGTCTCTCTATAAGTCAAATGATACTATCAGAGTGCTTAGAAAACTCAAACGAGATGCTTCCTTGTCATATTTTACATGCTTATATGTAGGCATGGCAAAGTAACCTTATAGTTTAGTGATAAATCACCATTTACTGATGTGAGTGAATGTGGTAGTCTGAATAGAAATCGTTCATATCAAAAGAATCCATTAAGCATGCCATTATAGACATAAATATGTGGAGTAGTGTTATGCCTCATTTCCATGTTGATTTTAAACCAGATAGTGTCTAGAAAAGTTCCCAAACTAATATGAGTGTTGTATAATCATGTGAATTACTACATTTTTTCATGTTTAAATTTGGTGATTGTATTCATACGAACTCCAAGGAAAATAACTTAACCCATAAACTCATGTTTTAAACCTCCAACATAAAACAATTGATGTGCACTTCTCATACTAGACAAGGCTAATATATCTTCCATGTTTCATAATATAACAACTCAGTGATAACGGTGTATTCTATCGATTATTCAC
The DNA here is from genome assembly GCA_963693085.1 of Alisma plantago-aquatica. Lineage (NCBI taxonomy): Eukaryota > Viridiplantae > Streptophyta > Magnoliopsida > Alismatales > Alismataceae > Alisma > Alisma plantago-aquatica. Next base: position 218,846,025 of record OY856411.1, read on the forward strand.
ACTCATTATGTACACTTAAATTATTTATTTCTCTCAAATTGTGCATATGTGTGCCCTATTGTACTTATATTTGTGATGACATACTATTTTCATGAATTGCAGTGCATGCTAGCTCAAAGTGATTTATCTTTGTTCCTTGGATGATATACAAGAAATGAGCCAAGAATATAAGCTTGTTTGAAGCTCATTTGTGCATTATTAACAAGTGTAATGGTGTGTATTTGTCTCAACGTTGTGTACCTCCATCAGCAAAGAGAGAGAAAACATAGTAGCCAATTACAAAACTTGTGGATTCATAACATGTAGGGTATGTTTGGTATCTAATGAATGGAGGAGAGGGAAGGGAAGGTGAAAAGGCTTGGGTTGTTTGGTTAGACAAAGTGATTGGGAAGTGAAGGGAATAGTGGAGAAAGAAGGGGAAAGAACCAAGTGTATTTTTATACACTTCTCTCTCATTCTCTCCCCATCAAATTAGAGTGGAGACAAGTGAAAGGGGGAAGATTTGGCAAGAAATATATTATAAATGTTGGTGGGAAATATGAAATGTGGGAGGGAAAATATAAATAATATGGTAGAAGAAAAATCTAGTATAGCCCACAACTAATGGGAATAGAGTGAATGTAGTATGTCACGTATATTCAATGTCACTTGGATGGACATATGAAATGTTGGAGGATGAATGAAAATAATATAATAAAATATAAGGTAACTAAAATATATTTTTATACATATGGAAACTTAAAAAGTTTAGATTTTTGTTAAGAAATTTGAAAAGTTTGACTATCATATGAACATAAAAAATAAAATAAAGACTGATAATTAGACATTTTTTATATTTACATCATTGTATGTGTTCTCCTTCCCTTACCCTCCACATGCTAACAAAACATACTAACGTCAGTGTCTCCTCCCCTCCCCTCCCCTCCCCTCCCTTCCCCTCCATTCATTCACCACTTATCAAACTTTGTGTTAATGTGGATTCTACTAGGAGAATGATTGGACTTGAATCCAAAATTATGCTAGCTAAACTACACTTTGTATAACGTGCTAATCATATGGATGTAATCCATTAGCTCGATCATCACACATCATGTTTGTTGTGTTTTGCGGATGTTAGAAATGGAATGTAGTAGATTGAAATGGGATCCAAGTGATTTATAAGTTTAACCAACCATCCAAGAAAGGGGGATTAATGTGTGTTCTAACCATATTCAAGTGATAATGAATGGAGATAAATAAAAGGGCATTCCTACATGTCTACATATTAGCCTTGGGAGAGGATTTTTGTCACTAAAAGTCTTATTAAGTGTCTTGCATATAAACCCTATGATCTACGTCATATAAAAGAGCTCTTTCTAATCCAACATGTAAATTATAAGATCTGGCATGTGTTAAATCTTACTCTTCATATTTACTTCTCATTTTAGTTAATTTTTTGTACTATGTTATTGTGAATGAAATTGTTGAATTTTATTTCCTAGACATGGATGGTTACAAACTTCATTTATCGAGCATTAAGGAGTAACACTCACATGAAACCATGAGGACATGGTAATTTAATATTATAATGTGCATTATATTTATACTTAATTATGATGATTGTCCATGTGTGTATATGTCTTGGTGTAAAAAACATGTACATGTATTATCACTTTGAATGCATAATTTTAGTGCTTGTTTTGAGTACCCATGATTTATATAACCTGGTTTATGATACTATCAAGGTTATATTAGGGAAATTTAAAAAAAAGGTATCATTTATAATTAGATAATCGCATTCATATATGATGTCTAAAAAGGAGTTTGATTTATTTCTATGTGTTGATGGAGAAGGGATATGATGGGTTTGCATTCCAGCATAATTTATTTGCTTATCTATAATTTTGTATTCTATGTCTAATGGTTTAGTGTATGAAACTCTAATACTAGGATAGTTCTCTAATTTCAATAATTTGTCTCTTTTTTCTTATTAAGTTAGTTGATGTTATTGTTCTTAGTTTACTTATTTAATGTCGATCAGAATCAACTCATCTAAATTTAATTGACCAAGATTCTTGAACAATAATAGTCTAGTAGTCCACTAGGAGAGTTCCTATGGAATATGATATATCCATAAAGATACCATATACTTGTGGTGTGAATGAGTCAAGTATGCACATATATTAGAACTATGCAAACAAGTTTTGGTACCATTTTGAGAGCATTGTGCACACTTCTTAGAGTTAATCTTCAATATAATATTTCATCTTACACCATCCACTTTCATTGATATATGTCTTGCAACCTTTGTTTTTTCTTATTATACAATGTTGGTATGCATTATCTTCATTGTACTACCAACACCAATTTATCTCTCTTATATTTCAATTTCTTCTATTCTATGTAATAGTGAACCCATCTTCCATATATGCAACATACTAGGAGGAGCTCTACCATTATCCTTAGGTTTGCCTTGAATATAAACCAGACTTTAGTGTGATTCTTGTACAAGAAGGATCAAACACCCATTCCACGATTGCCACTTTGATTCTTAATCTATAACATTTTGAATCACTAGAAATTTTGAAAATAAATCATCCTCCGCAGAATTCATTGTGCCACGTGAAAAAAAAATCCTAATGGGAAATAAATGAACCTTCCTTTGAAACTAATAATTTCTCTACCAGACTCACAGTCGTTCGAGTGTTGCAAAACAATAGATCTTAGAGTAACTGGGGTTTTCATCCTCCACATTTCCCAATTTCCATGATACCTGGTCACTTTTAAGATAAACAATATCCTTACGGGTGTAGTTTTCCTTCTAGTTTTCTTATTCGAGTTGTGGGATTGTTGAAGTATGGGTTGTTTTCTCTTTTTAAGAAATTCAATCAACTCTTGGAATGATCTCTGTAAGGTGTTTCTACCCAATTCTATCCACCTAGCATGACAGAACCCAAAGAACTTAGATCACTTCTCCTCATAAAGAGATGGAGAAAGTTGTATGACCTATGGGAAAGATACAAAGGTCTCTCAAGCTTGTGCCCACAACACAACTTGGAGAAATGGCTTTTGATGCAATCATGTTTAATAGAGTTCCATGTAGTACCCGATTAAAAGTCAACACTACAGTAATGGTAAATTAATGAATAATCCCTTTAGCTAATTATGATATTATTAATATAAGGAAGCAAACAACTTCTAGTAGAGACTAAGAGGAATTCTTCATCCTCTACTTCTTTCACCCCATAGACAAAGTTTTAAGGGAATTATTGTATAGATGTTATTAACATGCTACTAAAAAATACGGTTGTTCCAACTCAATGAATTGGTCAATGTCCCAACACCCCATTAATGCAACTATATATGTGATATTTATGGATAAGGTTGCCATGTTCTAGTCAATCTTCCACTCCATCATAATCATAAGAATCTATCTTACAATTTGGAGAGTTTGGGGGAAGGAAATACTACAATCTACTAGTATGCCCATAATCCATAATGGAAAGATAATCCAAACTAGTCATTGTGCACTAACAACAATGTGCAGAATGTTCAAGAATGGTGACCAACTCGACATCAACAAGTTCATCAACAATAGATATATCAACAAAGTATGAACAAACAAGCACCTAGTTTCAATAACCAAAAACAAATTTTAATGTCTCAAAGACAATCTCACACAAAATGTAGTTCATAATATTTTTAGGGTAAATTACTACATACACTTACAGAATCAAGATTGTTGTTGGGAATATTTCTAGGCCATCTCCAATGGATCAAAAGGTACTTGTGAAGTGACAATGAGAATTGAAAAAACAACTATGAACTCAACTCTACTAATGAAAGGAGATATAGAAACTAATAACGATGATGTACAGTTTCTGTTGGCCATCTCATCATCTAGGATTCTAGCTCCATTTCTTCTTTACAATATAGGTATTTTTTTTTAACTTGGGTGATTCAAAATCATCTTATCACCTCAAGCCATGAGCACAAACAAAGTAGTACATGTGAAGGAAAAAAAAGGAAACAACACTAAAATTGTCGGTCGCTAAAACTCATATCTGCCACGAAGAAAATCTTGTTCAAAAAAAACCTCTAGTATTGTCAGAACCACCACCGCAACCCCCCCCAGCACCACCTCCTCCACCTGTTGATCAACCTTCACCAAAATCCTCCCACCTCCATCACCGCCTCAATTAACAACATCTCCTTTACCAACACCAGTGCCGCCACTAGCTCATATGCCTTCGCCAAAAAATACCACCACATCTAACGCCACCTTCACTGGTGGCATCGCCGCTATCTCTCTATCTCTGCCAAAATTCAAACCACCTCTAGCATTTGCCTCCACCACCAGATCTGCCACCAGCCCTAAGTCCTCTCTTGCCACTTTTGCTTCCACCTCAACCACCTCTACCGGTGTCACCTTCTCATCCTACACTAAAACGCTACCACCTCTAGCGCCACCTCCACTATCAGCACCGTCATCAGCTCCTATGCATTTGCCAAAACTTGCACCATCTCAATGGCGCCTCCAGCACTAGGACTTCCACCAACTCTAAAACCTCTTTTATTATCGCTTTGACCTCCTTCAGCCTCCAGCATCACGACCACTACCTCCTCCTCCTACACCAAAACCCCCACCTTATCCAACACTACCTATATCCAGGTCCATCCTCGATCGTGTTTCTAACTCCAAAGTTGCATCTCCACCCCTACCTCTATGGAAGCATCCACCTTGACAACAAACACCACCTACTTAGCCTCTACCACCATGCCTCTTACTTGACCACTATCATCATTGTTGTCTCTTGATCCTCTGTTGAACCCTCCTCTTTGACCACCACAACTACCCAACCCACCACCAAACTTGCCACCTTGACCAACAATATCAATACCAACTCCGCCCCTCCTTATACCACTGAAAGCCCCATCTCGTTTGCCTCTCAAACAAATACCCTAGAACTGCAATTACGGGAGCACACCTCCCGACTAGATCGCTCATCGCCAGCTCTGGCACAAACACGCCTTCCTTGTCCACCTCCATTACCAACCCCACGACCCTTCCCTCACCAGATTTGTCGTTGTGGACATGGCTCCAACCCCACAATGTAATGTACACACGTTGGATCTTGAACGATCCAACCCATAGGGCAATGTGGAAGGCACATATCGTCATTAAGCACTGTGAACAGCTCCAGATGGAAGTGGGGGGACACCACCAAGAGAAGCGGCCGAACACCTTTGAGTGGGACATCAACATGGAGCCAACCGCCAAGGAGTAGCACAAACCAGGCACCTAGCAGATCTGAAAGGGAGAAGGAGAAAAATCAAGCAACAAGGTGGAGAGGCAAGGAGGAGTTGCTGGACAAGCGAGCAACCCTAACGAGAATCCTAGATAGAAGCAAGAGCTAAACTATAGAGGGAGACTCCCATAGATTCCAAATGATGGCAAAGTTGAACAATGGTTCATAATCTAAGTATCTCTTCCTCAATCAGCCCAACTAGATTTTCATAACATGAGATGCATTTGCATGACAGTCAACCCAACTTCTCATGCACACATCTGGATGTGGCGTTCGTTAAACGGTGGCTCTTGGACGTGTCCTCATGACCTCGCTAACATGTTTCTTCCTCTCGTCCACTGATACTTTTGTTAAACCACTCTCGTAAGCACTATCCGACTTCTCTTGCTAAGCAGATAGTAGTTGTTCATCCAATAACAACAGCAAAGAATAGTTCCTAAACAAACCCAAGCGGATACCCTCGAGTAAACTTTATGGAAGAATATTACACCAACTAGCAAGACGTGACTGACGACAATGTTTGATGCTCGATTCTCTCAAAACTGCTTGTTGCAAGAATAAAATATATCATGTTTGTTATCCCTTGTAAAGAGATTATGAAGGTTCTACTGTGCTAATCACATTGGAGTAAAACTGGTCCATTATTATCTGACTTTTAATGTTGAGGAAAGAATAGTTGCTCACTCTACAGTAACAACTGAGCCACATAATGGTTGAAACAATCTGAAATGGTTCCCAAGTGGCAATACATTCAATCGGAAGGACGCCAAGAGAAAAGTACTGTTACAAGCAAATCATTGCTAAGCCGTTGGAATGATTCTTGAGAACTTCACTCATCTTTCTAGCACTAGACTTTAGCCAACCAAACATTCTTTTATAAAGGATCAACTTCTGCAATTTACATACACTGGCATCAAAGTCAAAAAAAATTCATATAGACTCACTTTTGTGCGTAATGTTCTACGTGATGAGTATAGCGGCCTCGAGGTGAGTAAACAGAGTCTGAAATATACACACACTAGCAACCAACCTCGTGGGATGCGGTCAACAATTTACATTAACAAAAATAACTAGAGTGCTATTCGGAGCCACCCAACGAGGGCAACATGGGCCTGCTGTGCTGACCCAAAATGTGAATGTGCTGTATCAAGGATGAAGGTTCTGGTCGTAGAATGCCATTTGAAGCTGTTTTACAAGGTTTAACCAAGCTGCTACATTTTGCCCATCAACAGTAACCCAGTCGATTATGGTTGCTGCGGGTTGCTCCCACCACTCATCAACCTACAGAAATTAAGAAACCATTCAAAACAACATCAGCATGTTACGTACAGCTCAACTAACTACAACAATGTCTAGGGCATATACTGAATATGAGGCATACCAAGCCCCGAACACGCCGGCACTCTTCCAAGCAATTTTGAGCATCTACAACTGCAGTCTTGAGTTCAGGAAGCCATCTTTCTGTAACAAGCTTCTCTTGATCAGCTGCTAATTTTAAACAATAAGTTACAGTCCTGCATATAGCATCAAAAGGCTTCATCAGATGATGACTTCCATATCTAACCAAGACTTTTTGAAACTTCAGAGCATAGGATGCTTCTTTGTAAATTCCAAGCCTCAGATTTGATCGAGTATAGAAACAATATCCAATATTGACAAGCATCTACCTACACAAACATTCAGTTGCTCATAAGAAACTGTTACCTTTCGTATTCATTGCGCACTCTATCTGCATGGTTCAACAAAACCCTGTCATTTTCCACGAGGTCTCTCCGTATACTAACTAAGTTGATAGCTTTGGACAACTCCTCCAAAACACTAGCTTCTGAGCCTCTAAGTTTCAAACAGAATTCTAGAGACTCTAAAATAGAAGTTAGGCCAGTGTCTGAACCTGCAAGAGAAAAACAATGCGACAGTTAGCTAAAATTTACGAGACAAAAAATAATGAACTATACTACCACAAGAAATCATATGCAAATTGACAGTCTCACAAATTTAGAATTAAAGCCCCTGCACACACACCCCCCCCCCCCCAAAAAAAAAAATCCTCTTAGTCGAGGTTTACTTTATTTATTGATCACTGTATTGCATAAAATCAGATATTTTAAAATTCTGCCCAGTACGCTAAACCAGCGTATATAAGTCTTGCCTGAGCACCCTATCTTTTGTGGTGTACTTACTGCTTTGAGCATTTAGTGCAGCAGAGATACGGCATACAGAAGGAATTGCAGAAGGGTCTCCAGCACCAGCTCTTGATGTTAGAAGGGAAGCATTCTTTTCTGCAGCTGCAATGGCTTCAGGCCCAGTTGACCTATTAGTGCCCATGTATTCCAACAAAGCCTGTTGATAGAATAATGTTAATATTCTTATGCATGCATAATTGAGTTTCAAAACTTTAGTTGTATATTATCTAAAACAAAAAACCATTCACAAGCATTTGTTTAACAATATAAAAGATATAACTGTGAGCCTGTGGCATAGACAAGAAAAAAATCAGAATATTTTTTAAATGCAACAGAATGATTGAATGGATAATAGTAAGGCAGTTGGTAAACTATAAAGTTGCAAGCAGAGAAGACGTATTGGCAACTTTTATTGAAAAGAAATCATTTGAAAGTCAAAACCTGTGGAGTAGACGGCAGCATGTAAGGACAACTATCTAAACTCCTGCCAAAAGCAGAGCCTTCTTTGTCAATGAGATCCTTTGCACGGTTTGATAAATCAATAACAGCAGCACATGCTGGGATTATAGTTTTCAATGCATATTCACGTGCAGCAAGTGGTTGCTGATCCCAAAAGGAAGATGCATCCTACAATCATAAACCATTTGTCATGACATTTTTGTAGAAAGGAGAAACAATTAGGTGATAAGTACAAGAACATAAAGTCAGTTAAATTAGTTTAGCTTGCCAAACACAGCACAACAGTATACGAGATGTGTGAAGTGATATTAGTTTCTGATGATTTTCCAACTGAAGACCTTCTGATCACACATGCATCAGGGATTACATGTTCACGGTTGTGAAAAGTGCAGAGATAAAAAATAGTATTAGATGTATTAGTGTAATCTAGGTTGTCTAGGCGGCCAGGTGTTGCCTAGGGGCGCGCCCAGACAACCTAGGCAAAGGCCTAGGCGATTCCAGGCATTTTGTTTTATTTGTATATTTTACATATATGGAAATACATATGCATAAATACATGTATATAAATAGTTATATATTAACCAATAGGAATTCATAAGAGGACAAAAAAGGAAAAAGGAACATTGGTCTACTTGAAGAATAACAAATTTCAAAAAGAAATCAATAAGAAGGTTGGGGAAGACGATGAACAAAGAAAGAACGGGAAAAAAAAGTAGAGCATCATGCAGCAGGAACCTTACGTATCGTGAAACCATGGAGAGAAAAAAAAATAAAGCAGAAGAAAATTGGTAGAGGATGAAGAACAAATAAAAAAATGAAAGTAGAGAGGAGGTCAAAAAGATGAGAAACAATATAGTGACTACACATATAGATATGAATAATTGAATCTAACATAGGAACGCTAGAGTAGAAACTGAAGATGCAAGCAAGAAACTAGCATTGTATAAATGTGAGTACATTCATACAAGAGATTTATAAACAAATAATTGAAATAGGAGGATGAAGAAGAAGAAAACTATTGTGGCATGTATTAAATCAGTCGGTGGAGCAGCAGTAAATGGATAATATCACAATAGTGCAGCAACAGTAACTCCATGACATAGCGGCAATTTGCTGCTTGGTAATGCAAATATAAGAAACGAAAAATAAAGAGCAATGCAGTAACATAGCAGCAACTTTGTTGCTTGATGGAGCTGTAACGGAAAAGAAAAACAAGAGGAAAGATTAATGAGGAAGAATAAATATCAAAAGAAATGAAAAGAAGAAAAAAAAATAGCCCAGATTTTAGGCCCAATAGGCGCCTGGGAGCTCCTCATAGCCGCATAGGAGACCACCACCCAGCCCGCCCACAGCCTAGTTAGGCTGGGCGCCGAGTTTTAGATGCCAGATAGCCGCACAGGTGGGCGTCTGTACAATTATGGTGTTAACGTGATTTTGTGTTGTACAGGCGCCCGCCTGGGCGGCGCCTAAGCTTACGTCACCTGTCTCAAACTAGGCACCCAGCCCCCTAATTGACCTAAGTTGTTGCCTAAGGCCTTTTGAGACCCAAATTAAGCCAATTCAAGGCTAATTTATCATAAATTAGATCTGAATTTGATCAAATTGAGTCATTTTATGGTTAAATTGGGTCTGATCTATTCCAAACGGGGTCAATTTACGGTAAATTAGGTCTGATTTGCAGGAAAACAGGCCTGATTTGGGGGAATTAGGTCTAATTTGGGGGAATTAGGTCTGATTTGGTCACGTAAGGCCTCGTTTAGATCAACATAGGGAAATTTAGGGTTAACTAGGTTTGATTTGGTCATGTTATGCAAATTAGGTTTGACTTTAGGCCAAATTATGTCAAATTTGAGCAGATTGGGTCTGATTTGAGGAAAACAAGTCTGATTTTGGGGAAATGGTCTGATATGGTGAGATATGGTCTAATTTGGCCAAATTAGATATTGTTTATGTCAGTATAGGGAAAATTTGGGGAAATTAGGTCTGATTGGAACATAATATACAAAATTAGGTTTTATTTAGGTAAAATCATGTCAAAATTGTGCACATTAGGTCTTAATTTAGGGGAAACAAGTATGATTTGGGGGAAATTGTTCTAAATTGGACAACTAAGTCTTATCTGGCCAAATTTTGTCTCATTTAGGTGAATATATGAAAAATTATGGAAATTGGGATTGATTAGGTCATGGTATACAAAAGTATATCTGGTTTAGGCAAATATTAGGGTAAAATAGGTCAAATTTGGATCAAATGAGTTCAAATTAGAGTCAATCAGTTCTAGTTTAGGTCTTGTTAGTTTTGATGTAGCATGAATTCTACATAATAGTATTATACATGCTTTGGCAACAAACATAATACATGTTTAGCTTTCTAATTTCTATATGAATTCTGTTTAGGTAAAACTTCCACAATTCAATCCATATCTAATGATTTTGTTGCTTCTTCATACAATGCTAGCACATTGATTGCATATTTATCATGTATATTTATGTGTAATTCAAAAAATTTACATACATATGTTAAAATAAAAAGCATATAAAAAACGCTTGGGCCTCCGCCTGGGCGCCTAGGCTGTCTAGGCGTCCCCCTCGAATGACTGGCCGCCTATACAACCATGATGTGATTAGGGTTTAACCTCGTACTTGTCAAGGGGTGAGTCTAGGCTCCCCAAGGGGGTACACCTAGTATGCGCCTTGACCTATATGTGTCTTGAATCAAATGTTATCAAGACCAGAGCGTTGACCAAACCGGTGCTACTGGTTCCCTGTCAACCGTTCCAACCAGCCAGTGACGTCAGCAATGAGGTCATACAATTATTTTGCTTATGCTAAAAGTATATACGAGATATGAAGATATGAACAACTATGATGCAATTTAACTATGATCAGATTAAAAGCTAAATGCATACAACACACAATGTCAAGTCTGAACATCATCATCAGAAAATATGAAAAGAAGTCGTAAAATAGAAAAGTTTCAATTCACACATAATACAAACAAGAGCTAGTAATGTGCAATTTTCATTAATCACTTACTGAAATTCAGATTTTTTTTTAAATAGTGTTTTTTTATCTTTTATAAACACATGTTGCAATGAATATTGACTAGTATGCGTTGAAATAAATATGGAATACACATAGATGGCAAGAAATACATACTGAAGCAGATAGTATACACAACGGGAAAAAACACAAAAGAAAAAAATACAAGAAAACCATAGATAATTGCACACAACAGTTGGAGGGAAAGGAAAAAAGACAATTATGTAACTATAAGTTCAACAGATATATAAATGGAAGAAACATTAAAAGATTAAAAAAAAATCATATGCAGCAGATGAAACGTTAAAAAAACGCATCAGTTGAAGGGGAATAGGGAGGTACAGAAAATATTAAAAAACACAGTTCAGCTGTTGTGAAAGTGTCAGTAATAACTGGCCGGTTCCAGCTGACTGGACCAATTCCACCGGTTCACTGATTGAGCCGATCGGTTGGCCGGTTTTGGGGTGGCTGCCGGGTCTTGGGCCTGATTGAACCAGTTTTGGTACCGATTCCTGGTTCAGTCGGTCCGACTGGCCGGTCCACCCCGAATTTGATGACAATGCTCGAATTTTTTAGGGGGTTCTCAGCCTCATACATCGGTAGTATATTACTAGGGTCATAATATCCTAACCAAGGATTATTATCCTTGTTAGAACTTAGAAGCATCATTCTTCTAGTTTTTAGAGACTTATACCTTCAAATATCAAATTTCAAATTTGCATTGGTCTATGCTGGAGTACTTTTTGTTAATGAGTTTTTCATGGGGCTTGTATTGAGGATTAACTATAAAATAGTCATAACATGCATTTATATAAGGGGAAAATAGTTGTAACACAATAAGATATATCTATCTCATACAAAAACAGTCTAGCATAATGATGAGATGGACACAGAGACACGCCAATGAGTCAAAGGTGCCTAAAGGCCCTCAAATGTTCCCATATGTGGGGCATGAGGCCACAAATGTGGTGGCACATACGGCTTCCCTGAACCACATATGATTATATATGTGGTCATGATTGCATATGCATGCATATGCGGCAATATGTAATCATCTTTTGATAGAGAATATATAAGTGTATTTTTTATGAATTATCTTATTTAATTGTTTCTTAAACTACTTAAGACACACAAACACAAACCCCACATATACATATATGTATACATATGTAACTACTATACATGTATACTTATATGTTTACATATTAATAAACATAATTGTAATATTTCACACTCCAAAAATATAGGTTTATGATCATATATAATATTTTTTGTTAAAAAATCCAAAACTTGATATGCACCCGCATTCCACGCATACTCTATGCAGTACCCTGCCTGAACGGGTACCGCACATTGCATACCACTTTTCAGAAAATTGGCCTCAACAGGTATGGTTAACTGAGACACAAGTCACTCTCCATCTTATATGTATAAGACAGAATATAAGACAGATTATTTTACATCTCCCCTTCAGGGTATAATAATCACAATAGAAGAAGAGGAAGGCCTAAATTAACATGGGATGAGCTTATAAAGAGAGATTTTGAATATCAGAATATGGCCCATGATAGAGCTGAATGGAAACGAAGGATCCATGTAGCCGACCCCAACATAGTTGGGATTGAGGGTTAGATGATGATGATGAAACACTTTTTGAACCCTTAAAAAGCATGGTTAACTGAGACACATTGACGGATTATTTTCCATCTTTCCTTTACATTTTACCTATTCTAAAACTTCCCCTCAAGCTGGTGCCTATATCATAAACACCTAGCTTGTTACATGGAAATTGGACTCGAAGCCCAGTTAAAACTTATAGAAAAATCTACGTCAATGTGTTTTGTCTCCCGTGGAAATAGGAATGCGGACAATATATATTGCTACTTGGTTGTCGGAATTCAACTACGTGGAGCCTATCTCTATAATCAAGTTCTTCGAGGCAGTGTTTCGAAAAAAGGCCGCACGGGGCGCATAAGCAGTCCGCATATACTTAGCCGCTTATAAAGCCGATTGGTCGGTGATTTTTAGATGGACATTTGTTATCTCAACCCAAACTAAATTATACTTTATTGATAACATTGTCTTGATGTATATTGTTGCATGTTCTGTACATGTCATATGCTCATTTAATGTGTGTTCTTTTGGACCTCTACGACATGAGGGCATCTTTTTGTATGATTTGGTTATGTTTCATTGTTATGTAGTTGTGGTAGACCATTTCATGTATGCTTCAGTGGATTTATGCTTAAATGATTCTAGAATGCATTCTAAATGGTGCTTCACTTTTCATTGAAACTTTATATTTGATCTATCTCAAATTTTAGGGTCCGAATATGTAATTGTACAAATAGATATGTATATAATAATTATATATAAAAAATCCAAAACCACATATACTTACGCATATACTCCCGCATACCGCATATACTCTATAAGGTGACCTCTCTGCACACATAACACATACTGCTTTTTAAAACACTGCTTCGAGGATTTCAGATCTGCAATAGATCACAAGTAGTCTGTTCCATAGCTCTAACTCAGATTTAGCACTTGACCCAGATACAACATTTTGCTTGTTGCTTCTCCATGGATGCAATGATTCACCCTGAAAACACCCAATAACCGGTGATAAACTTTATACATAATGGAGCCTACTTAGTCTGCATCAGAATATCCTTGTACACCTATATTTATATGACCATTATTCCTATCAATCAATTGTTTGCATGGAGTCCTTCAAAGATATCACATAATACCCACAACAACGTCTAGCTGACTTGTGTATGGGTTCTCCATGAATCGACTCAACACTGGTGGCAAAGGAAATGTTAAGTCTAGTGACAGTCAAGTCATTCAACAGTTCACCAAATGTCTAGACGCCCAAGGATTTTCCAGGAGATCGCCTGCTAACCTAACAACTTTAGCTTGGATTCATAGGTGTATCCCATCTTTCCAATGGGTTTGGCACCATTCATACGAGAATATCTTCAAGTAGGTTCAAAACATAATTCCTATAACAAATGAATATCCCATCTTTGTAAGTGCAACTTTAATGCCAAGAAAACACTTGAAACTGCTAAATCTCTAGTATAAAATTGTCCTTGAGTTAAATTACACCTGTAACAACTAGAGATACTGATATCGTCTACAAAACATCAAGAACGCAATTACTATGTGTTTATAAAGGACCAAATGATGAATATTGCACTGCTCAAGTCCAATTTCAAGTACAGCACTTGCCATGCTCTTAAAAATTGTAGGTTGTAGGACTTGTTTTACCTACATGCCAAAGTATACCTCCCTTTGAATAACAAACCAAAGAGGTCGATTCATATATATCTCCTAAATCATATCACCATTATGGCATTTTTCAAATTTGATTAATATAAAGGCCAAGGGAATGTAGTGGCAAGTGATAAGAAAAATTTAACTTATGGCATCTAGCATCAAGAGACGACGTCTCTAAATAATCTTCACCATACACCAGAGTCATGTATATCGCTACCAAGCAAAGCTTTCAGGTTGTCTACAGATTTGTGTTGTCAAAACCAGGTTGAACCAGGAACTATGGGGAACCAGTCTGAGTAACCCCTTCAAATCGTTTTCCTCTGAAATGCCGCAAAAACTAATGTATTAATCGCCCCTTCAGTGTAATTTTTCTCAGTCAGTGTCTTGTGGGTGATGACTTCCCTCTGTATAGTCACAATAGATTGTGAAGTCCTAACATATGATTCATTGTTGGTCATGATTCACCACATCGTCTAAGAAAGCGAACAAATATTAAACAAAAGAATTGCCATAAAGACATCCCTTTTTTGTTGCTGAAAAACAATTGTAGCTTGAAACTTAGTTATCAATGTGAAGTCCTAACATATGATCCATTGTTGGTCATGATTCACCCCATCGTCTAAGAAAGCGAACAAATATTAAACAAAAGAATTGTCGTAAAGACGTTCCTTTTTTGTTGCTGAAAAACAATTGTAGCTTGAACCTTAGTTATCAAGGCGCCCGCTTAGGTGCCTAGGCTTAAGGCATGCCAACCTCAAACTGGGCGCCCAGCCCTCTAGATGACCTAAGTGGTTGCCTGAGGCCTTTTGGGGGCCAATTTAAGCCAATTCAAGGCTAATTTAGCATAAATTAGGTATTTGATCAAGTTGAATAATTATATGGTTGAAATGGGTCCATTTATCCCAAATGAGATCAAAGTAGGGTAAATTAGGTCTGATTTGGAAGAAATATGTCTAACTTGGGGAAAACATGTCTAATTTGGGGAAATAGGTCTGATTTGTACATGTAAGGCCTCATTTAGAACAATATAAGAAAACTTAGGATAGTTAGGTTTGATTAGGTCATGTTATGGAAATTAGGTTTGATTTTTGGCCAAATTATGTCAAATTTAAGCGGATGAGGTCTGATTTGGGAAAAACAAGTCTGGTTTGAGGGAAATGGGTCTGATTTGGTGAGATTAGGTCTGATTTGCCCAAATATGATCTTGTTTAGATCAACATAGGGAAATTTTGGGAAAGTTAGATATGATTGGATCATAATATGCAGAAATAGGTTTCATTTAAGCCAAATCATGTCAAATTTGAACACATTACGTCTAATTTAGGGAAAACATGTATGATTTGGGGGAAATAGTTCTAGCTCGGAAGGTTTAGGTCTGCTTTGACCAAAGTTGGTGTCATTTAGGTCAATGTATGAAAATTTTAGGGAAATTCAGTTTGATTACGTCATGTTATACAAAATTAGGTTTGGTTTAGGCCAAATTAGGGTAAACAAGGTCAAATTTGGATCAAATGAGTTCAAATTAGGGCCAATCAGTTCTAATTTAGGTAATAATAGGTGTGATTTAGCCTAAATTCTACGTCATACTATATAATAATATCATTATTTAATATATATGTATATGAAAATACGAATGTAGATATAAAAAAATCATCATTATTTGTAAAAAATTAAAGCGCCTAGAAACGCAAGGGTGACCGCCTAGGCACTCCTTTTGGAACGCCTAGCACATGGCCGCCTTAACAACTATGGCTTGAACAAAGAAAATGGGAGATGAGATAGAGTAGCTTGAAGAGACGCAGCAAGAGGACAAGATGATTAATGTGAAATACGAATGTGAATATGAAAAAAAACCATCATTATTTGCAAAAAAAATAAAGCCCCTAGAAACGCAAGGCTAGGCGCTCCTTCTGGAACGCCTAGCGCACAAAGAAAAAGGGAGATGAGATAGACTAGCTTGAACAGAGACAGCAAGAGGACAAGATGATTAATGTGAGTCCCTTTGTCGATGATAACAACAGAAGGAACAAAGAATATGGGAGAAGATGGGTCCCTCTCATGATGTTTGTTGTAGGCATTGTCTGGCAGTAATAGTAGATGTTGCAGGCCTTCAATGACAACAGCGTGGGAAATGGTGATGATTCTTCCTCTTGACGAAAAGGGAGGTTCTTCCCTATGCAATTAGTTGCAATCAAAGGACAAGATGCAAAGAGCAGATTACCAGACAAAGGGGAAGAGAAAGCTCTGAAATCATAGTCATTGTGATCTTGAATAAAGTTTCTGATCTAATAGCATGTGAACCAAGTGAGTAGCATTAGTCGATGCATAAATGATAATTATTGATATTCATATATATATATAGAGAGAGAGAGAGAGTTAGGCTAGAATACACTCGAGTGTACAGATTGCACGAATACACTCAAGTGTGTTTGCATATCAAGACTATTTTTTGCAAGATGTTAACCATTGATCTTCATTGTCATACTATAATTAGGCTACATACAAATTTTGAGCCCATTTGGATGAGTGTAAGTCACTCATCTGAGGGCAACAAAATTGACACACGAAAGTAATTTGAAATGCATAATTTTTGCGGTCTTTATAACATGACTTATAAATATCCAAATATGCTCAAATTTTTTATGTGAGTTATTCACAAGATGAGTAAGAAGATCAACGGATTAGATTTTTGAAAAAAAACATTGCATCATGAAAAACTACTTGAGTGTATTCTGCTCCGAATACGCTCGAGTGTATTCTAGCCTGACTCTCTCTCTCTCTCTCTCTCTCTCTCTATATATATATATATATATATATAGACGCAATACAAGACATGGTGAAGGGATCCAATTTGCAAAATACACAATTCATGAAATCAAAATCTCACATGTATAAATGTCCTAGGGCTGGTATTTATGGATGGGTCCAATTCCCTAAATATTGAACTCTTAGAAAAAAAATTGTGCTAGGACAAATACCAAGGCTGGTATTTACTAGGAAGCACGGATACGTATCGGATACATGTACGGGGATACGACAATTTTTGAAAACATAGGATACGAGTACGTCATGGATACGACAATTTTTTAATATTTATTTAATGTTTTTAAAAATAACCAATATATTTATTTCAAAATAGACAAAGACAATCAAATTTCATTCAAAAATCACAATATTTCTAAAGAAAATGGAAACCAATACCATAATATCAAACAATGATTTAAAGGGGTCTTTCATTCATATTAATGTGAGATAAGTTACAAAAAGACATAGATAATATCATATTCTAAACCTTTCACATTTCATGTATCATGTAATGTTGTGTTGTAAAGTGAGTTGTGTCATCTGTAATACCAAGCTATCTTCTCTCAGGGTATAGCTAGCTACTATGAAGCACGGATATAGATACAGAAATGAATACGGGTACGGGTGTGGTACAGGGATATGACAATTTTCAAAAAATATAAGATACGGGTACAACATGGATACAACCGTTTTTTTAATGTTTATTTTATAAGTTTAACAGACAATACCAATTTTATTCTCAAATCGCAATACAATAGGGGGAGTCTACAGTTGGAAGTCACATGGCTTTGAGATTTTGAGGGATCACACGAGTGGGGTGCTCTCTTGGCTGCTAAATGGGTTAGTTGTATCTTGGCTGCATTGAGGTCATATCCTACTAATAAAAAAAGAAATACAACTTAAGAAGTATTTGGTATGTATTAAAGAGTATCTAGGGAGTATTAGCATCAAATATGTATTAAGTACTGGTAGGACACCTATTTTAGAGTATCGGTGCTTCATAGGGGGAGACATAAGGATGGGGATGCAATGATTATCTTCAAAGGAGATGAAATAGATATTGTCTAGATAGAAATCCAGAATAAATCACAATGGATTAAGTCACCAAAACAAGAGGCATGTTAACCCAATGATACTAAATTGAATCCTTTCATAGAATATGGAAGACATCAACGTGCTTAAAAACTTGCACCTTAGTAGGGAAAGCAACCGGATGTACCATGTAAAGGTGAATGAATTGGTTTGCAATAAAGAACAAACAAAAATCCAAATTACATATTGAAGTTCTTTAAAAAGTAAAATCCCAAAAAACAAAGGAGATACAAACAATAAAGAGAAGAAGGAAGATTGGCATTTGGCAAGAGGAATGATGACTAACTTCAAGGAAGCAACTATGACAGCCTTGTTGTAAGCTACTACTTAACAAAGAGCGTTGAGACATGAGCTGGTGTTGAATGCTAATCAAACAATGTCATGTCCAAAAAAAAATTCTAGTTTCAACCGACTGGATACGGCAGGATACGGATTAGGAGTATCTGATACGTATCCAAGAGTATCCACGGAGTATTGGTATCCAATACGCATCGGATATGGGTACGACACCTATTTTGGAGTATCCGTAATTCATAGGGTATTTATAACCAAATGATTAAAACCCTAATGATGCAACATTTGCGACTATATCCGTAGTTCATGACCAGATAAAATAACAATAATGGTTAAACTATTAAGCTGGGTTTTGAAACCTGACCCGACTCGGCCAGTTGAATTCATTGACCTGCCACTTGACAGGTTGAGTGGGGTTGAAAACCATTTACGGCCAAGACCCAACCTAATGACTCGATCGATGAGATTATCAACACGCTGAACAAGCCCTTGAGTCAAAGATTTGACCACGTTTTGTTGATTTCTTTTCCCCTCCCAATATGGTCTTGTGAAAAAATTCCATCCTCTTTCTCACAACCTTAATATTCAATATATTGATAGAGAATTTTAATAATATTATTTTATGGAAATATTAACTTATAAAGTTACTAATAACTTATTTTAAGCAATGTGAATTGGTTGTTAACACAAGGAAGTTTGATTTTGTATGCTTAATGTTCCTTTATGCATCGTCTCATGTTTTCATATAGCAGATTATATACATATACGGGTATATATACATGTGCAAGATATATATAAGCATACTCCAAGTCAACCAGGTCAAAAGGTTGTTGACCCAACACCCTAGACCTAAAAAAAGCTTTGTTGGGTTCATGGTTTTTCGACGCCATTTTCGATGGTCCAAAATTGAAATTTACAGAAATTTCAACATAAATTTTGACACTTCCGTTCTTATCGGCACACATTTCGACAACCATATAAAGGAATTAAGTTACAAAATTACCATACATAAACATGCATAATTATTCATTAGTATCATATGTTGGTATTAGATTAAGGGGCTCCTACATGTATGAGCGGTATTGGATGGTTGCGTCCTACGTGTCAGTGGTATTGAATGGGGAGCTCCTACATGTGTGAGTGAAACGACTCAAAACTGTTTTGAAGGGGATTTTGATGACATTTTTAATAAGATAATGAAGGAATTAGTTTACTAGGTCATCACGTTAATAATCAATTTCAATTGATCCGTTACCTTACACTAAGGATCATCTAAAAGTGAAAATACTATAAGTATTCGCAATTTAGGCCTGAAATTATTAATAAAATTGGGACAAATTAGTATAATTAGTTGATACTCACAATTGAATATGTTGAATATATCAATTGAACACAAGTAACTATATATTATTCCCATTAGTAGTTGAAATTTGATATATGTAACAAAACATCATACATAACAATATTAAGTTTTTTTTTCATTTTAGGTCTAAATTACATATAATAAATATTCAATGTGTTGCATAGTTGTAATTTTTGTTCTAAAAATCATCTCTAATATAAGATATTTATTTATAAATTTAACATTTTTTAGGTGTTACATAATACATGTGAATATAACATTGAAAAAACTTCAAAAAAAAAACTCATTTTGGAAATCTTTTATCCATTATCATGACAAATAGGATAGTACCCAGGAAAGCATTATGGATGATTTTGAAGAAAAAAGTTGTGTCAATCCAATACATTGACCTGATTAAGACATGTATGATACCTCCACTGCAAGTGTGAAGACTCGAGAAGGAGAAACACAAACTTTTCCTATCACAGTTGGGGTACACAAGGATCCACACTCAATCCATATTTGTTCGTTCTTGCTATGGATGAGTTGACAAAGAATGTTCAGGATGATATTCCTTGGTGTATGTTATTTGTTGACGATATTGTAATGATTTATGAAACTAAAGATGGATTGAATGATAAAGTTGAACTTTGGAGAAAGGCATTGGAATCAAATGGATTGATGATTAGTAGGAGCAAAACTGAGTATATGCATGGCAATTTCAGCCAATCTCACAGTGTGAATGGTGGAGCCAAGTTGGACGGAGTCAATATGCCAAAATAGATGGGGATGTCCAAACAAGACGTTTGTCACAGGACCACTGCAGGATGGTTGAAATGGAGGTGTGCAACTGGAGTGTTATGTGATCGGAAGATCCCTCTCAGATTAAAAAGCAAGTTTAATATAATAGCTATACGGCAAGCCGTGCTCTGTGGGAGTGAATGTTAGGTAGTAAAGAAGGTCTCAACAAGATGAACGTGGCCGAAATGCATATTTTGAGATGAATGTGTGGGAAGACAAGAAAAGATCGCTTAAGAAATGACTATCAGGAATAAAGTGAGGGTGGTGAGCATTGAGGACAAGTTGCGCGAGGGTCGACTCAGATGGTATGGACATGTGCAACGCAAACCGACTAATGCGCCTATACAAAGTAATGCTATTGAGTCAAGCAGAATTAATCGAAGAAGAGGAAAGGCCTAAATTAACATGGGAAGAGCTTATAAAGAGAGATTTTGAATCTCTACATTCTGACCAGAATATGACCCATGATAGAGCTGAATGGAAATGAAGAATGCATGTAGCCGACCTCAACATAGTTGGGACTGAGTATGATCCCATGATAGAGCTGAATGGAAATGAAGGATGCATGTAGCCGAGCTGCTGCGGCGGTGGCGGTGGTGGTAGTGACAAATAGGATATATATCAAGTTAGATCTATAAAATAATTTGTAGATATATGTGATTTATAGCATTATTGATTTATTTCAAAAATCCTCAAGTTTAAGTTGTAGCCTATCACTTGCAATTTGCAATTTAGGAGTAATCTTTTGATCGAGATGGGGTTAGAGTGGAAGAAACATATGTAGATGGGAAGGCCTTAGATCTAAATAACAAAACCTTCAAGAACAAGAGAATGCAAAAAAATCACCAAAAATAACCATCCAAGTGCATCGGGCTTTAAGTAGTTGATTTTTGAAATTGTGAACCCATTCCGATTTGTGTTCCACAAAATGCATAGCCTTTTTTTACCAAAATTGTTGTATTTTGTCAAAAAAATTTCCCCCATGCTAATAAGACTCGAAACTTACAATCATGGAACAAGACTTCGACTTCGAGTCAACTTCGACAGGTGTGGATGTGGAAGTTTGTGGAAACATTGGGGAAATTTTGAGGATTTTACAACCAAACTTCAACACATTTTTTTACAAAAATTAAGCTCAAAATAGTGATATCATGATGAAAATTGATAGATTTCATCAAATCTATCTTCAAAAGTAAATATGTTTGTATATAGCCATCCATACATGTTTACATATGTAGAAATTCACAGTCGCGTGCAACTGTACAAGACGTCGTCTTAGTGTCAACTTCGACAAGCATGGTAGTGGAAGTTTGTGGAAAATATAAGGAAACTTTGAGGGAGTTTTGGACTAACACTTCGACACAAAATAAGCTAAAAGATAGTGATATTGTGAGGAAATTTGGCATAAAACATCAAATTTTTGGTAAACACATACTCCTATAATCTTCTATACAAAATCTTTAAAACTTAAATTTGTTCTATATATGTGGTGTTTAGTATCTACAGGCATCCCAATTGGATCACATTCTAGAATCAAAAAAAGAGCGTATTTCCAAGTACTTCAATTTGTAAAGAGGGGAAAAGTATGAGAGGTGAAATGGTATTAGGTCTACACTAAATTTTGCAAAACTTGTTGAAATCTAGTAGAGGAATAAACTTATGATTACTCTCTAGTCGGAAACCAAGGAAATGGTCATCTCAATGTCAAAAACGATTTCCTACAAGTTTCTTTATGCCTCCACCATATGGGCAGCAATAATAATTGCAAAGAACATCGAGAAGATATGAGGTTTTTAGCTAGCTGAATCGATTTCATCACCAACTAGGCTGAAGTCATTGACACATGTCAACAAGTGGGCAACTAATGGGGCATGGAAGTTTACTAGGTTTTACATCAACACGCGTAGACATGTAACATCGAGGATATATCGCCAGATGTCGAGGATGTTTAGTACCATGCTTACAATTGAATCCCTAATGATAAATAACTAATAAGTCCTTGGAAATATTAATTAGTCTTTGCAATTACTAAAGCACCAAAATGGCCTAAATCAACCATTATCAGGTTTTTGTCAAGGCTTCTGCTCTTACATCAACTAATTATGTGGTAAATGTTTAATATATTAATTGTCCATGCAATAAGCTAAACCACTAAAATAGAGAAAAATACATAATCAACCCTATTCAGGCTCTCGAGAGAGTATCTATGCTACATGTACTCTAGTGAGCCCAACTAGGCAGTCTAGGACCCAGTTCATGTTCTCAGTGGATTACAGTTGCATTAAGCAGGAGCTTGTAGAATGGTTGATTAACGTATTATCAGGATTACAACCCGACACTATGGTGTGTTATTGGAAACATCATGCTCGTGCAAGTTGTTGGGAAAGAAGTCTAACAAATCAGCATGTTCTCTTGTTATGTCAATGATCACGATCAGTGCTTGACAAGGATCCTGGATTACATTATGGTGTGGTTGTGTCATTGTAGGCACGGTCAGAGAGATGTGATGTTGCACAACATGGTGTAGAGTACCTGAGAATGTAAATGTAGTCTGAGCAATCTTAGATGGTGGATCATGAAGCGTAGCAGGTGCGTAGATGTTTGCTTGAGGTAGGCGACAAGGCAGATTCCACTTGGCTAGAGATTATCATTGACCGCATACCTCCCATGTTATGGACCACAAGACGAGATTGTCATTATTCATAGCAATCTGGTCTTCGAGCCAAGAAAGAAAATGTCTGATTTCGATGTTGTTTTGGTGGCCACGGGAACAGAAATTTCAAAAAAAAATTGACAGAAATTTCGATAAATGCATTCCTAACATTTCGATGGCAAAATAAACGAATTAATTTATGAAATCTTACTAGAATGATCTACTAGTGTAGATCTACTCAAATATGTAATAATATTTGATATTGGATATGTGGGGGTGGGGTCTCATCATTTTTTGTGAATGACCTTGAACTATTTCGATGGGCATTTCGATGGGGATTTTTTATGTTAATTTTCAATGGTGAAATCAATGAATTAAGTCATTATAGTTTGCAAGCACAATATATAGACTTAAAACACAAAACTATGCAAAAAATATGCTCTAGGTAGTACATAGTATATGAAAACGTAGTAAAAAAAAATCTATGATCTGCCTATTTTGAGAGTTTCGTCAGTAAATTTTGATGTCTGATTGCCACAGAAACAAAAATTTTGACTGAAATTTCAACAATTTCGTCGAAATTTTGAACATTGCTTCGAGCTTTGTGATCTCAATGTCATATTCTTCATCTTACACCAGAGTGCGTGTGTGGATGTAGCTCGTGGCAGACTAGAGTAGAACAATGTACCTAAAAACCACATATATGGGATATATAGGTATGACGGGGCCCATGAGAAAGCTAGCACTACATGGTCTAGAGAAGCTGCAATTTAGAGAGAAAGAAATAATGAATGGAGTAGTCTTAACAAACACATGTTACATTGGTGCATGGAGCATGATAGCAAAATAGAGATATTTTGTAGTGGGGGCATTATAGAGAGAGGTGTCGATGGTAGCCCAAATGTCTCTAGACTAGTACCATAGCATAGAAAGAGAGGGGTGTTGATGGTAGCCCAAATGTCTCTAGACTAGTACCATAACATAGGGGGACTCCTCAATGAAGTGGCCATAGAAGGTGGAAATTCACATTGGCCAAAGACGAATGTAGGCCAAGAGGGCGCATGTAATGCCCACAATGATTTGAGAGGGGGGGGCCTTGGGGATACATTTTCCATGTGTCCCTTCCCCTTTGTGCAAAGGAGAATTGAGTAGGAGATGTCGAGTGAAAGAAGTCTCTCCCTCTAAAGAATTTCTAAAAATATGGAGTGGTTAGAGGCTTTATCTTTCACGCTTCCTCTCTTTTTCCCAGTTTTCCATCCTCTAACTCCCCCTTCCCCTCAACGCCTATAAAAAAATCCAAGCATCCCCATCGTGCAACATGCCTATTCAGTCGCTTCCTCCTTTCCCACTCCATCTCTTCCTCCTCTAACTCCCCTTCATTTAACCTTATTAAATTGTTGCCAACATCTATCCTTATAATCCCTAATCTGACTCTAGCCACATCCCCTACAGCATATGATGAAGGCAACAATAGCCTAGGAGTGAGACTTTCTCGGGGATGAATGGAACTAGGTTAAATCACGAGGTGAAGGCGGTGTGGGTTGCCCAGAGGATGCAATCTAAGATAAGTTTGTGGGGTCTCACCCCGAACTAGGTATGTAGACCGTATCACACAGGGATGACTAAGGTTGTCAATGCCTTGATTATATTATATATTTTAGAATCTAGTAAGCAAAACATTTATGTTGTTGCTTGTCAAATAATATCTAGTTCTCTTCCACACTTCATCTCATTACAGATAATCATTGATTACACAGGAAACTCGTGTGTGTTGACCTAACAGCTATACATTGTCTATATTTTGATGATGACTTAAACCATTCCATTCATATGCATCTAATATGTCTATTTGAGATTGATTTCAGGTATTAGGTACATGAAAAGGATCAATTCAATCAAGCCCTAGCTTGACCAAATTCAAGCCAAAGTCAATGTAAATGCACTTTTATGAAAAACTCCCTAAAACCCTTAGGACATTTTTTGTGATCATTTGTATTTGATGCTATGACTTGTAATCAAGCTGAAAAAAAATCAGCAGCACTTAAATGAATGTTTAAGCACTCTAATGACATTTTCCAAAATTCATTACATGGACTTTTGTCAGCCGAGTTTCATCCTTGATAAACTCGACCGACACCCTTGATGAATTTTGGGAAATGTTAGGGTCGGCCCAATTTTCCCAGGACAAATTCGACCGACACCCCCTGCACAACCAAAAAAAATTCAAACCGTCGATCGAGTTTCATCTAGAATAAACTTGACTGACACTTCAAATTTGTTTTGTCATATAGTGCTATAGGGTCGAGTTTGCTTTATTGAAACTCGGTCGACCGAACTGTACGGAGTGTGCAAAAAAAATGTTTCTAGTTGTTGGAGTGTTGCAAACATCAAAAATAGATCTGTTGCAACACCCCAAACGACTAGAATTTGTCCCAAGTGCTCCTACTGGCTAGTAGACATCCCCAACTATATATATGTGCTCTGGGGCTTCATCCCCAGTTTGCTTCTTATGCTCCTAGCCATAGTTGAGTGGATTTGTCTATTAAGAGCCCCTTTCTCTCTTTTGTTTACTAATCAAAACGTCAATCTGAGTAAGATAGGTTATTTGTGAGAGAGCTACTTCCTTGTAATCTTTGTGAAGCTCTCAAATCTTCCCTTTTCCAATCCCTTTCTTCAAGCAAAGTTGGGGAAAGCATTTCCTTGGTGAAGGAGAAGGTGAAGGCTGAAGATCCTTGAGAAGAGTGAGTAATTCCTTCAAGGCGGAAGACTTGTTGCAAGAGGGAAGCTCCTTGGTAAAGGTGTCCAGCTCATTGCAAAAGTGGGTAAGCCCTTGTAGAGGATGAAGACTCTTGCTCGAAGGATAGGTAAGACCTTGTAAGGTTCATTAGCTCCTTTTGTTCCTTAAAATGGAAGGGTAGGTGTTCTTGCCCTACAAAAGGAAGGTCTTATTGTATGTCTTCTAATGGAATATAAGTATACAATGGTTGCAAAATCCTAGAGGTTGACCTCTCTAGGTAGTGGATGTACACTCTCCTACTTTGGAGTTTGGAACCACTATACATAGTTTGTTCTTGATCTCATTCAATCTCTCTCATCCTTGCTATGTATGTTTAGTTGCACATCAAATTCCATATTTGCAATCTTATCCCTTGAAGTAATTTGAAGGTCTAACGAATCTTGTTTAAGTGTTTAAGCTCTATTCAAACCCCCTTCTAGAGCCCGTTGATCCAACACTGTGTGGTTTCAAATTATTCAATGGCTACCAATCTTGATCTTGTTTAATGGACTTTCATCTTCCATTGATCTGATAAATATTGAGTGGTGGATTTAAAAATGTTATAGTAGAAAGAACAATTTAGCATATTGATTACCTCTCACTCACTACACACATTGTTCTTTTGCTTATGTAATTGCAAAAGATTTGATTTGGTTTAGATTTATTATTAGCATGATCTATACACAACCATACGCCAAATACTATATATTCTTATGAAGATTATTTTTTTTTGCATTCACAGCTTGTGTCGATGGCCTTTTACACCCATTACTAACCTAAAAAGGATTTTATGGTAAAATCATGATTAAGATCCACATCAATTGTTGAAACTTTTAACAAATAATTAAGGTAAATGTTCAACACCCCCAACTATAAGTGATGGCTGGACATCACAAGTCTCAAGGAGGCTAGCCCACACATAAAGGAACAAGGTTGGGTTGCAAAGCTTGGAGCTCATACTCTTGAAGAAGGATGGGTGGGACAGCCATGCGTGTCCTAGTAGAAAAAAGGGAAAGGGGTGAAAGTGATCAGAGGAGATAGAGTGAGAAGAGGGGAGGGTGGATGTCATGAGGAAGAAGGTGACAAGTAGCAGACATTGTGCAGAATACACCGCTGGATTTTTTTACTTGAGCGGATAGGATTAGTCCTAACCTAAGGTTTAAGAAGAATGAATGATGATAAGGGGTTGTCCTAGACTTAGACCTAGGGGTTAGGATGGTGTTATGGGGGGTCCAGATACGACATACTCAATTCATAAAATCAAACCATCCACGTAGACAAATACCCCAGCAATTGTATATGTAACAATATGATTGAAACCCTAATGAGAGGAGACTTGCGACTAATTGCCTAATTAATGACCAAATAAAATAATAAACGCAAATAAATTAATAACACTTAGAACTAAGTCCCTGACATTGGATCAAAAAAATCCCCCAAATAAATCATAAATTCATGGCAATACCAATACTCCTCGGAAGTCGCAATTAATGGAACCCCAAAATAGGCAAAAATATATATATATATAATCAACACTACTCAGGCTCTGGTAAGAGCTTTTGTTATGGGTTATTTGCATCTAAACCCTGCATCTTAGACTAATTACATATTATATCGTACTAAAACAATAATAAACTGAGTAATAAGAACAATTTCGGAAACTACAAATACCACTAATGTTACTGGTAGTGGTAATAATAAATTAAGAATGATAACAATAGCTACAAAACGATAATATAATTCTACTGCAGACTCCCTTCCCTCTTTCACACACCACTAATGTTACTGGTAGTGGTAATAATAAATTAAGAATGATAACAATAGCTACAAAACGATAATATAATTCTACTGCAGACTCCCTTCCCTCTTTCACGCACACACAGTAAAAAGAGGTCTACACCATAGTTGAATGACACAAAAACGGTAGTTTAAGATACTCTCCATATATATTTAGTCTCCATCACCTTAATAAAAGCTATCTGCCAAGTGGTGCATAACAAAGAAGTAAGAAAAAATGCTTCATAGTTGTGGATGGTCAAACAAAGCAAATAGAATTGCAATGGAAGATTTCACACTTAATTAGATATTATACTATGCAGCAGCGGCAAGAGAACAGAAGATCCAACAAAAATTATCAGCAGAACAAGCAAAACCAAAGACGCTAAACCTTATTTGCTTGCAGAAGAGAACTATAGATGCTCTCTAATTCTGTTCGGCGAGCATCAAACTCCTCGATCTTTTTCCACTTTTTCTTAAGTGAATCTTCAGCTTGCTTCCATTCAGTACACAATTTATGTAGGCGCTCCACCTCAGAGGTTAGTGTGTTAAGACTTGCTCTTAATCCAGCAGCTTCTCTTTCTTTTGCCCAGACATCCAACTAGAGAAACAACCATTTAGTAAGATGTATAAAGCATACTGAACTTCAATAATATATAGAAACCTTTGTCAACATGAAAATAACAGAAAAAGTACTGGCTGTCAACATATCAATCAAATTTCTAGTACATCTAATTCTTAAAAGCAATCCAAGCCATGTCACCTAGCCTTGTAAAGAAGCAAGTCAAACATGATTTGCTTTGATACTACAACTGAGTGACTCATGCCGACTGTCACCGAAACAATAGAAAAGATATACAATAATAACTGAGAATGGAAATAATGGAGTGATACAATCATCAAATTGTTGCAGGGAATCAAGGCATGTGATTTATTTGACTACTTGAGTAATCAAAGGCCAGCAAGCTAAAGGGAGTTGAATTTACCTCAAAATGCCTGATAGTACCTAAACTCTGAGATGTGCCTCCCACTATGACTGTCTGTGATGTAATGGCATCACTTCCCCCATGCAGCCGTTTAACAAGATTTTGAGTCAGGCTTTTTGCTTTTGCAGCCTTGTTAAGTGCATCCTCAGTGTCCACAAACTGCTGTACATGTGCTTTCTGCAAACCAAACAAATCCCAAAAATTACCCAATTTCTCAATGAGCCGGATTTCTGGGGGTGGGGGGGGGGGTGTTGTGTGTGTGCGCATGTGGTTGTGATGGGTACTTGAATATGTGAACCACTCGTATGAGAATGCTTCGCAAAAATGCATACATAATACACACTATTTTTAAGGAACAGTATACCACACTTGATAACAACCAAAATTCAAAAGGTACCTGTCTCTCAAGTAGCTGGCTGTATGTTCCTCTAGTCAAAGAATCTGAGCCTCCACTACCATTACCAAACACTTGATACTGTAAAGGAGAGCTTGGATCAGAGGAATCATCTGTTACTCTGTCATTTTCATATTTGTATCTGTGGAACAGAGCAAGCTGTCAGCTTTATTAAGACAGCTAAGCATGTTTGTCAATTTCGTTCAGCAGAAAGGGCATTTTACTGTATGACTCCTTTAGTCCTTTACCAAATTTTGATATGTGCCAAAACAAATTCAAGAAGTCTGAAAACGTTAAGGCAATAAAACATACCTCAAAAGTTCTGCATCTGCTCTTACATCAATCTTTTCTGTTTCTCTATGAATCAAACTCTTGACCCGCAGTGTGTATGTTGATAGTGCTTGAAGTAACAGAGGAGGATTTTTCAAACAATCAATAATAACACCTTTAACTTCATCTGGTATTTCTCCATCAGGCTCACTGCCTAACTTAGAAGCATCTATATGAGGATTCTGGTGAATACCAGTGCCTTCATATGCAGGAAACATACTTCGGATTTTTTCAATCAAATAAGAAGCAAGAGACTCGCATGCCTTCCGAATGTTCCTTTCACGTGAGGTTTCTATGAGTAAAACATCGTCCAACGATTTGTTTCCCTTAACTGTTGAATAAAGAGTTTCTTTTTCAGTAAGCACATCAGAACTATCAGAAGAATCGATGGCACTGGATGCATTGGAATTTTGAGCATCCCTTGCCAAATTAACATAATAATTCAGTCGTTTTTGGTACTCGGAAAATATCTTGACAGCTTCATCACATTGTTGATCATACGCCTCTAGCATGACCTGTTTATGCCTGAAGATCAGAACACACAGAATTGGCAAATCGAACCATACTTGCCAACTGAATTTTCAATTTAGCATAGAAAACAAAATAAGATTAGATATAGATTTTGCATCTTATTAGTTATTTAATTCAAGACCGACTAAGATATTGAATGGCAGAGCTGAAGATCCAAAAAGACATCCCCAGTTATGTATTCACCACAATACAGCACAATGACTAGAAGCATATACTTCATCATAATCCACAGATGTAAAGAAAAAGAAAATGTAAAAGTTTTGTAGATTGAACTATTGGATAGCTGATCTATTGAATTATTATAGCTCTCTATGAGATAGGTTGAGAAAATGTAAAAGAAGAAGAAAAAACCAAACTTACAAAACTAATTAAGAATATCAAAGGTCTTTGCAGTGAACTATTCACAAGCAGCAACCTATTTAGCTGTTTACATTCTGAAAATGCTTTGAATTTTTTATCAATTCACATATATGCATTATGGCAAGCAGATATCATATATCAAGTTCTCAAATGTCTCAAGTACGTGAACTTTTAGGTGATTATTATGATATTTACAAATATTCCCAGACTTTGAAGATCTCACAATTAATCTGTGTGAAAAGAACCCTTGAAACTGATGAATGCTGAGGGCAAGGAAACTGAAGCAGGGTGTAAGGCTACACATTCGGTTCAATTTGGCTGAATTTGGTTACATCTTAACTTTTAAGTTTTAAACCCACGAGATTGCATGAACAAAAGCCAAACTAATTTAACCAAAGTTATCAGCACGGTTTTCCGATCACCAAGACAGCACATCAGCCTGTTAATATTACAACAAATTAAAATAAAGTATAGTAGAACCATAAAGTTAAGCTCCTAAATGTGTATATATCTTCCTTATCACAAAACAAGCATTTCCTAAGCCACAGAATGATCTAATATGGAAATTTATAATATTAAACCAGAGATAAAGTGAATCGGTTCAATTTGCTGCAAGCGAGCATGAAAAAGAAAATGAAAATATTTGATTGAATCTTTAGATTGTATAACATTAAATAAGTGGTACAAGAAAAAAGTAGATTTGAATCTTGCCTGCTCTAATCCTACTTCCTACTGGGAGAAGTATACTTTTTTAGACGGCCAAATGCCTTAATGCCTGCACACCTAAGTTCAAAAATTTCAGGCAACTTTCCTAGAAGTAAGTTTGTATGTACATTTCTGAAAGAAATAAGAGATAAACAATAATTAACAAGGCAGTCAAGGCTATCACAGTACTTCACAGTCATGACAATTGTTTCTAATCAAGCCTAGGGTTATTCCCTTGTAAATCATATATACAAAATTATTATAGTTACAAGCACCAAGGGATAACCAGAATATCGGAAAAAGTGACGACGTTTCACAACTTTTAGGTCAGCAAAATGTTCTTTCTGAATAAAAGGCAAAAGGTGATTTCATAACTTAAGTTAAATATCACGTTATCAGAGTTATCTAACTTCTCACACGTGTGCTTGGGTGTGTGCGTGCATTTTTATATTTTATTTATTGTTTAATGCATTTCTAATTTGGTGATGCCAATCCGAGTCGTTCATTTGGTTGATTGTGTTTTCTTTTTTTTCCTATAAGCATCAAACTCATGTTGACAAGGATGTATTAAACAAATATAATAATTTGAGTGTGGTTTGGCGTGTAATATCGACTAAGCTACTGAAAGCTATTAACTTGGGAACAAAGAGGGAATTGATAAAGTGACCTGAAATCTTTGTGTACTGCCTCCCCCAGTCAGATTATTTAGATTCAGAAGTACAAAAATTAATATGCACTAATAATGGCCAAACTGGCACATTAGTAATGACACTCATTCTTTATATATTACATGGTGGCCGAGTATTCTCAATTTTCCGGAATGGTTGGCTGAACTTTCATGCTTTTTTGTTTTGTTTTAAGCCAGAACAACTTGTTTAATCTGAGTTTTTCCATTGTCACTATGGTTAATACAAGTAATTCAGGTTCCCAAATATTCAAGATGGCTCTGATAAAGGTAATGTGCTCTTCTATATTTTTTATTAAAGCATAAAAAAGATGATAACATGGTCCCAGTTCCCCAACATTTGACCAAATTCAAGGCGCAAAGCAAAGGCAAACCCTTAACATCGAGACATTAAACAATAAAAATAAGGGTAATAGACACCTAACATGGACTACAATCTTTGATTGATGCGCTAGGGCTCTAAAGAGGGAAACTGATACCCACAAATAGGCCCGACAACCCAACAAGAAATAAAAATAAGGGCAATAAATACCAAACACGAACAACAATCTTCGATTGATGCACTAGGGCTCTAAAGAGGGAAATTGATACCCATGCATAGGCCCGACAACCCAACAAGAAATAAAGGTGTATACATGTACACCCTCTCAGAGCATTCTGACAATTAGGTGCCCCTCATTGCACACATTGACAAGATTAGAACAATATGAGGTGAGGTAACACTGCTTATTGACTGCTTACAATGAAACTAGAAAAATAGTGAACCATATCCGGCCTGCCAATACCACATCGCAAATCTTGGTAGCAACATGAAAGCAGTTGTCTCTAACTTGCTTCAACATCCGAATCCATTTACTAAACTCCATTCACTGCAGCGAATTTGCTGTTTTTTTAATGAAACAAGTCTATGGGATATGCCATTAGAGAAAGTGTAAAGTGGGAGACAGTTTTCACAAGTCTTTCCCTGGTAGAGGTGAGTTAAATGAACAAAGTCAATGAACGGATTAGTTAGCCTAAGTTTAGACAGACAAAAAGATCATTTTAGTTAGCCATTTACAAAATACTGAAACTCAATCTTACTTAGCCAAAAGAAATTGAAAGGGGAACATTGAAATAACTAAAATTAGCCAAAACCCAAGACCCCCCCAAAAAAAGGTCAAAAACAAAAAGACATTTGGTTATTTGCTAGGAAGCATGGACACGGACACGGGACACGGCATGGACAAAGACACGGAACACGGTGATTTTCAAAATTATAAGACACGGACACAGTGTTGGACACAGCATACACACATATACATATGCATATACATATACCGATACATATATACATATACATAAATACATATATGTAAATACACACACACACATATATACATATACATGTACAAAAATATATGTATACATGCACATAACACGGAGTTAATGCGTATAATATCCATTATCCAAATCTGTTAAGTAACTGATAACATAAGATTTAAAGAAATAAACTTAAAAGAAATATAAAATCAAACCCAAAATTCACTTACGATATGAATGCAGACATTCTAAGAAATCCTAGTATGTTTTCATTATGAGATTATAAATGATCGATGAAGAATAATTATTGTAGAACACATTTGCAATATGAAATCAAGTAAGCATGAATGAAGAACGATGAATTACAAAGAATTTGTATGTCAAATTCCTAGAACATTCTTTATAAGAATGATGAATAATATATATAAGTATGATGCATAATAGATAAACATATAATAAAAATTAGGAGAAGGATGAAGAAGAGACATAATGGTGGTGTTCTGGAATATGAGGGAGAGAGGTGTAAATAATTTATATTTCTTTTACATAGGGAATTAGATTGGGTCTGCCGTGTCCACGGCGTGACTAAGCCGTGTCCAAGTTGTCCACGTCGTGTCCAATTTGTGTCCATGCTTTAAGAAAAAAAAAAAAAGTGGACTTCTGAACCGTGTCCACCGCGTGTCCAGCCGTGTCCACATCGTGTCCGTGTCCGACACATGTTCAGGATAGCGACGGCTGCCCTGGGGAAGTGTCCATGCTTTCTAGGTTATTTGGTAGTTTTGGTTACAACCAAAACTATTCGGGGAAGTGTCCATGATTTCTTGAATCATAGAGCCCACATAAAAAATGTCAGAAATTCGATGATCCTCAAAATTCAACTTAGCACTACCTCCTAAACTTTTTATAAAGGATGGAATTGCAATGCATAAACTTCATCTTGTTTCTCGTAGATATCGATTCAAAAGCATTTCTTTATAGTTTCAGTTTGTGTTCTATCTAGTTCAACAAAATGTGTGCCACTGATTTCAATCACCAATTTAGATGTCACTTTTTATGGCGTTGAACCTCAAATTTACATATATTGTAATGAAAACTTTGACAAGGTGTTTCTTAGTTTTCCTATGATGAAATGCTGGAAACAATTTACAAAACTTTGCAACCTTTAAAAGTCAAAAGACTATCTTTATATAATAACCTGTATGTTATATATAGGGGAATATTTGTGTTATTAAGGAAAAAAGATGTGATCTCGGGATAGAAGAGCACATTAAAGTAATAAGATGGATATTTATCTTGTCCATCAACGAGCTCCAATGGAATTGCTGCCACTGCCAAAAATCATGGGAAAACGTAAAAAAGGTTGATTGGCCATCAACAAGCTCCAATGGACTTCCTGCCAAAAATCCCAACCATAACTTATATGATCCTTAGAATTTGTTGTTTGCGCTTCCGTGAGAGCATTTATGTAATCTTTTGTATGTTCCTTGTCTACTTTGTCATTAGGTACAAAGTAATATATATAGTAGGTGGCATGGTTTTCAAGGCAGGCCTGCCCTGGCTGGGTGCCAAGGCACAGCCCACTTTTTTTATTTTGTGTTTTTTATATATACAAGATATATAACATATATTACATATATAAAGTTCATATATCACATATATAAAGTTCATATATAACATATATCACATATATAAGGTATTTATGTGTATATTTCACGATCTACACCCTAAATAGTAATGTAAGAGTAAGCTAATTATCAATTAGGTATAAAGTAATATATATAGTATGTGGCATAGTTTTCAAGGCAGGCAGTGGTCTGCCCTGGCTGCGCGCCTGGGCACTGCCCTCTTTTTTATTTTCTGTTTTTTTTTATATATAAGATATATAATAAATATCACATATATAAGATCAAGATATAATATATATTACATATATAAGGTATTTATGTGTATATTTCATGATCGACACCCTAAATAGTAATGTACGGGTAAGCTAGTAGCTTAAAAACTCCTAAAAAATGCTTACATATGTCAAATAGGTGTTAAACTGGCATAATTCAAAAAAACAAAATCAAAAAAATATGTCTAGGTGGTGTTAGGCGCTCGCCTAGGCGCCCATTTTATATTTTAGGTAGGCAAGGGGCTAGGAAGACCACCCTCAGACGAGCGCCTAGGCGAGCACCTCAACAACTATGGTAGGTGGTGAGCTACAATAATATGTAGAACACTGGCACGCAAGTGTTGTATAGATGGGAAAACTCCATTATGTTTCTTGCACATGTATAGTCGATATAGGCCATCAAAAACAATGACGATTCTACTCATGTCGTTGTTGGGGCTTAGACTTGAGGCTTCTTGGTAACAAACCAAGGATCTACGCATTGGTGTGTCCCATCTTGGACAAGGCCATCAAAGAATCGGTATTCTTTTTTTTATCTTTTTTTTGTTGGACCCCGACATTATCTTTTATTTAAGTTGTCCTAAGCAATCAATTAGGCAGGCCACAAGTAGCGGGATACTGCAGGTTGAAGCAGGGGAAAAAAAAGCTAAGTAGAACACTTTGCCAGCCGTTTCAATCTAGATTACTCTAGCACAGACTGCTTAAGCGGGCACTTCAGCTACAAACTGATGCAATTTAAATTAGTGATCAGAGACGAAAACTCAGATATCATTTTATCCCACTCGTTATAGAACACAATATCAACCCATATGTTGTCCCATTTAATTGCATCAGCCATTTACTCAAACAAAGTAGAGAATGGTTGTGAGTGAAATCGTCATCCCAAAACTACAAACCACCTATTCTTAGATTTTATTCATCACTAACTATTTCACAATGTATTTTGATAAAGCTGTCAACTTTTTTCACTGCAACGACTTTAGAGCATTGCATGTTCAAAGATGGCTTCTAATATATTTCACCCAAATACTTCATGGAAAATGTCCTTAACTTGACTTGCACGGTATTTGTATATATTAAGCATTTTTGTTGGATAAGAATCACTAGAAGTTGGTATCAATAGACTATCAAGGTATTATTGTCAACATAATTCATCATTCAGCCAGTCCTCAATCACCGTGTCAAAATTAAAACCAATTGTGCTGAGAAGTCGATCTGCCTCTACAAACCTACCAGCATCTGCCTATGGATTCCATCTTTTGCTTATTTTTCTTCATCCCAATTGTCCTCAACAGGTATTTCAGATATAAAACTTCCTTAGAAAAAGCCACATGCCTCTACAATGCCTCTAAGGGCGTTGACCCTCTTAGGCGATTCCTTGGGTGTTATTTTCCATGTGGTGCAACCCCTTCTGAAGCACCCTGAAATCCACCACCATGAAACCCTTTGCAACCTAGCATAAAGTGGATGCAAGCAAGATACAAGATCAACAAAAATCAAGATCACTTTACAGTCACCTCCTGCTTTAGAGCAAGGAAATCTTGGGCGCCCAAACCTTTGTTGGAAATCATTCTCATATCATCATGTCTTTCTCTCCCCCGATTCAATCAACCCTCATCCCCTTCTTCTTCCTTCCTGGGTGATGATCTGAGTCTTTTCTCTCGCATTTAAATCCAAATTTAGGTCCATCCGAAAATGGTTTTCACCATAACAGTACCTATTTTATTCATAGTAGTATCAGGTGATGGGCTCCATGGTTCACTATAGAGGCAATCCAATCGGTTCAAAGAGTAAAGAAGAGAATATAAGTAACATTTTGTCGAACCATTCATAGTATCTAATTCACATTCTCGGCCTTTACAAAGAATCGTAGTCTCGTCTCCTGATGTTTCAGGGATGATGAACAACTATGCAGGTATTATCACATAACTATGATGTGCAGAGATGAATATTGTGGGGCATTGATATTATGATTGACACAGCAACCATAACTTCCTACTAAGATCCCCCATATTTTGATCGACATAGCAACCATTGCTTCCTACTAAGATTCAAATTTTCTAATAAGGAATATAAATAGGAATTATATTTGAGTTATATGAAGCATTGCAATGAACAAACCGGAAGACACAGCCTTCGTGTATGAGCAAAATACACAACGAATTACCTTGGTCATGTCGCAAGTATTTAATGTTGAAATATTCAAGTGGGAGATAAACTACTTTCAGATTTCCGATTTCATGGGATGGGTTTTAACAAACACACACATCATACATACTAGATATTCACAATTAACGAATTAAACATATCCAGTAAAATCTGCCTGGATGTTTTGAGGATTGTACTACTAGAAGCAAGACGACACTACACTTTCATGGATCGGATGGATCATTGGCGAGAATAAACTACATCCTGCTCATTTCTTTAGTAAAGCTCAGAATATTTGATCTTGCGTAGCGCATCACCGGAAAACTCTAAGCAGTGGTCGAAATTGTATATAAAAAGGTGTTCTACAGGCAATGGAGATGTATGTGTTGTACATATATATACAAGAAGAAGATCCAATCTTCGTGGATAAACAGCTAAGATAACCAGATCATGTTAGATAGAAAAACGGTCCATACTAACAACTTACACAAGCAGGAATAACAAGCAAGCTCACCTTGTGGACGACCGATCATCGAGCACCCTCTTCCTCTCACCTTCCTCCCTAGCCACGTCCGCCATCTTCGCCCTCAGCTCCTTTCTCTTCCTCTGCACCACTGCCCGCAGCCTCTCGACCTCCGCCGCCGCAGCGTCACGCTCCCTGACGGCCGCCCTCTTCTCGTCACCGCCGGGGCCACCGCCCCTCCCCATTATGCCGTGTACCTGGATGTTCCGCCGCAGGGTGTCCACTGTGCGGTCCGAGCGGACCCTTTGGAGCAGGAAGCTCCAGACGGGAACCATGTTGCCGCGGCAGACACGGCGAAGGAGGTCCGGGGAAGGAAGGGAAGCCTGGTAGCCCATCTCATTCTGGAGCCAATCGAGGATCGCCTCCGGCTTTGGTGGCGGGACTGCCCCGCCGGAGGACGATGGCCGAGAGGCGTGCATTGCAACCCGTCTGCAGCAGGTCCGCGTCGGAAAACCCTAAGATTTCACTGCGGGAAGAGAATGATTCCTCATTTCAGCTGCAGCTGTAGCTGCTGGACTGTGCACGACAGAATGTGCAGAATTGATCTCGAAGCGGATCCTTGGTGTGCGAGGTCCGGTTGGATGCGACTGTTGCCACTTTGCACTTCCCGCTTGCCAACCACCTCAAAAAAAATAGGATTAAATTTTCCTAACACCTCTAAGGCTGCCAGCTCTATGCCACGGCCACATGCCTACGTGTCAGAATTTTTATTTTTTATTTTTATCTTTTTGTTTGTTTTACTTGTAACAGAAGAAATTTTTTAATAAAATAAAATACATTACAATCATTATAAAAATAAAAAGTACATTCCAACTAGACCAGACATATTTTTAAAGAAAAAAAAGAAGAGGAAAATATTTAGAGAATAAAATGAGAGAGGGAGGTAAAAAAATAATAAATAATGGTTTTTTGCTTGAATGAGTCCACTATAGATCTCAATACGTGTATTTTTATTGAACGTGCTTATTATTTACTTCAATGCGCCCACTTTTATTTTAATGTGGCCATTGTTACATCAAAACGCCCACTTTTATTTGAATGTGTCCACAATTACTTTAATGTGCCCACTATTGCTTCAATTGTGCCCACTTTTATATGAATGTGTTCACTATTATTCTGAATGCGCCCACTTTTACTTGAACGCGGCCACAACAGCTCAATGCGTCCACTTTTACGTGAACGCGTCTATTATTGGCTTGAATGCACCTATTACAGCCTCAATGTGCCCTATTTTGCGTGAATGCGCCCATCATTATGTTGAATGTGCCCATTATTGTGTTGAATGCGCCTACTTTTGCTTGAATGCGCCTACAACATCCTCAATGTGCCTACTTTTGCGTGAATGCACCTATTATTGTGTTGAAAGCGCCTACTTTTGCTTGAAATGTGCTCATTGCATCTCTCAATGCCCCCATTATTGCTTGATGCGCCAACTTTTACGTAAATGTGCCCACTATTGTTTAAATGTGCCCACTTTTGTTTGAATACGTCCACTTGAATGTGCCTACTTTTATTCAGAATGCACCCAGTATTGTTTAAATGCACCCAATTTGCTTGAATGCACCCATTTTTGCTTGAATGCGCCCACTACTTCCCTCCTCAATGCGCCCACTTTTACTTGAATGTACCCGCTATTGTCCAGAATTTGTCCACTATTGCTTAAATGTGCCTATTATTACTTGAATGTGCCCACTTTTACTTGAATGTGCCCACTATTGCTTAAATGCACCCACTTTTGCTTGAATGTGCCCACTTTTGTTTGAATGCGCCCACTATTATCCAGAATGCACACAGTATTATTTAAATGCGCCCACTTTTGCTTGAATGAGCCCACTACTTCCCTCCTCAATGCGCCCGCTTTTACTTGAATGCGCCCACTATTGTCTAGAATGCGCCCACTATTGCTTATATGTGCCCACTATTGCTTGAATGTGCCCACTTTTACTTGAATGCGCCCATTTTTACTTGAATGTGCTTACTTTTACTTGAATGCGCCAACTATTATCCATAATGCACCCACTTTTGCTTGAATGCACCCACTACTTCCCTCCTTACTTCTTTCTTTTCCTCTCTTCACTTCCTTCCTCTTTTTACTTCTCACGTGTCTTTTTTTCATTTGTTTTCTCACTTCTCTTACTTCTCTTCTCATATCAATGTGTGTTATTTTCTTAAAAAAATATAATATTGGTTTTATTGAAATGCAATTTTTATAACAAATCCAATAGTTTTTATTTCATCAAAAAAATCATTAGGGATCAAAAGTCATACACAAAATAAATTTTGCTTTCTATTTGCTTTTAATATACATGTGTATTATTTTCTCAAAAATATGTCAATATTGATCTTGTTGGAATGTATTTTTTATAACAAATCCAATGGTTTTTATTTTGTCAAAAAATTCATTATAGATCAAAATTTATACACAAAACAAATTTCCTTGGTATTTCTCTCCATGGACCTATCAAATCAGCCCACTTGTCAGCCTTACCTACCCCATGCCACCTCAACCCCAAAACCACCCACCCCCAATCAAAACACCACCTTGATTTCCATGCTGGAAAACCAGTCACAGGAGTGCGTCCTCACGCGCGTCAAGCCCCAGGCGCGTCCTGGGCTCATTTTTTAAAGAAAAAAAATATAGGGGAAGATCTAGAAGGCTTAGATTTTGGATATGCCCCAGCGGTTTGACGCGCCCTAAACGTGGTGGGAAACCACTACCCCAGCTGCCAACTGACCACCTTACCCACTGCCCTCCCCCCAACTCCCTTTTCTCTCCCTTTTCTCTGTCACTTGATCCGACCCACTGAGCGCCCACGTGAACCAGCAGTAGGACGACCCCTTTCTCTCAACTACCATGACAATTGAGCATCCAAATACTCCTCCCAAAATTTCCCTTTACAATCACCCTCTTCTACTGGGACAGTCAGAACCTCCATCCCGCACCCATTTCCGTTGTTGCACCCAGAGCAGCAAGCAATGCCCCCATTTTCTTATCACCGCGCCTGGTCTTCACTCAGAGCAGCAATCACCGACTCCTCTCTCTCTCTCTCTATACGCACCTTTTTGGCCCCCTTCTATGTGCCTAGTCATGAAGCCTATCCCCAGTGCCACCATGGAGAACTCTGATGATGACTTACAAGAAACGACGGTGCTTGCGAGCGCAAGGAGGGCACTGAAGCTAGGGGTAAAAAGGAAGTCAACAATTGGAGAGGGGGCAAGCTCTTCAACTGCAGCTATTGAGAATATCTCAAGCAACAAGGGCGCCAATAAGAATGATGCAATTGGAAAGCAAAGTAGGGCACAAACTGAAGAAAAATCAGTCGCAAAGAAGGGTGATGCAAAAAGAGGGTTGTTTACTACTGAATTGACAGTCACGAAAAGATAAAAAGAAGGTGAAGATTCAAAAGGAAATTGTAGACAAAGACAATGATGAAGACGATGAAGTAGAGGTTAAGCAAAAGTTTGTAAAGTCAAGGTGTTCGTGGAAGATCTTCCACAATAGTTACATGACACTTAGTGATGAGGAAAAATTCATTTTCACAAGGACCTCATTCCAATTACTATTGCAAATCAAAAGAATACCTCTCAACGACACAATTCTGATACATGATCTCACTTCGTGTTATAACAAAAATGAGGGGGCGTTCATTTTCAGTGGAAGGATTGTGGACCTCAATGTAAACCAAACAAGGGAACTCCTACCTCTTCCCGTCAAAGGTAATGTGCCTATTTCAAGTATTAATGCACAACAGTTGCTCGATGAAATATTCGTCTAATTTTTGTATTATATAGCGCCTACTATTGTTGTAATGCACCTAAATTTGCTTAAATGCACCTAATTTATATTCTATAACACCCAAAATCATTTATAAGAACAAACTATCAATCTAAGTAGGTACATTTATCACTCAGAACGCATTGAAATATAAGTATGCACATTTCTAATAAAACTAGCCGCATTTATCAGTCAAGTAAGCGCATTCACATTACAAGCGGGCACATTCACGATAAAGAACTTTTGTATGTTGTTATAGAGTACTTTTGTATGTTGATGTAATGGTAATGTTCCTAATTCATATACTTAAAGGCTTATTTTATTGGGAATATGCCTATTGTTAACGCATGTATTGCTTGCTGGACAATCTTTTAGATTGGTGTTGTAACGCCTAATTTAGATTGTATAGCGCCCAAAATCCCTTGAAAAGCACAAACTATCATTCCAAGTAGGCACTTTTATCACTGGGAACTTGAAATATAGTTAAGCGTCGTGAAAGGCAAGTAGGCGCATTTGTAATTAAATTAGGCACATTTCACACTCAAGTAGGCATGTTCCATTGAACTCAAGTAGGCGCACTCACAAGTGAAGTAGGCACATCCACACCTCAAGTAGGCACATTCAATCAAATAGAAGCGCTTTTAGTACACAAGTGGGCGCATTCAAAAAAAAAAGTAGGCGCTTGTATCACTCGAGTAGAGGTGCATTCTCATCTCAAGTAGGTGCATTGACATCTCAAGTAGGAGCATTCACAGTACAATTACGTGCATTCACATTTCAAGTAGGCCTATTAACTGTACACAAATAGCCGCATCCACATATAAGTAGGCCTATTCACTTCTCAAGTAGGTACATCTACATAAACAAGTAGGCACATTGACATAAGAAGTAGGTACATTCACATTACAAGTAGGCACATTCACATTATAAGTAGGAACATGTATCACTCAACATGTGCATTCACATTACAAGAAGACCAATTCACTTTACAAGTAGGCACATCCACTTAATAAGTAGCTACATGTATCACTAAAGTAGGCACATCCACATTACGGGTAGGCGCATTTAGTAATCAAGTATCCGCATTCAAACAAAAAAGTAGGCACATATATCACTCAAGTAGGCACATTCTCATCTCAAGTAGGCGCATTGACGTCTCAAGTAAGCACATTCATTGTACAAATAGCTGCATCCACATTACAAGTAGGCGCATATATCACTCAAGTAGGCACATACATCACTCAATAGGCGCATATATCACTCAAGTAGGTGCATATATCACTCAAGTAGCACATCCACATCTCAAATAGGCGCATCCACATTACAAGTAGGCACATCCATATTACAAGTAGGTGCATCCATATTATAAGTGGGCGAATCCATTCAACATGCACATTCACATTACAAGAAGGCCAATTCACTTTACAAGTAGGCATATCCACATTATAAGTAGGCGCATGTATAACTAAAGTAGGCGCATTCACATGTCATATAGGCGCATCCACATTACAAGTAGGCGCATCCACATCTCAAGTAGGTGCATTTATCACTCTAGTAGGCGTATTCACATAAGTAGGCACATCCACATAACAAGTAGGCACATCCACATAACAATTAGGTGCATTCACATTACAAGTAGGCACATTCAGATTACATGTAGGCACATCATATAATAGGTAGGCACATCACATAACAGGTAGGCACATCCACTCATGTAGGCACATTTATCACTCCAGTAGGAGCATTCACATTACAACTAGGTGCATATATCACTCAACAAGCACATTCATATTACTAGAAGGCACATCCATAAAACAAGTAGGCACATCCACATAACAAGTAGGTGCATTCACATTACAAGTAGGCACATTCATATTACAGGTAGGCACATCCACATTACAAGTAGGCGCATCTACATTACAAGAAGGTGCATGTATCACTCAACATGCACATTCATATTACAAGAAGGCACATTCACATTACAACTATGTGCATTTACATTACAAGTAGGCACATGTGTCACTCAACGGGCGTACACAATACAAGAAGGCCCATTTACTTTACAAGTACGCACATTCACATCTCAAGTAGGTGCATACACATTATAGGTAGTCCCATTTATCACTCTAGTAGGCGCATCCACATAACAAGTAGGCACATCCACATAACAAGTAGGCGCATTCACATAACAAGTAGGCGCATTCACATTACAAGTAGGCACTTTCAAACAAAAAGTAAGCTAGACGTACATATTACAAGTAGGTGTGTTCACATAAGAGGTAGGTGTGTTCATAATACAAGTAGGCACAGTCACATTACAAGTAGATGCATGTATCACTCAACATGTGCATTCACTTTATAAGAAGGCCCATTCACTTTACAAGCAGGTGCATCCACCTTATAAGAAGGTGCATGTATCACTCAAGTGGGCGCATTCACATATCAAGCAGGGTACCTAAAATTTATACCTAAATAGTTTGCTAACTTACTTCAATGCACCTAATATTTCAAGCTAGGAGGATCCTTTTTAAAAAGTACCTGACTAAAGGAAAAACTTCATGCATACGTCAAAAGTTTTTTGGTGGCGAGGATCCAAGACTACGAGTGATTGTAGAGAAGTTCAACACCCTTTCTCAAACAAATAATGAAGAATTGTGGAGGGACAAAGTGAATTTGATGTTAGTGGCATTGTTCGGTCACTTCTTGTTCCCTAGTGGATGATTCAGATTATGCAAAAGATTTAGACAACATAGACAAGTATGGCTCGATTGTTGTTGTGCAAGAACTTCTTTGTCAAGGCTTTGAGTTTTTAAAAGAGCGGAAGGATGGAGGAGGATATATGAAAGGATGTACACTCATCCTCACGGTAAGGAAATAATAATAATTCAAAATATTGTTCAATTTTCACTCTTGTGAA
Source organism: Alisma plantago-aquatica (assembly GCA_963693085.1). Taxonomy (NCBI): domain Eukaryota; kingdom Viridiplantae; phylum Streptophyta; class Magnoliopsida; order Alismatales; family Alismataceae; genus Alisma; species Alisma plantago-aquatica. Next base: position 218,890,373 of record OY856411.1, read on the forward strand.
TGTGCTTGATAATTTGAACTCTTATGAATGTGATGCGCAAAATCTTTTCACAACCTTGGCTTTTGGAGATGATCAAGTTCATCCCGAGGGATTACCCTAACAAAGATATGATCATCAACAAATGGTCAGACAACATCGATATTTCAGTCAGACTACGAAAAAAGAATATACGACTAGCTACAATGTCGAGTAAATGTTTTCAAAAGTCCACAACTCTGACAGTCAAACAACACTTTGGGCAGCCAACTTCAGAAGGTTCAGAATGGGTCTGAGAAGATGCATCAAAGGCTAATAGAAAAATCCAAAGTCTACTGGTTGAAATTGCATCGCTAAAGAATAAACTACTGAGAGAAAAACATATCGTGGAGCACAAAGAAAAATAGTACAGCAATATGTTTCTGAAGATGCAAACTGATCTCGATGATCTTCATGACTATTGTGATCAGCTACACACTACCAAAATAGTGTTGGAGCATAGACTCTCAGAGATTGACTATGCCCAACCATTTCTAGAGGACACTACCAACCATGGAGAGAAAAATAAGCGGAAGATATACATATGGATGAAGAGTCTCCTCCACTGCCACCACAAGAAGAAGAAAAGATTATTGAAACACCAGGTATATCTATGCACCTTTCTTTTACTCAGTATGCACCAATTGTACTTAATGTGCACCTATTTGCACTTAGGATGTGCCCCTTTTGTACTTAGTATGCGCCAATTTTAAATTTGAATGTCAATGTTATGAAACAGAATGCGGGAAGTCACCCCATAAGCCCACTCAAAAAATAATGGATATCACTCTATTAAATCAAGGGAATGAAGAGTCTCCAAAGAAGCAATAAAAGCATCAAGGAGAAAGTCCCCAGCCATCACCAAAATCTCAAAAAAATGAAGAAAATTTTACTAAAACAACAGGTATTTGTGTGTGCCTAGTTATATTTAAAATGTGCAATATTGTACTTGATGTGTGCATAATTGTACTTAGTATTTCCGCCTTTTTGTACTTAGTATGTGTCAATTGTATATTTTAAAATTGAATGCCAATGTTATGAAACATAGTGTGGGAAGTCACCCCATAAGCCCACACCAACAGGAATGGATATCGCTCTGTTAGATCAAGGGAATGAAGAGTCCCCAAAGCAGCAACAAAACCATCAAGGTGAAAGTCCCCAATCATCAATAGAATCTTGAAAACATGAAGCAAAAATTACTGGAAAACTGGTATTTGTGTGCGCCTAGTTATATTTAAAATGTGCATAATTGTACTTGATGTGCGCCTATTAGCACTTGATGTGCCCCTATTTGCACTTAGTATGTGTGCCTTTTTGTACTTAGTATGCACATAGTTATATTAAATTTTAATGGCAATGTCATGAAACGGGATGTAGAAAGTCATCCCATAAGCTCAGTCCAAGCGCCATGGATATCACTCTATTGGATGGACTAGCTCAATACAACTCATAAAGTGAAGATATAATAGCGGGCATACCTATTCAAATATTAGAGGAATCACCAAATGTGAAGGGAAAATCACAAATTTATTTTCAAATCAAGATAGATAAAATAGCAGTGGAACACCTTGATGGTGAAGATCAAAAGTTTCTACAAGGGATATTATCAAATTATACTATCGGTAAACCTCTATGGTCGTATGGAGAGGTTGGAGTGATGCAGGAGGATTTGTTTCTAACACTACAATATCAGGGGCTGGTATCTGAAATGGTAAGAACTTTACTATGTTGAAAAAAAAATATAGTTGTATGTCGTATATGAAATAGCCATTACTAGCAATTCATTCTTTTTTTGGTGTACGTAGTATATACAATCCATCATTCATATTTTTTTAAAAAATTATGTGCCAACTGAAGATCGTCTAATGCCTCTAATATTTCATGTTAACACATGTCGTACAATAGTTAGTGCTCATGAAGATTACATTAACATGTACTTCAAGAAAAGAATGGATGAGATAAAATGCAAATAAAATACTAATTATGGTACTTCACTCCAATCAACATTGGCATTTGATAGAGATTTGCATGAAGGAAAAGCTTATACTTCATTACAACAGTGCATCCTTATCACTTACTCCAAAGAAAAGGGCAATGTTACATCTACCAAAGAACGTGCATGAGAAGCTGGCATGTCAAATAGTAAGTACTAATGCGCCTACATATTACTGGAATGTGCCTAAATCTTGTTGAAATGCGCCTAAATCTTGTTGTAATGTGCCTACATAATGTAAGGATACGCCTAATCTTGTTGTAATGTGCCTAAATCTTGCTGTAATGCACCCAAATCTTGTTGTAATGCACCTAAATCTTGTTGTAATGTGCCTAAATCTTATTTAACACTAAACTAGTCACATTCGCAAATGGAATACTTTGTACTTTTGTTTCTTGTTGTAAGCTGACATTTGAATTATTTGTTTGAAGGCAAAGTCGTTGAAAGATGTTTTAGCACTAGTTTGAAGCATAATGTCAAAGTTTGGAAAGTGCGGTACTGTAGGAACTGTCCACAATAACCAACTCATAATAATGACTGTGGTATTTTCACGTTCCATTAGATAAAAAGAATATTGGATGGTGAGGAGATTGTTGGTGATCAAAGTACAACGAACACTATCCACATGTTGATAGGGATGTTATGTAATGCCTGGGCATACTTCCCAAGGCTCTAGTAGAGTTTCAGGAATGACGACTGGCCCCACAGACCACCACTAGCCTTAACTGCGCGCTTTGTCCACACTCATGCACAAGTCGGGGTCAACTTCCTGACTGGTCACCCATCCTAGTACTACTCCAAGCTGAGCACGCTTAACTATGGAGTTCTTTAGTGATGGACTCCCAGAAAAGGAGGTGCACCTTGGTGATATGGGTAGTCCAATCATTCCTTTTAAGATCAACTTATCCAAGGCCTCAAATCCTAGGATGCTACAATCTTCCCCACTTAGACTCTTGACATCCTCGTCAAGGCTCAACTATATGGCCTCATAATCTGACCCCATTTCAGTGCAGACCCACAATGGCTCATGGACACCCAACTCCCGATCACGGAATACCAGTGCAAGGGTGGCTACGTCAACCATGGAAAACCCTTTCCTACATGCCTGGACCACGGCTCAAGACTGGCATGCCATGCCCATGTGGGCCCCACCTACTAGAGGGGTTTTTGGCTCTGATACCATTTGTAATGATCGGGCACACTGCCCAAGGCTCTAGTAGAGTTTCAGGAATGATGACCAGCCCCACAGACCACCACTAGCCTTAACTGCACGCTTTGTCCACACTCATGCACAAGTCGGGGTCAACTTCCCGACTGGTCACCCATCCTACTACTACTCCAAGTTGAGCACACTTAACTATGGAGTTCTTTAGTGATGGGCTCCCAGAAAAGGAGGTGTACCTTGGTGATATGGGTAGTCCAATCATTCCTTTTAAGATCAACTTATCCAAGGCCGTAAATCCTGGGATGTTACACGTTAGCAGTATAGATACTGAAAGACAGATGTTGTAAGGACCCTGAACTCCGTTTAGGGCTTATCCTGTTTGCTTTGCTTAACCCTGATGCTTAGTTGCTTGCTAATCACCTTTAGTGGTGATTAGGGTTTGTTGGTGTTTTGTTGAGAGCTGGAAGTGCTACTTGCAATTAACCCAAGTCTAGGGTTTGTGGGCAAGTTTGCCACCTTGGGAGGTGTTCCTCCCTCTCCTTGCTTCCTCTAGTGTTGAGAAGAAGGTTTGGGCTCGTTGCTTGAGTTCCTTTGGGCTTGGTTGAGCTTGTTGGGCCTTGTGGTGTGTTGCCTTTGCTTCTTTGGGCCCTGTGTCGGGCAAGAGTGCACTGTGTCGGCCTAGGTGTGTCGGCCTGTGCTTGTGTCGGCCTATGCCTGTATCGGCCAGTGGTGTGTCGCCCAGGGTCTGTGTCGGCCATGGCATGGAGGTGTGTCGCCCATGGACCCTTTGACCTTCTTTGACCTCATTTATGTCACCACTAGTGGACACTTGGTGCTTGATGCTTGCATGTGGCAATGGCCTTGGACATGTGTTTAGGGCATGTTAAGAGTGGTGGCTTTGCTCATGGACAAGTGTCCCTAGGTGGGTGACACCTTGCCTTGTCTTTCCTTGGTTTCTCCTCCATCCCCTCCTATATATGAGTTTCCTTTCCCTTGCTAAGGATCCCTTTAGTTTCTTAGTCTCCCTTTACCTTGGTGCACGACACCCTCTCTTCTTTTGCAAGCTGGGTGGCCGATCCTTCTTGGAGTCTCCTTCTTCCTCTAGTGGTGGTCGAACCCTAGAGTGCCTTGCTCTTCTTCCTTGGTGGTGCGTGGAGCTAGGAGCTTGGATCTTGCTTAAGGTGGGTTACATAACTCCTAACCCTAACTACACTACCTTCTTTTATGATCTTATATGTTGCTTGTGATCATATCGACTATGTGTGTTGCTAGCTTAGTTTCTTGCTTAGTTACCTCTTGTTGGCCGAACCTATGTTCTAGGGTTTCTTGGTGAGCGACACCCCTTTCTCTCCTAGGTCTTGAGGAGTGAGATTGAGTTCTAGTAACATGGGCAATACCCCTCTCTCGTTTAAATTGAGAGGTGAGCTTGTGTTCTAGTTGCTAGAGGAACACCCTCCTCTCACCATGGACTTGAAAGGTGAGCTTTGTGGTGGTTGTAAACCTTATTAGGGTTGTTCCTTGTGTTTCCCGATTGGTGATAAGAGATGTGCAAGACCCCTCTCTCGTAGTTGTTGAGAGGTGAGCCATCTTCTTGATCCATTAGGGTTTTTGTGCCCTTGTGCTTGAGGTTGGTGGTGACCCTGTCAGGTTGCATCTTGACCATTATGATCTTGGGAGAGGTGTTGCCCGATATCCCTCTTGATATTGAGCCTTGAACGACACATGTTGTGGTTGTGTCGGGCGTTGCACTTGGTCCCTGCTTTGTGTGTGTCGGGCATCACACCTTGATGAGTAACATGCATGATACACTTAGCCTATGTGATGGTTTGGTATCGTTATGCCTTGTTGTGGTGGAGCGTTGCTAGCTAGTCTGTGATGGGCATCACCCTTTGGCCTTAGCTCTGTGTGTGTGTCAGCCAACAACACGACACTTGATGGGCGTTGCACGACACCTGAGCGCCCGATACATGTGCTGACCGATATGCCATGAGGCACGACACACTATTGCATGACACACTTCTTTGGCTAGTTGCACGCTTGGTTGCCCGTTATCCTTGATGCACGACGGAGCGTTGCATGACATGGTGCACGATACACCTTGCACGACATGCCCCTTGGGCTCAGTTGCACGATAGACCCTACTGCACAACACAGCGTTGCATGGTACGCCGTTGCTGTTATGCTTGGCCGATATGTGTTTGAGTAATGGACGATAGGGGAGAGTACCCGGCCCGATACCACCTCTAGTGAGGGTGCCTGTCACGGAACCGGAATCCCAGTCCCATGAACCAAACGTATACCAAAGGCGATATGCGGAAGCGTAAAGCTCAGCACACATGAACAGATAACAAGATACAAGCACCAACATAAACTCAACAATCAACAAGATATATTAAGCAACATCATTATATTACACGATTTGAATTACATATTCAAGAGTCACTATGTACAAGTCTGCTCATGTATACTATATCTGGATCTTACAACAAGTACACCTAGAATAGCTCACCAAGCCCATCAACCTTCTAGCCATCTCTGAACCTAAAAACAACATACGAGAAATGGGTCAACACACGAGGTGTTGAGTATGGGGCTGAAAGATACACACACACACACACACACACACACACACACACACACATATATATATATATATATATAAGCTTTGCATAATTTTGAAAAGATTTCAAGACTAAACAAACAAGAATAAACAAGTTAATTGTTTAACAAATGTGAAATCATATTTTATATCATTTCACTCCATTATACCAACAATATCAAACATGTTTAAGGCCTTTGACCATCTTCCCGTCGGAAGGGTCCGTAAGGGTGCTCAAGCTTAGCTAACCCTTTTATACGAGAGGGACCTCAAGGTCATAACCAAGAGCCCTTTATCAACAATATTATAATGGAGTTCCATATATATATGTGTTCAAGTTATAAAACAGACGAAGCAAACATCGAGTATGACATAGCAATACTACATGGCAATATTTGAGAAAATAGACAAACAAGCATATAATATATGTCTTTTCAAAAAGAAAGTGGTAGTCATATAACTAGATAAGGCACATACCTGATTCAGAGATTCACAACCTAACATATCCTTCACCATCTAGCCATATGCCAAACCTGATTAACAACAAGATTACATATATACATTAGATTCTCATCATTACCCTAATTAGGTGCATTTTAGGGTTTTGGCCAAGGTGGGTTCCACATTGCTTATTAGTTTATTATATGTTATTGTGCTAATCTAGAGGTCATCATGATGGTGTGATTCAAGTTTCATATGCTTTCGAGGTTTCAAGTGGGTATGACATGATTAAAGACACTTATGCTCAAATTATGCCACGAGACTCATAATAGAGTAACCAAGGTCATGATCATCAAGATAGGAGAACCCATCATCAAACATGGGTTAGATCAGCAACATTAGGTCATAAGAAACATATATCAAGATTAGGTGGTTGTCCATTAGCAACAAGATTAGCAATCTAGGCCACGTTCAACATTATAGTCCAAAGTAGGCACATATGTACAATTGAGGTCATTCATGAACAATGGGTCAATTAGGGCCCTCATAGGGTCACAAGAGCAAAAGAACTACTGATTTGATGCTTAGGAGGCTATAAGTATATTAAAGATTCAAACTTCATCATAATCATGCATTAGAGTCCATGAACAAGCTACAACATGCATTAGGGGCAACCATGGATCAAAAGGGGAGCTTAGGAGCTCAACTAGGTTCAAGGTGAATAAATATTACTAATTTCATGATTAGGAGAGTGAATAGTCATTAAAGATGCAAGATTGATCATAATAGTGAATAAATGTGCTCAAACATGACTAATGTGAGTATTTTCAAGAAATCAGGGAACAAACATTTGATTTAGAGTGTGGGACTAGGCCCAAAGTGTAGGTCTCGTCGAGTTGATCGATTTGATATATTGGTTCGACATTTTTGGCCAAGGGACTAGCAAGATATCATTTTTACAAAAATTCCATTCAAACTATATTGATTGACATAGGGCGTTACCTTGAATTCATTGACTGATCTGGGCCACTAGCCCCTGATACAACGGCAAAGGAGGCTTCTTCCTCACACGCCACTCCCCAATCGCTGCTTCTATTCACACCCTGGTGGACTCCTGCCCAAGGTTGCCTTCCTCTCTGCACGCAGTTGCAGACTGCTACCGAGCTATTGATGGCGGCTCACGGTCGCCAGGAGTCGTCGCCCCGCATGACTTCCAGCCCTCATTCACCGCCCATCCATTGCCCCCCATGCCCTCTACAGATCCTCTGTTCTGCATTCAGAACAGAGCACCATCGGCTCCCACCATCGAGCATCATTGAGTCTACACCAGGCCCTGAATGGGCTGCGTCTAAGCAGTGGCGGTCTAAGTATTTCGGCCGTCAATCACGACCTTGATGCTCGGCGCGATGGGCAAGGTTACTGCCGGTGTCCTAACCGCCTACTGGCAAACTAGCAGGTTTGGAAGAACTGAAGCAGGGGCAAACTAGGGAAGAAAGAGGATGGAGAAGGCAAGGAAGGAGACGGACTAGGGTTAGATGGGGCGGGTTATATATGTAGAGTAAGTGCTAGGGTTAGGTCCAGCCATCCTACGCCTCCCTCGTTGCCCGATTTGGCGGCAGGGGGAAACATAGCTTCCAACCCTACATTTATTTCCCAAAGGGGAAAGGCAGAAGGCAGCCAACAGATGGGCCGAGATTTAAGATTTTGGGCCCAATAAGCAAGGAAAGGGATATATAAGGCTAGAACAAGGGTAAACCATAGAAAATTCATATAAAATCATATCAATGTCCAAAAAATCTCAAATTTGGAACATAGTTTCATAATAGGGTCAAGCACAAGTGTACAAAATTACAAATAAAAAAGATCATGTATGATCAAGATTTTAATCAAAGGGTTCAAGGGTATAACAACACTAACATTTCTTGCATATATGTGTATCATATAGACTCAAAAAGTGAAATCTTGACTTTGGTGGACATTATAGAGTTATTAAGTCAGAGGAGACATAAATAGTGAGGACTTAAAATAACAATAGTAATTATGCACAAATAGGAGAAAATCCACTTTATCACATCCTTCCCTCCTTACAAGAAATTTCGTCCTCGAAATTTTGTCCAAGATCATAGACAAGAGTCAGGAGACCATTAAGTTAAGGCATATTACCATAGTTATCATGGCACTCCATACAATGGGATGCACACCTAGGCGTCATTATTAAGGGTGTACTCATATCAATTATGACATCATCATCATATTAGGGTTTTGACATCCTTTAGTGTCCACACATTAGGGTTTTTGTTCATATCTTTATATGAGACCATGGGGTAACATCAAAATCTATTTTATCAATTCTGAAATGAATATATGCATGGTCATGACTTCAAACAAGACTATCATCGAGTGTTTATCTCATCTTTACAGTAGATTTCATGCATGTTTTTGCTTTCCCCAAAATTTCTACCAACTCTATTTAATTATGTTCTTTCTTTTCTATTTCAAATCTAAAATTAAACAATTTATTCATCATGTTTATTCAGGTTATGATTCCAAGATCGTTGGCATATCGAGTTAATCATCATTTTTTTTCATTTAGGGTATGAGGTTAGACATGTTACCCTCATTATTCAAGGTAAGATCTCTAGACATCATCAGATCCAGTTCAGGATTTCAATGTTACATCTTTTATGTATAGTATGATTTCATATTAGGTCTAGCTTATGAGAGTGGCTTATCGTGCATATTCAAGTTTTTAAACATAAGCGAGATATTTCATGTACAAGCATCATTCTAAGAACACCATTATCATCAATGTCATAGTTTTCAAATTCTCTCACTTATATCTAGAAAGAGCTCCACAAGTTCAAGCCACTCAAGATAAGATATGTGTCCAACAAGACATGTTAACCACAACCATCTACCCATAACAAAATTTCTACCCATCTTTCGAGAAACAAGGATAACCACTAGATTCCTTTATGTACAACTACTAACCCGAGTATGAGGCTCATCATGGATATCACACATCATATACATCATCTTAGGTCTTGGGACATTGCCCTCACCTATATATCAAGCATCAAATCTTCAATTTCCTCTTTCTCTAGGGTTAGATATTTTCATAGGAAATTTAGGGTTCAACATTTTCAAGGGAACCACATGTTAGGTCACTCAACTCATATACTTAGAAGTATTCTAGCTAGGGACTCATCATCAAGTATTTCATCATTCATATTATTCAACATTTCAAATATTTTGGAGTTTAAGTACTCTAACCTTTTTCCCGATACGGGTCAACTCATATCAACATGTCACCATATTCATATGTCCCATGCTAGAGGTCTTCCTTTGTAAAGAGATTGAGGCCCGTGTTGGTCTCGAACCATATATCATATCTCCCCACATACAAGACTAGGTACAAGCAAGCATGTCCACCCACTAGCTATGTTTAGCACATCAACCAAGTGGTATGTATCATACAAGGTGCTAGGTTTAGCTAGGGTTGCATGGTAAAACTCATCTCATATCGTCAAACATACTTAACCTTCCTCAAACATATTGGGTCCTATAAAACATCAACATCATCATCAATATCATAATCATCATCTTAGGTTTCTAGGTTATTCACTTGCCTAACCTATATCATGGCTCTAGACAACTCTAGATACTAAAACTATCATCTAAACTCTCATCTATACTTGATGTTACATCTCTTTCTCTTAGGTTGCATGGAAACTCACTGCCTTTCTAAGTGTGGTAACATTTTTCATATGTACATATAATAATACTTGAAATATGTTTTCTCCAACGTTTAAACAGGCGATAAAAACCACCATACTCCATTCGAATAAAACCAAAACCAAAACGAGTTACCACACTCATTAGGCAGTCTAGTATCATGACACCTAGAGAACTAGTAAGAACATGGTGCACTGTGTAGACATCCTAAGCACATGTCGCAAGTCATGTCTAGGGAGGTAACTTACACAAGTCTACACCTAGTTCTAGAACATCTAGGTTTTGACCTAGAGGCTAAGTCAACCTAGTCCACAAAGGACATATTATTAAGTTTCTAGGGTTGAGATGTAAAGTAAATTTAGTTTGTGTTTCATGTGAGCAATGGTTGGTGTAGTTATTGTTCATGCTCTGATACCATCTATCACGGAACCAGAATCCCAATCCCATGAACCAAACGTATACCAAAAGCGATATGGAGAAGCGTAAAGCTCAGCACACATGAACAGATAACAAGATACAAGCACCAACATAAACTCAACAATCAACAAGATATATTAAGCAACATCATTATATTACACGATTTGAATTACATATTCAAGACTCACTATGTACAAGTCTGCTCATGTATACTATATCTGGATCTTACAACAAGTTCACCTAGCATAGATCACCAAGCCCATCAACCTTCTAGCCATCTCTGAACCTAAAAACAACATACGAGAAATGGGTCAACACACGAGGTGTTGAGTATGGGGCTGAAAGATACATATATATAAGCTTTGCATAATTTTGAAAAGATTTCAAGACTAAACGAACAAGAATAAACAAGTTAATTGTTTAACAAATGCGAAACCATATTTTATATCATTTCACTCCATTATACCAACAATATCAAACATGTTTAAGGCCTTTGACCATCTTCCCGTCAGAAGGGTCCGTAAGGGTGCTCAAGCTTAGCTAACCCTTTTATACGAGAGGGACCTCAAGGTCGTAACCAAGAGCCCTTTATCAACATTATTATAATGGAGTTCCATACATATATATGTGTTCAAGTTATAAAACAGACGAAGCAAACATCGAGTATGACATAGCAATACTACATGGCAAAATTTGAGAAAATAGACAAACAAGCATATAATATATGTCTTTTCAAGCAAGAAAGCGGTAGTCATATAACTAGATAAGGCCCATACCTGATTCAGAGATTCACAACCTAACATATCCTTCACCATCTAGCCATATGCCAAACATGATTAACAACAAGATTACATATATGCATTAGATTCTCATCATTACCCTAATTAGGTGCATTTTAGGGTTTTGGGCAAGGTGGGTTCCACGTTGCTTATTAGTTCATTATATGTTATTGTGTTGATCTAGAGGTCATCATGATGGTGTGATTCAAGTTTCATATGCTTTCAAGGTTTCAAGTGGGTATGTCAAGATTAAAGACACTTATGCTCAAATTATGCCACGAGACTCATAATAGAGTAACCAAGGTCATGATCATCAAGATAGGAGAACCCATCATCAAACATGGTTTAGATCAACAACATTAGGTCATAAGAAACATATATCAAGATTAGGTGGTTTTCCATTAGCAACAAGATTAGCAATCTAGGCCACGTTCAACATTATAGTCCAAAGTAGGCACATATGTACAATTGAGGCATTCATGAACAATGGGTCGATTAGGGCCCTCATAGGGTCACAAGAGCAAAAGAACTACTGATTTGATGCTTAGGAGGCTATAAGTATATTAAATATTCAAACTTCATCATAATCATGCATTAGAGTCCATGAACAAGCTACAACATGCATTAGGGGCAACCATGGATCAAAAGGGGAGCTTAGGAGCTCAACTAGGTTCAAGGTGAATAAATATTACTAATTTCATGATTAGGAGAGTGAATAGTCATTAAAGATGCAAGATTGATCATAATAGTGAATAAATGTGCTCAAACATGACTAATGTGAGTATTTTCAAGAAATCAGGGAACAAACATTTGATTTAGAGTGTGGGACTAGGCCCAAAGTGTAGGTCTCATCGAGTTGATCGATTTGATATATTGGTTTGACATTTTTGGCCAAGGGATTAGCAAGATATCATTTTTACAAAAATTCCATTCAAACTATATTGATTGACATAGGGCGTTACCTTGAATTCATTGACTGATCTGGGCCACTAGCCCCTGATCCAACGACAGAGGAGGCTTCTTCCTCACACGCCGCTCCCCAATCGCTACTTCTGTTCACACCCTGGTGGACTTCTACCCAAGGTCGCCTTCCTCTCTGCCCGCGGTTGCATACCGCTACCGAGCTATTGATGGCGGCTCACGGTCGCCAGGAGTCACCGCCCCGCACGACCGCCAGCCCTCATTCACCGCCCATCCATTGCCCCCATGCCCGCTACAGATCCTTTATTCTGCATTCAGAACAGAGCACCACTGGCTCCCACCATCGAGCATCATTGAGTCCACACCATGCCCTGAATGGGCTGCGTCCGAGCGGCGGCGGTCTAAGTACTTCGGCCGTCAATCACGACCTTGATGCTCGGCGTGATGGGCAAGGTTACTGTCGGTGTCCTAGCCGCATGCTGGCAAACTAGCAGGTTTGGAAGAACTAAAGCAGGGGCAAACTAGGGAAGAAAGAGGATGGAGAAGGCAAGGAAGGAGACAGACTAGGGTTAGATGGGAGTGGGTTATATATGTAGAGCAAGTGCTAGGGTTAGGTCCAGCCATCCTACGTCTCCCTCGTTGCCCGATTTGGCGGCCGGGAGAAACAGAGCTTCCAACCCTACGTTTCTTTCCCAAAGGGGAAAGGCAGAAGGCAGCCAACAGATGGGCCGAGATTTAAGATTTCGGTCCCAATAAGCAAGGAAAGGGATATATAAGGCTAGAACAAAGGTAAAACATAGAAAATTCATATAAAATCATAGAAATGTCCAAAAAATCTCAAATTTGGAACATAGTTTCATAATAGGGTCAAGCACAAGTGTGCAAAATTACAAATTAAAAAGATCATGTATGATCAAGATTTTAATCAAAGGGTTTAAGGGTATAACAACACTAACATTTCTTGCATATATGTGTATCATATAGATTCAAAAAGTGAAATCTCGACTTTGGTGGACATTATAGAGTTATTAACTCAGAGGAGACATAAATAGTGAGGACTTAAAATAACAAGAGTAATTATGCACAAATAGGAGAAAATCCACTTTATCACAGTGCCCTACCCGTCACACTTCTTGTGAGGGTAGTGGGCACCTCTAGTGAGGGTCTTGTCTAGTATGGAAAACCTATGTGCTAGATCTTGTTCCATGATGTCACGTTTGGTTGACAATAGTAACCCTTGACATGCTTGATGGTAATTGCTATAATAAGTACACATCTATGTAACTTGACTTTACATGTGTTCATGATCATCTGGAATGATATGTATAATGCTGAGTAAATGATAAGCATATAAGATGCCTTGCATGATGTTATAACCTATGTCTATGATCACAGGTTGAGGCATGATTGATAAAGCATATAATCATCAATGTTACCCTATGTTGATAATATAACTCTCCTGATAATCCATGATGCTTATACATACTAACCATGCAGGTGTTCCATACAGATGCATAGCCAGGTAAAGGGCTATGAGGTATATATATAATTGAGTAACACTGCTTTGATAATTACTCATGATGATGAGATAACATACATGATGTGTCTTGGTCTGAGGACCTGAGTTTGGCTAAAGTGCCTAAGTTGATGAGAATGCCTTGAGAGATAGTGGCACTATGTGATAAGGGATTGAGATTCCATGGCATTGTGATGATCCTTGAGATGGATCTAGATGATTGGCAAGAGGCCAGGTGATAACATGTAATGTTGGATCCTTGTGATGGATCAGGATGATGTTGATTACAATAAAAGCATAATATTGAGTTTCATGCTGCTTATTCTTGTTATAGTTTGCATGTTTTACAACTTGGCTGAATCTTGCAATCCACTTAAAATATACTAACTAATCACAGTGGAACATATCATGTAGTTTGCCATGGTCATAGATCCATCATCGTCAGGAGCTGGTGATGGTGAAACAGGTTCTCCTGCGGGTTAACCCGGAGCGCATATTGCTGAATATGCGAGGTTTCTCCTAGCCTAAAGTGAGGAGGTAAGAGTGAAACTTCGGTTGTAGACTCCAGAGTGCGGTTTCAGTCCCGTAGCTCAATATGTTGGAGCATGGTGAACAGGCCCATGGCTCGGAATGTGTGATAAGAAGAGCATGCATGTGTTCATGGCTCAGAGCACGGTGAACAGGCCCGTGGCTTAGTTTCACTAGCACCGATACCTGTACCAAGGCGGGCTAGGCAGAGGGTAGCCTGACCCTATGGCTGAGGCCACTTAAGCATGAGACTGCGGTCCTGCTTGTGTTGTACTCGTACACTGACCACGAGGTGGGAGGTCGTGGAGTCCAACTCTTCCATTGACCTTGCATGGCACCGGCTTGGGTTTCACAACTGAAGGTTGGATTTGAGCGGTACGACTCACTTCCTCAGGGCATAATAATATGTAATCCAGCCGAATAATATTTATTTCTTAAGGCAAAACACAGAACATTGATCGAGGCCTTGCTTGAGTAGTTGGTCTTCTTATACGTGCAGTTGCTTATATATTCCTCATGTTATGTGGTAAGACCTTATAAATCTTATCTTGTTAATCATGTTCCATAAAGGATTACTTGGGTATATACCTTCCGTACATTTGGTAAGCTTGATGGTATGAATAGCTTAGTTATATAGACTGCTCTGGTTATACCTCTTATCAGTTATCTGCTATTGTTGCTTTATCTTTCTGAGGTTTTATAGTTTGGCGGGGAGTTATGTTTCTCGCTAGGATTGTGTGTCTCACCCCACTGGTTTATAACCTTTTTAGGTGTTCGAGCTAGATGTGGTGGTGGTCGCAGGGTTGCGGCCGAGCAACAAGACGAGCAGTAGAAGGCAAGCGATGGACATGCTGCTATTTTGGTTATTTTGTAGTAGAGTCTTAGAGGCATCCATGTACTCTCAGGTCCTTGGAGGTGTTTCGACGTGTTTCACGATGTATAGCTGATGATGTTTTGTATATCCTGCTGCTGGCCGGATGTGGGCCGTTATGTATGTATAAACAGGTGATAAACTCATGTGATGACAGGACAACTGATCTCCTAAGCCGTGGACACATATCAAGATCTTATATATGTTTATATAACATGTTTCCTTGTAGGATGAGGACCGAAATGTAATAGTTTCTCAGTTATTCCGCTTTCTGCAATCGGTTTTAATTAACCCGTGTTTTTGGTAATTTGTGGTTTATGGTGTTTTCCGCATGTTTTCACGTAACACCTCGTTGTCTGTGTGATAGTGGGATGTGTTGCCATAAGTTTGGTATCAGAGCCCTAGGTTCGATGAGTCTACAAGGATTTTGGACTAGGTTGTGTCTGTTCTTGTGAGTTTTCCAGATTTTCTTACAATCATCTCCTGACCTCAACGGAAGAAAAGCCAAGATGTCTGGACACCATGAAGAACATGCTACTAAGAACATCGATGCTGCATCAGTTGATGGAGCTATAGGGCAGGCACATGAAGATCGGGTGCCTGAGGTCCCCCAACCTGACCCAACCATTCTTGAACACCCTGCCTATCAACAGCTTATGGGGCAGATGATGGATATGATGAATCTCATGATAGAAAGATTGCCACTGCCTCCACATAGAGCACAAGCTCCCCATGGTGAAACATCGGGTATTGGGAAGACCTTTGAACGGTTTCGCCGAGTCGGAGCTTCAGATTATGCTGGAACAGTTGATCCAATGGATGTAGATCTGTGGCTGACAAGTCTTGAGAAGGCTTTCTGGATCCTCGACATTCTTGAAGCAGACAAAGTAAAGCACGCTGTCTACCTTCTGAAGGGTAGTGCTGGTCACTGGTGGACCATCGAGGAGGAGAAGTGGCCTAGTGAGGTGATCGGTTGGGAGGTTTTCTGACGTGAGTTCATCAGCAGATACTTTCCGAAGACGTATCTGGATGAGAAGATCAGTCAGTTTGAGTGCTTGCGCTAAGGAACGATGAACGTCACCGAGTACGAAGCCAAGTTCATGGACCTACTGAGGTTTTGTCCTCACATGGCAGTGACAAATGAAGAGCGGATCAGACGCTTTGAGAAAGGTCTGAGTGCTGAGCTGACAACACCTTCTTCTGCATTGGAGAACCAAGAGCGGTTTGCTATGTTTGTGAAATCTGTTCGAAGGATCGAACGGTCAGTTAGGGAGAAAAGAGAATCCATGTCTAAGAAGAGGCCTGCTCAGTTCCAAGGACAGAGGTTTGGTGGCTTCAAGAAGCCGAGGTTTTCAACATCTTCCGTGATGAGAGGTTCCAGTGTACCGTCGCAGTGGTCCCCAAGTAAGGGAAGATGATATGTTTCTTCACCAATCAAAGGCACATAGTATAGCTTCTGTGGCAGTGATAGGGCCGTCTAGGCCACAATAGCGAGACCAGGCATGCCATATGTGTGGTCAGATTAGGCATTGGAGGTCAAATTGCCCAAATAGAGATGTTGAAGTGACGCAGCAACCAAGGCAGAATCATCAAGGGTCAGAAAGACAATAGCCCAGTGGTAGCAGAGGGCGAGGACGCAGTCAAGCGTCGCAAGCGGGATCGTCTGCTCAAGGAAGTAGAGGACATGGACAGCAAGCAACAGCTCGATTCTATGCTATAAGTCGGCCGGAGGCGATAGTCAACCCGCTAGTGGTGACAGGTCAGATGGAGTTATTTCATTCTGAAATGTCTTCTTCTTATTTTATATCTGTTCTGGTTGACCCGGGTGCTACACACTCTTTTATCGCCCATAGTATGCTTGAGAATTGTCGTTTACCTGTTAGTTGTAAGAAGGATAGCTTGTTTTTAGAAACCCCTCTTGATGGTTCCTCGATGCTTCGAGAAGAGTGTCCATCTTGTGTCTTATCTTTTTTGGGACACAACATATAAGTGGATCTTATACCACTTGATATGCATGGTTTTGATGTTATCCTTGGTATGGATATGTTAGAGAAGTATAGAGTTGTTTTGGATTGTGGTTCCAAGCAGGAAGTGTTTGATGATGATGGAGTGAAGTGGATCTTCCATGGAGATAGGAAGATTCTTCCGACGTGTCTGGTATCAGCTATGGTGGCAGAGAAGTTGTTACAGCAAGGATGTGAGGCGTTCTTAGCTCACCTTGTGGATACCATTGTGGATACCAAGGAAAAAGGTCCTAGCCTTGAAGAGGTGTCAGTTGTTCAAGAGTTTGCCGATGTGTTTCCTGATGAGTTCCCTGGTGTTCCTCCACCCCGAGAGATTGATTTTGAGATCAATCTGGTTCCAGGAACGCAACCAGTTGCACGGACACCGTATAGGATGGCTCCAGTAGAGATGGCAGATCTTAAGAAGCAGTTGCAAGAGTTTTTGGAGAAAGGTTTCATCCGACCGAGTACGTCGCCTTGGGGTGCTCCAGTGTTGTTCGTCAAAAAGAAGGACAGATCGATGCGGTTGTGTATAGATTACTAACAGTTGAACAAGGTCACGATCAAGAACAAGTACCCATTGCTAAGAATAGAGGATCTGTTCGATCAGTTGCGTGGTGCTACAGTGTTTTCAAAGATCGATCTACGGTCCAGATATCATTAGTTGAGGATTAAGGCGGATGACATACCGAAGTCAGCTTTTAGGATGAGGTATGGTCACTTCGAGTTTGTGGTTATGCTGTTCGGGCTAACCAATGCCCCTGCTGCTTTCATGGATTTGATGAATAGAGTGTTTCGTCTGTTCCTAGATTAGTTTGTTGTAGTCTTTATAGATGACATCCTAATCTATAGTTGGGACAGGCAAGAGCATGAGCAACATCTTCGACTAGCGTTGACTCTTCTTCACCAACATCAGTTGTATGCCAAGTTCAGTAAGTGTGAATTCTGGTTGGAAGAAGTAACTTTCTTGGGTCATGTGATATCTGTAGAAGGAGTAAAAGTGGACCCGAAGAAGGTGGAGTCTGTTGCAGATTGGGAGCAACCAAAGACGCAGACAGAAGTTCGTAGTTTCCTGGGTTTAGCAGGATACTACCGAAGGTTTATCAAGGACTTCAGTGCGATTGCGTTACCGATGACGAAGTTGACTAGAAAGGATGTACCTTTTGTCTGGGATGATCGTTGTCAGCAAGCTTTCCAAAGTTTGAAGGAGAAGCTGACCAGTGCTCCAGTGCTAGTGCTGCCAGAGCCTGGGAAGGGCTATGTTGTTTTCTGCGATGCTTCCAAGAAAGGTTTAGGTTGTGTGCTGATGCAAGAAGATCATGTGGTTTCTTTTGCTTCGCGACAGCTTAAGAAACACGAGGAGAACTATCCGACTCATGAATTGGAGTTGGCAGCAGTGGTTCATGCGTTAAAGATTTGGAGACACTATCTTTACGGGGAAGTGTGTTAGATCTTTACAGATCATAAGAATCTGAAGTACATCTTTTCGCAGCATGAGTTAAACATGCGACAACGTCGATGGATGGAGTTAATCAATGATTATGACTGCACCATCGAGTATCATCCTGATAAGGCGAATGGGGTAGCTGATGCGCTTATCCGAAAGTCTTCTTCTTTTCCTTTAAAGAAGGCACAGTTGAATTCCCTAACATGCCATAGACGGGATATGCTTGTTTCCTTGAGACAGATGAATGTGCAGATGGAAGTTTCCTTGTTAGCTAGACTTTTTGCACAGATACAAGTCAAGCCTACGCTGAGACAACAGATCAAAGATGCACAGTAAACTAATGATACAATACAATTGATCAGATCAGAGTTCGGCAGTGAAAAGCGTGATGGGTTCCATGAGTCCGAGGATGGACTAGTTTGCTATCGTGATAGGATGGTGGTCCCCGATGCTGATGATCTGAGGAAGTTAGTGCTCGAGGAAGCACACACATCGATGTATGCTATGCATCCAAGAGTCACCAAGATGTATCGTAATCTGAAGGACTTGTATTGGTGGCCCGGCCTAAAGAAAGATGTAGCCGAGTTCGTGGCTAGGTGTGCGGTTTGTCAGCGAGTCAAGGCTGAGCATCAAAAGCTGGCAGGTACGTTGCAACCCCTGCCGATACTGCAGTGGAAATGGGATCATATAACCGTGGATTTTTTAGTTGGTCTACCCAGGACAACTAAGAATCATGATTCCATTTGGGTAATAGTGGACATATTGATGAAGTCTACCTATTTCTTACATGTGAAGACAACGTATACAGCCGAGAAGCTCGCTCAAGTATATGTGGATGAGATAGTATGTTTGCATGGTGTGCCAACGACGATAGTCTCTGACAGAGGTCCTCAGTTCACGAGTCATTTCTGGGAACAGTTGCACAAAGTGTTGGGAACACAGTTGAGGTTCAGTACCGCCTTCCACCCGCAGATAGATGGACAGTCTGAGAGGACTATTCAGACATTGGAGGATCCCATTCGAGCTTGTGTTTTGCAGTTCCTAGGGAGTTGGGACATGCATCTCAGTTTGATAGAGTTTGTCGATAACAATAGTTATCAGCGGAGCATTGACATGGCTCCTTATGAGGCCTTATATGGAAGGAAGTGCAAATCTCCTTTGTGTTGGTATGAGTCTGGTGAATATCAGCTGTTGGGTCCTGAGTTAGTACAACAGACGACAAAAAAGATCAAGGTGATACAACAACATTTGAAAGCGGCACAGGACAGGCAAAAGTATTACACAGACAATCGTCGATGACCCTTAGAATTCCAGGTAGGAGACAAAGTGTATCTTAAAGTCTCGCCGTGGAAAGGTGTGCTAAGGTTTGGCTGGAAGGGTAAGCTAGCACCCAGATATATGGGACCATACCCGATCATATCACGTTTTGGCAAGGTAGCTTATGAGTTAGAGTAGCCTCCAGAGTTGTACAAATTACATCCAGTGGTCCATGTCAGTATGCTGAAGAAAAGTCATCCGGATATAGGAATAGTGATACAGCCAGACGAAGTTGAGCTTGATGAAGATGTGACCTACGAGGAAGGTCATGTGGTGATCCTTGACAAGAGAGTTAAGAAGCTAAAGAGGAAGGACCTAGTTCTTATGAAGGTTCTTTGGCATCATCGTGGCGTTGAGGAAGCCACGTGGGAGCTTGAGGAAGAGATGAGGAGGAAGTACCCCTCGCTTTTCTCTTCGGATTTCAGGGACGAACTCCCTTTGTAGGGGGTTAGCTTGTAAGGACCCTGACCTCCATTTAGGGCTTATCCTGTTTGCTTTGCTTAACTCTGATGCTTAGTTGCTTGCTAATCACCTTTAGTGGTGATTAGGGTTTGTTGGTGTTTTGTTAAGAGCTGGAGGTGCTACTTGCAATTAACCCAAGTCTAGGGTTTGTGGGCAAGTTTGCCACCTTGGGAGGTGTTCCTCCCTCTCCTTCCTTCCTCTAGTGTTGAGAAGAAGGTTTAGGCTCGTTGCTTGAGTTTCTTTGGGCTTGGTTGAGTTTGTTGGGCCTTGTGGTGTGTTGCCTTTGCTTCTTTGGGCCCTGTGTTGGGCAAGAGTGCCATGTGTCGGCCTAGGTGTGTCAGCCTGTGCTTGTGTCGACCTAGGTGTGTCAGCCTGTGCCTGTATCGACCAGTGGTGTGTCATCCATGGCATGGAGGTGTGTTGCCCATGGACCCTTTGACCTTCTTTGACCTCGTTTGTGTCACCACTAGTGGACACTTGGTGCTTGATGCTTGCATGTGGCAATGGCCTTGGACATGTGTTTAGGACATGTTAAGAGTGGTGGCTTTGCTCATGGACAAGTGTCCCTAGGTGGGTGACACCTTGCCTTGTCTTTCCTTGGTTTCTCCTCCATCCCCTCCTATATATGTGTTTCCTTTCCCTTGCTAAGGATTCCTTTAGTTCCTTAGTCTCCCTTTCCCTTGGTGCACGACACCCTCTCTTCTTTTGCAAGTTGGGTGGCCGATCCTTCTTGGAGTCTCCTTCTTCCTCTAGTGGTGGCCGAACCCTAGAGTGCCTTGCTCTTCTTCCTTGGTGGTGCGTGGAGCTAGGAGCTTGGAGCTTGCTTAAGGCGGGTTACATAACTCCTAACCCTAGCTACACTACCTTCTTTTATGATCTTATATGTTGCTTGTGATCATATCGGCTATGTGTGTTGCTAGCTTAGTTTCTTTCTTAGTTACCTCTTGTTGGCTGAACCTATGTTCTAGGGTTTCTTGGTGAGAAACACCCCTTTCTCTCCTAGGTCTTGAGGAGTGAGCTTGAGTTCTAGTAACATGGGCAATACCCCTCTCTCGTTTAAGTTGAGAGGTGAACTTGTGTTCTAGTTGCTAGAGCAACACCCTCCTCTCACGATGGACTTGAAAGGTGAGCTATGTGGTGGTTGTAAACCTTGTTAGGGTTGTTCCTTGTGTTGCCCGATTGGTGATAAGAGATGTGCAAGACCCCTCTCTCGTAGTTGTTGAGAGGTGAGCCATCTTCTTGATCCATTAGGGTTTTTGTGCCCTTGTGCTTGAGGTTGGTGGTGACCCTGTCGGGTTGCATCTTGACCGTTATGATCTTGGGGGAGGTGCTGCCCGATATCCCTCTTGATCTTGAGCCTTGAACGATACATGTTGTGGTTGTGTTGGGCGTAGCACTTGGTCCCTGCTTTGTGTGTGTCGGGCATCACACCTTGATGAGTAACATACCCGATACACTTAGCCTATGTGATGGTTTGGTATCGTTATGCCTTGTTGTGGTGGAGCGTTGCTAGCTAGTCTGTGGTGGGTGTCACCCTTTGGCCTTAGCTCTGTGTGTGTGTCGGCCAACAACACGACACTTGATGGGCGTTGCACGACACCTGAGCGCCCGATACATGTGCTGACTGATATGCCATGAGGCACGACACACTGTTGCATGACACACTTCTTTGGCTAGTTGCACGCTTGGTTGCCCGTTATCCTTGATGCACGACGGAGCGTTGCACGACATGGTGCACGATACACCTTGCACGACATGCCCCTTGGGCTCAGTTGCACGATAGACCCTGCTGCACAACACAGCGTTGCATGGTACGCCCTTGCTGTTATGCTTGGCCGATATGTGCTGGTATGCGTTTGAGTAATGGATGATAGGGGAGAGTACCCAACCTGATACCACCTCTAGTGAGGGTTCCCTACCCGTCACACTTCTTGTGAGGGTAGTGGGCACCTCTAGTGAGGGTCTTGTATAGTATGGAAAACCTATGTGCTAGATCTTGTTCCATGATGTCACATTTGGTTGACAATAGTA
Source organism: Alisma plantago-aquatica (assembly GCA_963693085.1). Taxonomy (NCBI): domain Eukaryota; kingdom Viridiplantae; phylum Streptophyta; class Magnoliopsida; order Alismatales; family Alismataceae; genus Alisma; species Alisma plantago-aquatica. The sequence continues at coordinate 218,912,613 of OY856411.1, forward strand.
ACCCTTGACATGCTTGATGGTAATTGCTATAATAAGTACACATCTATGTAACTTGACTTTACATGTGTTCATGATCATCTGGAATGATATGTATAATGCTGAGTAAATGATAAGCATATAAGATGCCTTGCATGATGTTATGACCTATGTCTATGATCATAGGTTGAGGCATGATTGATAAAGCATATAATCATCAATGTTGCCCTATGTTGATAATATAACTCTCCTGATAATCCATGATGATTGTACATACTAACCATGCAGGTGTTCCATACAGATGCATAGCCAGGTAAAGGGCTATGAGGTATATATATAATTGAGTAACATTGCTTTAATAATTACTCATGATGATGAGATAACATACATGATGTGTCTTGGTCTGAGGACCTGAGTTTGGCTAAAGTGCCTAAGTTGATGAGAATGCCTTGAGAGGCAGTGTTACTATGTGATAAGGGATTGAGATCCCATGGCAATGTGATGATCCTTGAGATGGATCTAGATGATTGGCAAGAGGCCAGATGATAACATGTAATGTTGGATCCTTGTGATGGATCAGAATGATGTTGATTACAATAAAAGCATAATATCGAGTTTCATGCTACTTATTCTTGTTATAGTTTGCATGTTTTACAACTTGGCTGAATCTTGCAATCCACTTAAAATATACTAACTAATCACAGTGGAACATATCATGTAGTTTGCCCTGGCCATAGATCCATCATCGTCAGGAGCTGGTGATGGTGAAACAGGTTCTCCTGCAGGTTAACCCGGAGCGCATATTGCTGAATATGCGAGATTTCTCCTAGCCTAAAGTGAGGAGGTAAGAATGCAACTTTGTTTGTAGACTCCAGAGTGTGGTTTCAGGACCGTAGCTCAATATGTTGGAGCATGGTGAATAGGCCCATGGCTCGGAATGTGTGATAAGAAGAGCATGAATGCGTTCATGGCTCAGAGTACGGTGAATAGGCCCGTGGCTCAGTTTCACTAGTGCCGATACCTGTACCAAGGCGGGCTAGGCAGAGGGTAGCCTGACCCTGTGACTGAGGGCACTTAAGCATGAGACTGCGGTCCTGCTTGTGTTGTACTCGTACACTGACCACGAGGTGGGAGGTCGTGGAGTCCGACTCTTCCATTGACCTTGTATGGCACCGGCTTGGGTTTCACAATCGAAGGTTGGATTGGAGTGGTACGACTCACTTCCTCAGGGCATAATAATATGTAATCCAGCCGAATAGTATTTATTGCTTAAGGCAAAATACGAAACATTGATTGAGGCCTTGCTTGAGTAGTTGGTCTTCTTATACGTGCAGTTGCTTATATATTTCTCATGTTATGTGGTAAGACCTTATAAATCTTATCTTGTTAATCATGTTCCATAAAGGATTACTTGGGTATATGCCTTCCGTACATTTGGTAAGCTTGATGGTATGAATAGCTTAGTTATATAGACTGCTCTGGTTATACCTCTTATCAGTTATCTGCTTTTGTTGCTTTATCTTTCTAAGGTTTTATAGTTCGGCGGGGAGTTATGTTTCTCGCTGGGACTGTGCGTCTCACCCCGCTGGTTTATAACCTTTTTAGGTGTTCGAGCTAGACGTGGTGGTGGTTGCGGGGTTGCGGCCGAGCAGCAAGACGAGCAGTAGAAGGCAAACGATGGACATGTTGTTGTTTTGGTTGTTTTGTAGTTGAGTCTTAGAGGCATCCCTGTACTCTCAGGTCCTTGGAGGTGTTTCGACGTGTTTCACGATGTATAGCTGATGATGTTTTGTATATCCTGCTGCTAGCCGGATGTGGGCCATTATGTATGTATAAACAGGTGATGAACTCATGTGATGACAGGACAGCTGATCTCCTAAGTTGTGGACACGTATCAAGATCTTGTATATGTTTATATAACCTATTTCCTTGCAGGATGAGGACCAAAATGTAATAGTTTCTCAGTTCCTCTTTCTGCAATCGATTTTAATTAACCTGTGTTTTTGGTAATTTGTGGTTTATGGTGTTTTTCGCATGTTTTCGCGTAACACCTCGTTGTCTGTGTGATAGTGGGATGTGTTGGCACAAATGTAGTCTACTCGACATTGATGAATGAACAAGTTGTTATAAATGTTCATGTAACATATTTTGTAAGCCTAACTTAATGGCCTTATGTCGCTGGAAATGCACCTACATATCAATTTATGGCAATGTGCCTTATCGTGGAAATTTAATGCTAGGCCCGTAGTTTTACAGTTAGTGTGTCTAATTGTGAAGCTAATGCACCTAAATATGAGCATATGCGCCTACTTTTAAATGTGCCTAATTTAAATGTGCCTCATTGTGATGTGAATGCACCTACTTGAGTGATACATACTTGAGTGATACATGCACGTACGTACAATGTGGATACGCCTACTTGAGTGCTAAATGCGCCTACTTGCAATGTGGATGTCCCTACTTGAGTGCTAAATGCACCTATTTGCAATGTGTATGCACCTACTTGAGTGCTAAATGCGCCTACTTGTAGTTCAAATGTGCATACTTGTATTTAAAATGCACCTCATTGAGATGTGAATGTGCCAACTTGAGATGAGAATGCATCTACTTGAGTGATACATGAGCCTACTTGAGTGATACATGCACCTATTTGCAATGTGGAAGCGTCTACTTGAGTGTTGAATGCGCCTACTTGTAATGTGAACGCGCCTACTTGAGTGTTCATTGCCCCTACTTGTATTTCAAACGCACATACTTGTATTTAAAATGTGCCTCATTGAGATGTGAATGCACCTACTTGAGTGATACATGTGCCTACTTGAGTGATACATACTTGAGTGATACACACGCCTACTTTCAATGTGGATGCACCTACTTGAATACTGAGTGTGCCTACTTGTAATGTGAACGCGCCTACTTGAGTGCTCAAAGCGCATACTTGAGTGATAAATGTGCATACTTGAGTGATGCATACTTAAGTGACACATGCGCCTAATTGAGTGCTCAATGTGCATACTTGAGTGATACATGTACACACTTGAGTGATACATACTTCAGTGACACATGCGCCTACTTGAGTGTTAAATGTGTCTACTTTTAATGTGAATGCGCCTACTTGAGTGACACATGTGCATACTTTGTGAGAAATGTGCCTACTTGTATAGTAATAGAGCCCATAATGTGACATGATGCGCCTGCTTGTGATCCAAATGTGCACAGTCGTATTTAAAATGCATGATATAAAAATATGTTTTAACAATATTAATATTTGAAATATTTGAACAAGTGAAATAAGCTTGTTACAAAACTTCTGCACTATAAAGTTTGCAATCTGATTTAGTTACAAAATTACAAAATGGCACCACATACAAAAATATGTCTCCATTGTTTTCACTATAGGTTGGTGAGGTATCATTGTTTCTCTCTTAAATATAACCTTTCTTTACTATAATCTATCTTCAAGTGTATGTTGGTGATCTATCACTGTTTATCTCTCTCAAATATAATATTTTCATTAATATGTTGTGTAACATGCTACTTGTTTTGACGTTTCTGTGTTTTGTGCATTCTTTCTAGACTTGAGTCTTCTCTTTCATGGACGACCAACTTGACCGACCATATTTGGATTTTGGATGCACCTATCAATCTGTGGTTCATCAACCTACACTACAAAAATGATAGTTGTTTATGAACCAACATTACAAGTTTTATAATGCAAAAATGATACTTGTATATCAACTACAACAAAAATTATATTCACTCAACATTACTTACAGTCTCTGCTAGACCAGTGTCCTTTTTACTTTTTCCAACCCTCTCATAATTTCGTCAAACTTTTCTTCAGACATGCCAGATGATTTGACCAACAACTCGACATTTTATAGAACAACATTATACCTATTGACATAGTTAGAATAGCCAACAAATTTGATTGTATCAGGTTTGGTTACAATTTGCTTCACATCTTTCCTCCATCTTTCAATCAAGTGGCAGTCCTCATTCAATTTGTCAATTCCTAAGAAGATATAGACTGCAAACACGTGTCTACATATAATGTGATGATTCAAACATCAAATAATGGAAAATAGCTCCCTGGAGTAAAGTGTTAAAGACAACACTAAATGACTTAGTTTGTCACACAAAAAATGTTGCTATCAACAAGTATCCTTTTCCTTTCCAATACTTCAAAGCAAGTATATGGTCCAGATGAGTATGTTTTAGTTGTGTTGTAGTACATAAGTCCATGTATCTCTCTTTGAAATTTCTTCAAGATTTCCAGAGTATACCATTTAGCATTCTGTCCCTCGATTTCAAATGAAGTCCACATAACTAGATTTTTGTGAATACATTCATAGTCTACTTCAGTTTCCTTCTTAAACTTAGCACTTACGGCAAGTTCAAATTGTTGAACAAATTCCTTTAGTGAGGTTCTCCCCACTGTAGTCAGTTTGGACATAGACTTCAATCTTGTCCGTTGACAGCAAGGAGTAAACCATTACCCATCCAAATGCAAATCAGAGTAGGGAAAAATGTGAGAAGGCAAAGTGTTCGACGAGATGCCGGAGTGAATTTAGGCCAATCTTCATGCGCACCTACTGCTGGAGCTTCCACTGAAGCTGAATACAAGGAGGGTGAAAGAGTTCCCTGTGTGACTATGGAACCAGACATGCACTGTTATTCACCAGAAAGGGGTTACGAGCCACTCAACCTTGATTGGGAACTTCTCCTATAAAAAATAAGTGCTACTCCTCAATGCGTGAAACAACTAGCAATTGACACTGGATTATCCCTGGAGTACCAGCAAAAGTTTGCTTGGAATTCAGATGAAGTCTCTTCGGTCAGTTCTTGCGATATTTATCCAGAGGTTCTTGATGATTTTAGTGTGAACAAGGTCGTCAGGACAAAGAAAAAGAAGAAAAAGCATAAGGGAGATGGTAGCGAGGAGCCTTCTCCCTGTTGATCAACTACCTACTACTCGGGTGGTCCAGAACAGATACCAATTGATACCTTGTAATTCTTGTAGGGGGTCGATCCTTGGTTACATGTGGATGTATGAATCTTACTGTGTTAGCTGTATTTGTGGGTGAGCTGATCGTAACAGCTTCATGGCTTGATCTTTATACATCTACAGATATCTAAGAAGGCCATGGATATGGTTATTTGGTTTGTTTTTGGTAGTCTTGTGTCTTGGTCTGTTTCGGATGAAGTTTGGAATCAGTGGCAATGTTTCTTCTCTTAAGGGGAGAAGGTCGGAGTGGCAGGCTTGCCTTCTTCAAGTTGGTTCTATTTCAGTGATCCAGCCAGGCTTTGATTGGGAGATGTGATAAGGGATGTCTTTGTGATTCAATTTTGGGAGTCGAGTTGTTGTCTCTACAGACATATTTGTGGGTATGCTTATTTGGTCATGTACGATTCTCCCTCTCTTCTCCTAAATCTGTTTTTCTTAGTTTGATCTTTCTTCTCCTGGTTATCTCTTAGTTTGGAGTCTTTCTTTTGGTTTCTGATCCCTATTTTGCTCCCCCTACGTGGGGACAATAAAGGATCTAGTTTTCACCTCGGGGCACTCCTGTACCCAAAGTTTTGGTTATCTAGTAACATGTTTTTTGCTCGACCAAAAAAAATATCCTTTTAAAAATGCATTTATTGTTTCACTCCTTTACGTTGTGGACATTCCATCCCAAAATGATATTTTGACATAACATGGTACCCACATCTCACAAATAGGGTACATATGTTGAACCCATTTGTTTTACTATAAATTGTGGACTCTTACCAATTCAATTGTGGACTCTTACCAATTTAGCCCACTTGGCTTCAAAATCAACATGTGTGATAGAGTCATAAACAACTCCTTTAATTTCTTTTTGGGCTACTTCAAAATTCTCAAACTTTTGGGATAATTTCTTCATTATATGCCACAAACACAATCTATGTTTACTGTTGGGGAATACTTCAACTACAATATTAATAATGGATTGTGATTGGTATGTAATTATGCCTTTTGGATGCGTACACCTAGATGCACACCTTCCATACATAACAACCAAGTTTTGAATAGCCATATAAAATTTTGAGTTGTCTCTTCACATCCCACAACCAAGCAAGATGGTTTCCCATGCGGGTTGACACCAATAAAAGGTGCAAATGGCATCTTGCATTTGTTAGTAAGATATGTACTGTCAAAAGAGAGAACATCACCAAATTACTTGTACGAAGATTGTACTCTTCAATCAGCCCAAAAAACATTCGTTAATACACCCCTGTCATCTACATCCATGACATAAAAAAAAACAAGTGCACCTTCAGTATTTTTGTGAAATACTCTTGCATCGCTTTGGCATCTCCTTTCTCTAGGTTTAATCTCCTAGTTCGGGTTAGAAAATTGCATACATCGATCTCTGTAAAATATAGGTTGGAAACACCTCCGGTTTCAACAACAAGTGCAACCATTGACAGTGATGTCGATATACCAGCCCGATCATTAATAAGAAGCCATTTATATTGCATGACAAATACACTCCTCATGGAAGGTAAGAATGTTATATGGTCCTCACCAAGCATAACATGGTTATGATCATTACAATAATTGTCAATAATGTATTTTCCATTCTTTAGATGAATAACTAAATGAGCAGGACAGTTATCTCTAGCACTACACCTCTGGGAGTATGACAAGCTATCCTTGGCCCTATTACTCACTCCTTGTTTAACACAAAAAATATTCATCCTAGATATTTTACCATCACTATTCTTTCCGAGAACACAAAACTCTAACACCAAAACCTTTGGATATACCAAACCTTTTATAAAAATCTTTGACTTCATCAATTGAATCAAATATCATTCCAACTCAAGGGGTGCTTGCATATACAAGAAATAAAATATACTTTAATTTTATGACAATATAATAAACACAAACATTATGTGATAATTGTGAAATGCACCTACTTGTATATAAATGTGCCTACTTATATATAAATGCGCCTACCTGTCGGAGAAATGCACGTAATTGTATAAAAATGTGCCTATATGTATGGCAAATGTGCATATTTGTACACCAATGTGCCTACTTATATATAAGTACGCCTATTTGTTTACCAATGCGCCTTCTTGTATATAAATGCACATACTTGTATACAATGTGCCTAGTTGCATACAAATTCACATGTTTGTAAATAAATGTGCCTACTTGTATATAAATGGGCATACTTGTATACCAATGCGTCTAGTTGCATACACAAATACGCCTATTTATATATAAGCGTGCCTACTTATCAGAGAAATGTGCATAGCTGTATAGAATGTGTCTAGTTGTAATGACCCCGCCTCCCAGTAACCCCCAATTAAGGGAGACCAAGAGGTCAGAGCTGTTATCCCAATTTTCAGATCAAAGGTTCGACAAATAATCTATAATAATTATCAAATTCTACCAACTAAACTGAAAGGTTATAATTTTTTTAAACTTTGCATACCTTTTTCAAAAACTTGGTTAACTATTTCTATCCACACCTGGAGTGTATTCTAATTAATCCTCCTTCGTACTTTAATTCTCATTTAATTCCACATATGCCACTTTACTGTTTGTCCTTTTCATTTGTACCTAAAATGCAAACAAACAAAACGTCAGTCAGCGTAAAGCTGGTATGTGGGGAAAACACTAATCATGCAACTATGATAACAATGTAATCAACCAATTATCATTTAACAACCAAGATTACGTCTTAAGCAATACTACTCAATCCTTACATATCCCCTATCTCTGTGTTGTCCCTACAGTGGACCTAGATGCTGCCCTCATCATGGTAGATCCCCATTAAACCCCGCATGATCCTACCTAACAGGTAGATCAATATCTAGGGTTGAGTTGCATGGCACTACCCATAGGTAGCCCAATCCCTAACTCATGGTGTGCTAAAGAGTTGCATGGCACTACCCATAGGTAGCCCAATCCCTGACTCAAGGTGACTTGATGGACCTACCCCATTGGTAGCCATGTACTAAGTCATCCAATGACCTGATGGACCTACCCCATAGGTAGCTATGTACTAGGTCAAACTATTAAGCCACAGAGGGGACTAGGATCTGAGCTAGTAGGCACATATCTTAAGTGATAGTCATATCCACATTATAGTTTGCATGAATTAAATTCATCCAACAGTTTAATTCAAGTCATCGAGGAAAACTTTGGAAAACCTCGAAAAAATAATTTGAGATATTCATAAGCATATCCACATACCCGTTAGGCTGATTTGAGATAGAATAATCCATGCAAGTAAGAAATCCAAGCAAGCAAGCACACATAACAAGATCCTGAAATAATCATACAATTTTCTTTTTATTACTCATGTCATCAAGATCTATTAAACCTAGCTCACTTCCTAGGGTTTCTAGTCCACTTTTAGGGTTTCCATTGCAATTAGGGTTTCTCTTTATTTTTACTATTTTAAACCCTAATTTTATACAATTACTTACAAACCCTAATTATCTCATCTATTCTTTACAAAAGATATTAAGATTATCTTTTAACAACATATAACCCTAATTTCGATTTAAAGGCACAATACATCAATTAAGTCCATTATGCCTCTTTTACATTAAAGCTACCATTTTCATCCTTTTAATCCATGACAAGATCATTATTCTCATTTATCATCAATTCATAGTTCATTACAGTCTAATTCACATACGAACTCTATTTGTCATTAATTCTACCTTTATCCTTTAGAAAAACCCTAATTACTACCTGAAAGTATTTATCCACAATTAGGAGCTTTTATACTTGAAATAGCTTAGAATTATCATATCTCAACTTTAATCATGAAATTGATCAATTAAATCCAGTAACAATCTCATTCACTAATATTAGGGTTTCAAGGCCCATTAAAGCATATTTACGCACATGAAACTCTAAATCAACTAATTACTTGAAAAGTTCATCCTTTTTATTCTTAATGTATCTTTTTACAATTAACATGTTAATATCAAATTTAATCATCCATTAAACCCTACTAATTACATTAATCATCTCAAAATAGGGTTTCTTAATCTTTAATTCATTAAAGTTGATAACTTACAATACTTTTTTGAATTGCAACCAGAATTAGGCTTCAAATATATTTTTATTACATTCCTTGAGTTCTCCTGATCAAAATTCATATATAATGCACATCCATCCGAGCTACCGTTAGTTAGTTATGAATTTTGTAAGGATGACCTGTTTGAACCAATCAGCAAGCGCCACATGTTCCTTCCATGCATCACGTAGCAAAAAAAAAGAAACATAACGGAAAGTTGACTTTGCCCTTGACTTAAAGGTCGGTTCTTTAGCCCGCACAGGGCAAAATTGTCCAATGACCCAAAGGGTCGTCTTCCTCCTCTGGCACCCTAGCAGTGTCGCGATTTGCAGCAAGATACGGGCATGCTCTCCTCCACCAAGGCCTCGATGGCTGCCGCCAAACCTCCGCCACCTTCCGCTGCACCTGGGGTGCCACCCAGTGCATGGCCTAGCAGGATAGAGCCTCTGTGAAGCCATGGCTATTGGCCAACCTCCATCGCTCAGGTCCCCTCACAAGCTCATCAGTTGGGGTCGTTGGTCGAGTGCACAGAGGTTAGAATCCTCCTGGTCGCCAACGATGATGGCTACTCAGACAAGGAGAGGGCTTGTGCCTTCTCATGATCTTCAAGACCCACTGACCTGACCTGCCAGGGAGGCAACGACCCAGACTGCTGCTCTTTTCATCAGGCAAGGATTAGAGGTCTCAGTCATGTGCTTGGGGTCTGGGATTTGGCTTCCTCCGTTCACAGAACTCAGGCAACAAGGCTGCGCTTCCTGGTTGTGAGGAAGGTTTGGTCTATGTGCAAAAAGATCGTTAACGTGATACGATCCTAATATACTATCTTTTATAGGTGAATGGTGCGGTTCCACAACCCTTGCAAACCGAGGCGTATGAAACAAGGAAGGGGAGGACCCTCTTCTCAAAGTGGCAAGTCACACATCTAGGAGGGAAAATAATTAAATTATTTTGTTATATTCCCTTATATGTAAAGACTATTAAACTTTTCCTATGTTAATCTCATTGTTCTGAGATGGGAATCCCCAAGTTTCCATAAGAGTCTGATTTGGCAAGGTTCGTTCCCACTCAATCAATGCTTTTATTTTTTTTGCACCTAAAAATGTTTTACAAGGATACCTTCCTTTTCAAAAATCAAGAAAGGCAAGACATCTTGTTGATTAAACATATTTCCTCTATATTTCTTTGGCCTCTTTCTTTATCTTTTATCCTTTTCCTTATTTATTCCTTTATTCAAATAAATTACTTTTCCCTTTATTTTATTTTGACTAATCTTTCTATTATAAATCATATGTAAATGACATTCAAACAATCGTGGCCATTAATGCCATTTTCTAGATATTTCCAAGTATTTCTCATAAATACTTTTGCTTAATATCCATTATCATGTATCTTTTTCTATTTCTTGGACTTTTCTTCTTTTATTCTCTTTTATATCCATTATTGGATCAATTAAATATTAGGAACTACGAAATTCCTATCAAAAGGGAGATTTGCAAAGAAATTCCTTCTTTGAAACAAAGCATGCAACCTTTTCAATTAAGTCCAAATTCATAAAATCAATCCATTTCAATTATGAAAACATATGCAAAATTGGGGTTGTAACACTAGTTGTATAAAAATGTGCCTATTTGTATGGCAAATGTGCATATTTGTATACCAATGCACCTACTTATATATAAATGCACCTATTTGTATACCAATGTGCCTACTTGTATATAAATACACATACTTGTATACAATGCACCTAGTTTAATACAAATGTGCATGTTTTAAATATATGCTCCTATTTATATATAAATGAGCATACTTGTATACCAATGTGCCCACTAGTATGTAAAATGAGCCTACTTGTATATAAATGTGTGTACTTGTATACCAATGCACCTAGTTGTATAAATGCCCCTATTTGTATAACATGCGCTGACTCATATAACAAATGCACCTACTTGTATATAAATGCACCTAATTATCCAAGAAATGTGCCTAGTTGTATAAAAATGTGCCTAGTTTTATATAAATGGGCACACATATACGAATGTGCCTAGTTGCAAACAACAACGTATAATTGTAAATTAATGTGCCTACTTGTCTGGAAAATGAGCATACTTGTATATAAATGAGTCTATTTGTATGGGAAATGTGCCAAATTATATAAAAATGTGCCTATTTGTATACTAGTGTGCCTAGTTTTATATAAATGCCGTACTACTATCTCAAATGTGTCTTCGTTACAAGTTATTAATACAATACATGAATAATAAATGAATGTCAAATGCACCTAGTTTATTGGAAAAGAACCTATAGAGAATGCGCCTACAATTGTGAGAAATGGGCGGTTTTGAACTAATGTGATATATGTCACAACTATTCATTATCTTACTCATTTATATAGTTGTGAATATATAGATAGTTGGGAATAGGTACATACAAAACATTTAAATATCTTACCTTGATCATTGGGGGTAGTTCTTCCGCATCTTCTTCTTGATAAATTGGAACATTTAGATCAAATGGATTAGCATGTTGCTCGCTACCATGGTTATTTACATCTTCGTTAGTTTCTTCACAAAGACTTTCATGTTCAACTTCTTCTACATCAACTCTGACCTCTTCTTCCTCTTCATCAGACTATGCTAACTTGTAGTCACTTCTGAAATCAACATCAACGTCTAAAGCATATGAGAGAACATACTGTTCGAAACATACAAGTGTTGTCTATAATACTACAAATATTGCTTAATATGATGATATACGTGATTTGAAAAGTACCATCTTGGAACTCCATGTCAAATAAATGAACTTCAACAATAAATGAACTAGTCAGTATACATTCAAGTAGTTAATGATGTAGTTGGATCAAAACTTAAAGAGAAGGTGTTGCTACAAACACACAACCACGATCTATATGGACAATCTAATGCATTTCTCAAAAGAATTGGGGTGCAAGCACAAAATTCCCTCCCCAATATGTTCTCCATTGAATGCCCAAAATTTCCCTCCACTTCCAACCTATTTCCCCCATTTTGTTCCTTATAAAGTCACTGCAAAGCATTAATTGAGCCTGCTAAAGAGCAGCTCGACCGAGCTGTAGTGTGTTGACCGAGTTGCAACCGTGTAGAATGAAAACCGATTTCAGTTCTCAACCACCATCCATACTAGGCAGCTGGCAGGAAAAAAAGAGAAAAATCACCGCCTCCATGGTGCGTCAACATAGCATTTTTGTTATCTATACTACTATAAAAAAGAGAGTTTTCCCATCTATTTATGAACAAACTATTCCAAACCTCTATGACCAATCAGAAGACAACATTTTGAGTTGTCTATTCTCTCCTTAACTCAATCTCTTCTCACTTTTTTTCTCACCTTTTCTCTAATTATTTCTAAAATACCTCTTTCTTATGAAACTACCTTCTCTACTTTGTAACAAACAACTCACACATCCTTATCTTTCTTTGACCCACATATCCCACATTTTCTCCAATAAGTTAATAGACCCTCCACGATTCTCTTCCTCCAGCTAACTACTATTGAGCACGTACACATCTCCCTCTTACCCCCATATTCTCTCCCTCCTCAACTAACGAGATCAGGCTACTTTCTTTTCCCTTTTTTTATTATCGCACACATATGCATTTCAACATGGAAAATATGATTTTATTCTCATTATGATATTCATATTGTAAAAAATGTAGTGTTTAATTTTACACATAGCAAAAAGTCCCTAAAATGATTATGTTGAAATTGTATCTGAATTTATTTTTCATGTGCGGGGGCACATATGTGTTGACTAGTTTATTCATAAGCAAAACTTATTACGCCATACTTTAAATATATTTTTTGTTTTAAAAATGTCTTTAGTTTGGACAACAAATTGACCTGTCAGTCCTTTCTGAATGACGAATCTTATAGATCTATAAATAATATTATTAAAAGAAGAAGATGCAGCATGAGGTTTTTATTGGTAAGGTGTTGAAAGCGTCATAGAAGAGAGGACACATCATCAACAAGTAATCTGAAGTCAAGATTTTACAGTCGTGGAAGTCAGTGATTTTTTAACAATATGATAATATAATAGAATTAGAATGATGCCAAATTTAAGAAAATTGCATTCTTGGTCATGTATGTGTTCTAATATGATAGATACATGTGTAGTCTTTTATAGTTGGTTGAAAAATAAAAATAAAATGTCATATATGTTGAACTTACATGAAGTTATACATTTTTTTTGATGACAAGAGCATGTCTATTTTTAAATAAATCATGTAAGAAAACTGTGTCTAAATATAACTCTTAACAAACACCCCCGCACATGCATATACACATATAATATTTTTTCCTTATCCAACTCACCTTGATCTCTGGTCTACCCCTACCCTTCTCTTGTATATGCATGCTTGTGTGCATCATGAATTTAGACAAACAAGGAATGATTTTATTATAGAAATTGATTTATGTACTATAATCAAGGATTGCGTCTACTTTATCAAGTTACATTAGATTCTAGCAGACAATAAATGAAAATGATTTTTTTCCACACATGTTTAACAAGAATATAATTTACCATGTCTATTTTCAAACAAATCATGTAAGAAAACCAAGTCTAAATATAACTCTTAACAAACACATCCGCACACACATATACACATATAACATTTTTTTCCTTATGCAACCCACCTTGATCCCTGATCTACCCCTACCCTTCTCTTATATATACATGTTTGTGTGCATCATGAATTTAAGCAAACAAGGGATAATTTTATCATACAAATAGATTTATGTAATATAATCAAGGATTGCATTTGCTTTATCAAGTTACATGAGATTCCATCGGGCAATAAATGAAAATGATTTTTCCATACAAGTTTATTCTTGAGTTAGTGTGTTACTCAAAATATCAGTATCATCCTTAATATACAATGCTCATTTTTATATTTCAAATTATTTTTCTAAAAAATAGTTCAAAATTGGTGTTGTTGGAAATTATTTTTTATAAGAATTTAATAGTTGTTATTTTGTCAAAATCATTCATAATGGTTTGTAAGTTATAAGCAAAACAAGTTTTTCTCTCCTCTTTTTTCTCTTTTCTATGCTTTTTCCTCCTTCCTCTCTCTTTATCTTTCCTACTATATGGAAGGCCTTCCCTATTCTCACCAACAATTCCTTGACTCTTGTGTGTGTCTGTGGGATGGGAGAGATTGAGTGTATCATTATTCATTGATTAATGAGGTATGTGTAAATTAGTATACATCACCAATTGGAACCTTATGAAAAAAGTCAAAGTGTCCCTTGTTTGTGTTTTCAACCTCTAGGGGTGATGTTTTAAACCTCCTATAGTTTATTTATTCCAAGATTATCGAATTCAATGACCATAGTAGGATCTATATGTTATATTCAAATATCCAAACTTGCTTCCAAAGCTTCAAATCTATATATTCTATTCAAATATCCTAACTTGCTTCCAAAGATTCCTAAGAAATGAGGACCTCTTTGTGGTTATTGAAGATTCTAACCACCTATCCTTTATGATCATTCAATATGCCTACTACTGTTTGTCCCATTGGTTCTCTCATGGAAGTTTTCAACGTACTACTGTAACATACTGAATTCTGAATATAATCTCCATGTAACCCTTTTCCCTAAGTTTTCTTCTCATTTCTATCCTTTATGTCCTTATTGATGAATTAGTGGAGTTTATGGTGGTTTTCTGAACATTTGTTCACTAATTATACCAATGGAAGGGTTTATTCACAAATACCTCAGTGAAAGCTTATTTAAGGATCTAAAATGCAAAATCACCACTTAAGTGGAAGTATGGTAAATAAATTCGTGTTAGAAGTGTAAAGCCCCAAACCTTGCTTAATGTGTTGAACAAGATTAATTACCATAATTAAGTTCTATAAACCTTAATATAGCCTTGTGAGGTGTTTTGAAATCATGAGATAAGCTTAAGTTTCAAGTTTGGTCGAATTTGGATGTTGTTTGTGCAAGTTACACAATTTTATGCACATTTTAGACTTCTTTTGCAATGTACCCAATTGGGAGGTTTACTTTGCAAATTTTCACGTGCCTTATGATTTTTACATGTTTCCTTATCATTCTTGAGCTTTTTGGTCCATGGGGAACCTATTTGTACCTTGATTTGGAGGTGTTTCTCTTCAAGGGCATTTTAAGGATTTCCCCCTTTATGGATGAGCTTATCTTTTGGAGTTATCAACCAATGGGGTGGTTTCTTTATTTGGAGGTTGGTGGTGGGCCTAGAGAATCGACAATTAATGGATAATAAGTATCTAGGAGGTGTGGAACAACTATTTTCATGGCCATAGAATCTCTAGGCTATGGACACATGGAAAGCTCCATGGACACCTCATGCTTGACTCCTTCCTTATCCATAAAGGCTTGCATGTCCATAAGCACCCTTAGCCATGGATAGATGGAAAGTAACTTGACACCTCATGCTTTGCTTCTTCCTTATCCATAAAGTCTTGCATGACCATGGTCACCCTTAGATGTGGATACATGCAAAGTAGCTTGGACACCTCATGCCTTGCTTCTTCCTTAACCATAAGCTCTATATATTCCTTCCTTACCTCCGAATTGAAATATTTGATCCATATCACCTCCCTCCTACTTAGAACTTCGTCCTCTCTCTATTTGGCCATGTATAAGCTATCCCAAGGTATAATAAGATGCCATCTTGGTAAAGAAGGTCTTCTATAGTTTCATATAAGCTCATCTAGGGTTTCTAAAGTCACCTTTTGGTGTTTCCAACCAAGGTAAGTAGGTTTCTTCCCCTTCTCCTCTATTTTCCCTATTCTTCTTCTTCCTTCCAACTTCCTCCAGATCAGAACCTTGGTATTACATGGAACTCCATCTAAAGCTCAAAAACTCATCTTTCCATGCTCCTCTTGCTTAGGGTTTGTATCCTTGAGAAGAAGGTAATTCTTGCTCGAGTTTAGAGCTTGTGCTTGGAGATACCAACCCATCTTGCTCGAGTTTCCTACTAATTAGGATCTGAACTTCTTCCTATAGGCAAGTTATATAATTTTCTCCATGTTTATTTCTTATTATGAGCTTGTTAGTTTATATTCTTATGCTTAAATGATGATCTCCACCTTTGGATGATGTTCTTATTTAGGGTTTCGTTTCTTTGTTGTTCTATACTTTGTTACTAGCTCTAGATGAACCTAAAATGATTGGTACATCCCTCCTAGGGTAACAGATGACCTAGGATATGTTGGGGGGGGTGATCACGGGTTGGCCCCTCTCCATCTCTCTCTTCCTCACTTGCAACTAAATTGTTGACGTATCATTTTCTGGTTGGTCAGAATTGGAAAATTCATATCTTTTAAACCGCTTGTCCAAAATTAATAAAAAATATGTTTTAGAATATAAAAATTAATCTCTATCTAATAAAAATTCTTTCAAGGTTTGATTTCAAGGTTTTTCAAAAGGTGATTTTTGGAATATGATTTTAATACATAAAATCCATAAAAATTATAACTTAATCATCATAACTCCAAAATTGACATAAAGATATGTTTTCTTGATCAGGAGAATCTATTTGTCCAATGGTGGGATTTTCATAGTCTGAATCCTAGTTTTGTGAAAAAGTTCCAACCTTAGGGTTTCCATGCAATAATGTGAAATATGTACACTAGTGAATGTTAATAAATTGAAATAGGCCAAAGTTGAACTTGGAACATCTAGAAGTGGTGGAACTTGGTATTTGAACACATTATAGAGGTATGTGCATTTTTACACCCTAAGTTGGGATATTTGCAAACCAAACCCTATATTCCCTAATGAGGTACTATATGAACCCTATTTTCTCTACTCATGACTCTTTTGCTAAATTGCCTCAAAAATTGGTATTGATATTCTACTTCTTGGGTCTTGTACCCCACTATCATGTTTCAAATATATGATGCTTCTACTTACCATAGTTTCTCTTAGCATGTCAATTTTATTAGACTATTTATCTAATGTAGTGGTACTCATGTACAACCACCCATAGATAGGTCATGTGTTATTTTTCCATGGTGAATGTGTTAATCTCCCCCATATATAATTTGTGTAGGTGACTGGGAATGTGTTATTTTTCCCCTCACCTATAGGCTAAGGTCTGGTAGATTCCTCAACCCTACTTAGTTAACGTAGTTAATATTGATCATGCATGCAATTCCCTTTCTATTTTAATGTTATGGCAATCATCTATTTTGATTATGCCTCATACTCTTGATCTCTTCATCTATTGATGAAATTATAGCCTTTAATTTCGTGTTATTTTCTTTCTTTTGTTCTTGATCATATTGTTGACACATACCTTGTTTTCATTCCCTCTTTCTGGGTGATTTTCCAACCACCCATATTTTGGACAAGGTGTTGAACAAGATCAAGGAAAATAGAACCAGGAGTAGATTCAAGACTTGCTTGAAGGATGTCTAAGTTGCTAAAGCTAGATCCTTTATTTTCTCATATTTTTCTTTTGAAAAACTTATGTAGTGAATGATGATGAAAGCCATGTAATAGCTTTAGTTTCTTTTCCTTTGCAGTGCTATTGACATTTTATATGTATCCGGTGCATGCTTATTTACTTGGAATATTATACATGCATCCCTCAATATCTATTATCTTTGTGAAAATATGGATGTTTTGTATTTCCTTCATATTTTAGTAAGGAGGTGATCTCACCTTTTTATAACTACCCTTACACTAAGTTTAATACTCACCTCCTTTGGTTTTCTTACCGTGTTTCTAGGAATGTGACTTCATAGAACTTCAAGATATTGAGAAATTCACTCATGCATCATGCCTCAAGTTCATAGTCACCCTTCTCTATAAGCATGGTGTTATTCACTCCTAATATGAAAATGGCATGTGTTATGTGCCAGATTAATATTACTTTCCATATTCTTTCCCCAACATTCACCTAAGAGAACCAACCCTGAATCGGCCCTCCTCGATGATGCCACCTCTTTGATCCTATGTTGCCACTACCCAGTTGGGCATTCCTTGCTCCCACATGCCGAAAACAATCTATATCCCCGACATACACCAGTGAGCCCCGTCTTGCATGGTTGACTAGATGGTCTCACCCAGAGTAGAGTGACATGAAGCACTCAAGTTGTTTGATTGAGGACCTAACAATGAGGAAGCAATGTGATGCATTATAGTGAATCCAAATCTAGTGCACAACCATCATACCCAACCATTGATTTTCTGATCCAACTTTTCTGGTAAATATTTTCTCTCTCATAGATTATCCTAGAAACTCTAGTATATTGGATTTTTTTGGAAATTATCCCTTTGTCCAAAAGATAAAATTAATTATACCACTTTGACCAAATCTTTGAGGAATGCTTTAAAGTTATTTTCATGGTCTAGATTTAACTCCGCCTATTTATATTTCAATATGTTGATTGACTCAATACCAATGTTAAATGTCGATAAAATGTTGTACATAATGATGATTAACCTATTGTCACATCTCTCCACCCATATGCAACATTGGATAATGGGGGTGAGCAAGTCATAGATGATGGTTCTAACTTACTAAATCCACAAAACTTCTAATGGCCTACTCAATTGATCCCATTATAACAAAGAAAGTTATCTTGTACATTTTTCAGGCATCTCTCAAAACCTTTTTGGATATCACCCATTTCATAAAAAGATAATGCTATATTTTTGTGACACCTGACAACCACAATATAGATATTACTCAAACACGAATCCAATTAAACCAATAAACATCATCATCAATATAAACCACGTAGTAAGAACATGGGTTCATAATTTCAAATTATAAATCAACATAATATGAACAAGTTGTTATATCTGTTATAAAAATTCTTCAAAATACATGTACATGGTCACAGTTGTGTAGTGATTCTTATCACATATACATATACATGCATGAATCAAGACATAAGAAGAAAATCTTACAACCTATATAATTGTGGATCTAGATATTATGCATGCATGTCTAAATTATAGACAAGGCATACATAATAAATAAATA
Organism: Alisma plantago-aquatica; assembly: GCA_963693085.1. Lineage (NCBI taxonomy): Eukaryota > Viridiplantae > Streptophyta > Magnoliopsida > Alismatales > Alismataceae > Alisma > Alisma plantago-aquatica. The sequence continues at coordinate 218,931,684 of OY856411.1, forward strand.
AAATTAAGCACACATGCCTCGATTTGAGAGTACAAGGACCACATTATACCACTACCCCTATATATAAATTCCACTTTGTATCAAGAGGAGGTTGCACAAACATCATCTACCTCTAGGGTCCATTCATGAAAACATTACCCACCTAAAAAATATATGCCTCCTCCACACAGATCTTCACCTCCACTACTGGGGAAGCCATGTCGATCACCTAAAAGTTGTGGAAAAATCACAGGGTGAGATCCCAAGTCCCAATTATGTAATATAATACTGAAACATATATGATTTACTGGAAATAATGAACATTTAGATTGAGCAGTAAATTTAGGAATTTTAACACAAAAATGTAGTTAAAAGTATGTTGTTACCATACTATACATATAGTGACATGATACATGAGAACAATATAAGGCATTATATTTATTTCAGTAAGGAAGCCATAAACAATGAGCACATCCATGTGAATTGCCAAATCAACCTAAACATGCATGCTATATGATTAAGTTACTCATTTTTTTGAGACCAACTATATTTCTATATCCAAAAAGGAGTACATCCCTCTTCTATAAATAGGAGGGGAAACAACATGGAAGCACATAGCAAGCCCTAATGGGCCTATTATACTTAAGGCAATATTACATAAGACTAAGTGAAAAGGAAATACATAATGAAAGGGAAAAAACAATTAGAGATAAAAATAAATCTCAATACTCTCCCTCAAGCTGGATCCTGGAGCATAGATATCAATTATGCCCAGCTTGCAACATAGCTTTGTAACTCTCTTGCCAGAGAGAGGATTTGTAAAAATATATGTGGTTTGCTCATGTGTAGGAAGGAAAGGGGTAGTGATCTTCCTAGTTAGCACAACATCTCAGAGAAAATGACAGTCTACCTCAGTATACTTAGTCCTTTCATGAAAGATAGGATTACAAGCAATGAAGGTAGAAACATGATTATTATAGTACATTGGAATAGCATGAGTGATGGGAAATCTAAAGTCAGACGGAATGGATTTGATCCATAAAGCTCACAAGTAGTATGTGCCATTCTCCTATCAGATTTACACCCATCATAATCAACATCAGAATATCTAGTGACAACTAGAGGCCCATTTTTTTATAAAACAATCCTTGTCCAGGTGCATTCTTCAAATATTTCAAGACTCGACATGCAACATCCCAATGACACTGTCTAGGGCAATCCATGAATTAGCTAAGAACACCAACAACAAAGCATATATCTGGCCTAATAAAAGTAGTATATAAAAGTTTGTCAACCAAATGTTTATAGATGAATTTATCTGCTAAGGGATGAGTAGATTATGCCCATAGATCATGAGATTGATCCATATGAGATATTGAATGTATGCAAACAAACATTTCAATTTCAAAAAGTAAGTCTAGAGTATACTTTCTTTGTAATAAAGATACTCCATCCTTGTTATGTGCTACCTAAATGCCAAGAAAGTTATTGTAGATGCCCAAGGTATTTGATTACAAAATGCTTCATAAGATAAGTATTTGTAGCAACAATTCCTATAAAATCACTGCCAGACATGATCATATCATCCACATAAACAACAAGAATAATAATACTAGAGGTAGTGGTTTTGATAAACATAGAGTTGTCATATTGAGACCACATGAAGCCAAATTTGTGTAGTATAAGGGATAACTTGTCAAACCAAGTCTTTTTGAGGCCATAAATGACCTTCTTTAGAAGGCATACTTTTCCAGAGTGCCCCCTCCATGAGAAACATAACCTAGAGGTTGTGACATATAGATAGTCTCCTAAAAATCTCTATATAGAAAGGCATTCTTAACATCTAGTTGATGTAAGTTCCAAACTTTATTAATGGCAACATAAATTAAAATGCAGACAGAATTAATACGAGAATTTGGAGAAAAAAAATTCTAAGTAATCAATCCCAACTTCTTGTTTGTATCCCTTAGAAACAAGTCCAACTTTTAGTCATTCAACTATTTATCAGGCAAATATTTTACAGTAAAAACCCATCGACCAAGTTTACTACATGTAGGGAGATCAACAAGGTCCCATGTCCCATGACAGTGAAGTGCACCCATCTCTTCAATCATGGCTTGTTTCCACCCAGAGTGTAGTAGTGCCTCCTGAACGTTCTTTGGAATAGAAATTGTAGATAGAGAAGTAGTAAATTGAGCTATGGAAGCATTCAAATGATTTATGGAGACATCATGAGAGATACAATATTTGGCACCAAATCATCTCCCCTTTCCTAATGCAATGGGAATGTTAGTATCAGAGGTTGTGACAGATTCAATAATATTATCATTGTATTGAGGTGGATCATTAGTCTCAAACAATGTTAAAGTAGGGGATAATTCAGGTAGAGATACAAACACACTGGGATCATGTATGTGAATGGTTGAGAGTGGCACCTAGTTACTAGGTTCAGAAAAGAAAGATGTATCTCCAAAAAGGGTGATATCCACACTAACATACAAATGACGTGCAATAGAACCAAAACATTTATAACCCTTTTGTGTATGAGAGTAACCAAGAAAATAGTAGTTGAAAGCACGTGGTGATAGTTTATCATTCCCAAGTTGATGGATTATGAACAAAACATAGGCAGCCAAAAACTTTTAGTGGCAAAGAAAATATAGGTTCATGGGGATAAAGAAGGTTATAAGGAATCTTATTTTGAAGCACTGAAGAATGCATCTGATTGATGAGATAATTGACTAAAAGAATTGCATCATCTGAATAAAATTTAGGTACTTTCATTTCAATTAGGAGAGTGTGAGCTACATCAAGAAGATGCATGTTCTTACTTTCAAAAAATCCATTTTGTTGTGGGCTAAAGGTAAACAAAATTTGGTGAATAATCCCCTTAGCAATATAAATCTTTTAAAAACCATATTGCACATATTCAGAAGCATTGTCAGTGTGGGTGGGTCTTGCAGTCAAGATCCCTTCTACCTTTACACTCGAGGGCCAATCTCTGTCTGGCTCAATGAAACCTTTACATGCCTCTATTTCCTTTTGGGAGTCCTACGGCCCATAAAAATTGTCTACCTGAGATCGTCCCTTGGCCCGTAGGTCCTAGCACAAGGTTAGAATTCTTAGGAGTACCAAAAAATTGAGCCTTTGTCTCATTAATAAATATAGATAAAACATCTAAAACTTCAGAAGATCTTTTAACAAATAGATCCAAGTAGCATGAGACCAATTATCAACAAAGGTAACAAAATACCATACACCAGTACAATTAGCAATACGGCATGGTCCCAAAGCATCATAGCGAATTAAGTAAAACAAACTTGGACTACTATTGCTATGATGTGGACGAAACATTGTTTGATAATGTTTTCCAAGCTGACATGACTTACACAAAAAGTTATCAGTAAACAAAGTTGGAAATAAAGAATTCAATTTGGAATAAGAAGGATGACCAAGTTACATGTTTCATTGATGAAGGGAGCTAGAGTGGTCCATAAGGGCAGTGGTAGTAGGGTTTGATGATCTCTGCAAGTAGCACAAAGCATCTCCAACTTCATATTACCCCACTAATCATCTTCTTTGTCTTGAGATCCTGCATAGAGACAGTGTAAGGAAAGAAAGTTATGCTACATTTAAAGGTTTTTGTACTTTTACTAATAAACATCATGTTTAATGGGAATTCAGGCACAAATAAGAAGTATTTAAGGAGATTGTGGTTCATATCTCCTCTCCCAACAACCAGAGAACTAGTCCCATCTGCCAAATGCACAGGAGGATGGCAAGTAAATTTCTTCACGTAAGTAAACAATTTCTTATTACTAGTTATATGAGTTGTAGAACCTAAATCAATAATCCAACATCCTTAGATGAAGAGGAAGAAGCTTGAAGACATGATGTTCACCAGAGTGTTGAGCAATGTTTTCTTGAGGAGTAATAGTAGAAGCAAAAGCGACCTTGATCAATTTTTCAAGGTCCAAAGGACTTAGTGTCACCATTTAAGGATTAGTAACACAAGGAACAAGGGTAGAATCTCCATCAGCATTAATAGTTGACACTTTGTTTGCCCATTCGGGTTTCCCATACTTTTTCCAACATTTTTCCTCATTGTGATTAGTACACTTGAAGAAACTACAAAATATGGGTTGAGATGATTAAGAAGAGGATCCTCCCCCACTGTTGTTGAGACTTTTTTCCCGGTCACAACTAGGATTACCTCTTCCGACAACAACAAGGGTTGCAAGCTCTTCGGTAGTAGGGGTAAAGGTTATAGAGTGAGATAGTCATAGTTAGACATCATCTACTGTCGGAAATGGTTCAGAGGCAAGAACTTACTGAAGAGCAATTTCATACCTAGGAGGTAGAGATGCCAAGAATTGACAAAGTTGTATTTCCTCTTGCTGCTTTTGCATCTTGACAAGATCAAATGATAAGGGGTAATGAAGCTTGACTTCACCCCAAATCCCTTTAAAGGTGTCAAAGTGTAAAGAAAAGGCTGAGTTATCTTCAACTTTAAGGGAATACAAATGTTTTTATAGATCAAAAACTCGAGATTCATTTCCTTTGCTAGAATACACTTGGGCAAGGTGATCCCATGCCTCCTTGGCAGTGCTGGTAAAGAGAAGATTAGTAGAAATATGTGATTCACAACTATTCAATATCCAAGAGAGAATGAGAGTCATATTCATCCCACTTTTTAAAATCCGTCTTCAATTTCTCAGATGCTTCTTCAGTAGTTTTCTTCTTGTCAGATGTGTCTTACTTTGGTGGAGGCAGATCTGTCAGATGTTCTAGTTTTCCTGAGGAGTGTGCATAGATCTGAACCAAGTGTGCCCATAGGACATAATTGGAGCCATTAAGTTTTGCAGAAGTTACACACTCGGGGTGTGTTTCAGACATCCCAATAGAAGAAGAAGATGTCCCCATAATAAACTAATACAAGATATAATGGAGCAACAAAGGAAGAATAGAAATAGGTGCAGGTAGTCACTGACATGCCGTGTCAGGTAGTGGACATGACATGCCACTTGAAACATAATAGAACTGGAAGTTTCAGAAATGTCGTGTCAAAAGTCGATACACCATGTCACTTTTGGGGGTTTTCAACAACAACATATTCTCCATAACAGCTCACAGCTACACTTCGTGTAGGTAAGACACATGCCGTGTGTGACAACAAAACAACAACTTTTGCCTAGAACAAGATCTGGAATAGATGGAAAACCTTATGGAACACCAAGGAAAATAGAGATATGTTGGAGAGATCCAATCATATCTAATAAAATGTGGACAAATCCCTATAGAAAGTGGTCGTAGATGACCACAAAAGGATATCATACCGTTTCTCGTACAACTGGTCTTTAGGGCATAAGACCGATAGAAAGTCCGTAGGCAATCTTCTTAGATCTTCTTGTTGGAAAGAGGATAGGGCTAGAGAAGAGACTAGATCTTCCTTGGTAAGATCAGAAGTGGTGGAGAAGGAAGAACATGATGAGAGGGGACACAAGAAGAGATGACGACAACATTAGCTTGGTAAGGAGAAGTCTTGAGGTGGCTATCTGCCCCTCTCTGATACCATGTTAAGAACATTCATCTTTCTATATCTAAAAAGGATTACAACCTGCTCCTATAAATAGGAGGAGAAACAATAAGGAAACACATAGCAAACCATAATGGATCTATCATACTTAAGCCCATATCACATTAGACTAAGTGAAAAGGAAAAACATAATTAGAGGGAATAAAACAACTAAATATAAATATATCTAAAGGATTTTAATATGCTTTAGGTAGTTTAAGACATATAAATCAAAGTGTATCTAGATACTTCTAAGCCATACTAGCAATCCATAAAATATCTAGGGATATCCAAACTCCACTAGACATCTCCACAAATTTTTGGTTCAAAGCGAGATAACCAAAAGGTATAATGCTAATAGGATGAGTCTACCATGGATATTTGCTTGGAAGTAGATCCGAAAATCACATGCACACCCTGGGTACACAAGTGATGTTTCTAAACTTAGGTTATCAACCCATTACAACATATTTCAATCTACATTGCATATCATATACAATTCCTTTTCAGACCATCCACCCTCATTAGTCCCTAAAAATGTTCAAAGATGTTAGGATATATTATCCCCAAGCATCTCTGTATATTATTCACTAATATATGGCTCCAAGAATCTTCACACAATTATATCGTTATAATATTAACTTGTTTAACTATCCCCCCTAACTGTCCAGGATAATAGATCTATGGACCTAGGGCTCTACACATTGAGATTGCACTTGATTAATTAAGCATGTTACATACTCTTTATGATTGCGTCAATCAAGCTACATAAAACAATAATAGATTAACGACAAAATTGATCCATGTCATGTAACTTGATAAGATATAAACCATATGATTATACTATGTTATCTTCACATATTGTGGTATGTAACACACCTTTTGACCTCACCAAGGTCTATAACAAAGAATCAAACTCCAAATGTTTGATGGGTATCAATCCCATACCCAAATCGAACCCACCTAAAGGGTATCATATTGAGTCATCACAAGACTATTCTTCCTTTGAAAACATGAAAATATAACATCTTAAAAAATAGAAAGAATGCATTGGTCCTACGGATTACTTTTGTATTCAACTAAATATTTGGCAGCATGCTAGGTAGTAAAAGAACCTTAAAACATTTCACATGAGTTTATCATCAAAAGCAACATTTTATTTAACATCCCATTGACTCTTGGGATGTTGTCATCAAATAAAGGTACAACCTTTAAGTAGTTCTTCCCATAAAAACTAAATCTACACAATATGGTGCTAACCTAACATATTTATAGTTTCGGAAACTTGTTAGTGACTTGATACAACATACAATTTTGTGTTCTCGTGATACAAGCTTAGGACAACACAAGATTCCACTTTTTTTATCATTGTAGGGGATATTACTTAAAGATAATGATTTGCATGTATAAGTAAGTATTCACATGCATAAAAAGTTATATCACTCACCCTACTACAATGGAAAAAAGTTCACTAGAACATGACACCAAGAAAGATTTGAGCTTCATGACAAACTCTGAAGGTAACAACAACCTCTCCTAGATATGACGTTCCTTCTCATAAGGCTTGTTATGACATAAGATCCACGAGCTAAGGTCAACTAGGACAATAATAGAGAAAGAGGGTAATGCATAAGACCATGGTAGATGAAACCCTAAGGGAAAACCATCAGGAAATGGTCAAAGTAGGAGGAAGGTGATAGATAAATAAGATCATGAAGGATAGGAACTCCATTTACATGTATCTAGGTTCATAAGACGTAAGGAAGAGTGTCAATCATCACAAGTGAATAGGAAGGAAGGAAGAAACAACTTTGATGGAGATCAATGAAAGCAAACTTTTCACTGATTGGTGTCAACTGGTGGTGTCTCATGCTTCTCAAACACTTTAAGATAACCTCACACAAATGAAGCAATCAAGGAGAAGTAGGGGATATATATAGTGCTAGACGATAGATAAAAGGGTAGTTAAATATGTCTAGACATCATCCAGTAATCCATAATATCATTGTTCTATGTTTCGATTGGAATACAATATCAAAATCTAATTAGTAGTCATGGACATGATCTGCATCAATAGGTGACCCCATCCTTCCATCAGATGACGAGCCTAGAAGTCCCATTGCTAGGAAGTGATCGATCTTAGTGATAAAAAATAAACACACATGAGTTCCACTGAAAGACGTAAATGAGGATCTTCATCGATTCCAAATCACCATCAAGACATCAGTTCTCAACAATGGATGTCTAACGATTGGCGCTTTGTCAAACTTTCAAGGCAGCTGATGTTGGGGCAAATATCCATTGGGCCTCAACTGATGAAAACTCAGCAACTAGCTAGATAGCTTCCCCATCAATAGACATGATGAAAGGATGGAAAGGCCAATGAGACCAACCATTTTCATCAACAGTCAATCAATATAAAAGAAGGGAAACCCCAAGGCTTCTCAACCAATGAAACGACAGAACGTTTCTATTAGTCCATAAGTGATGGAAAGTCAAGATATTTAATTAGGTGATCTAAATCCACCCGACTAAGCCCAAATAAGAGACAAAGAATGTTACATGCAAATTACAAGAAGAACCACACACATGGGGAATTTGATCATATAACCATCAAAAAACATAATACAACTAATAACGTAGCTAAACCGAGCATGTCATTAAGCATACAAAGACCTGAATTAAGCAATAAAATATGTTTAGGAGGTTAAGTTGGGTCAGGGGTCTTATAGTTTCCTCCTACCCTAACACACAACACTCACATTTATGTGTTAGGTGGATCTTACAAGATATAACCCTATTGTATGTGGGTAAGGCATTCTCATCATTTCCCACAAAAGGTAGAGACCCTTAAGGATAACATAGAGCTCCATATCTAATGGTCTATAAAACTCCTCACAATGATGTCACTACTAAGACTTATGATGACATCACTAGATGATTTTGGGTGGTTTGTTCATCCTTCATAAGATTTTGGATGAGTATATTCACCTTCTATCCATTCAACTCCCAATTTGCTCCCATTTCTCTATAACCCTCCGAAGTGATGAGATGGCATAGGACCTTTACTATCTAGCAAATATTCCTATCTATGAAGCTATAGATTTTGAGATTGGGTTGTAAACTTCCTCCTCCTTCTACTATCACATTATTCTACTGTAGGTTTAATCAGTTGATCAAACAGGAATGTCCCCTTTCTAAGCTTACCATTTAATCTTGTTCATGACTAGTGGTAACACATCCCACATCCTCCGCTAGTAGATTGATGAGGCTCTACATTTCTTGAAAAAGCAAGTACAGTTACTGCCTAGGTTCCATCTAGATTTTTCGTACTTACTCCTACAAATAGATTCCCATAATGATTCTCCCCAAATTATGTCCAAGTTCCCTTATGGTGATGTTTTGTATATATGTTTGAGTCTAAATAGACCCAAACCTCCTTCTCCAACTTAGCTAATCATATTTTCACAACTCACATATGTCATCTTCTATCCCATCCTTTGGACTCCCAGATGGTAGACACCATCTCCCATTATTTTGGTTGTTTCGAGGGGCATCATAAAAAGATGCCCTGTTGTTATGCAAAATGGAGAATAGCACAAGGCTAGTCACCCAAAAAAGGAAAGCATGTTCCTCACCCATGATATCATCCTAATTTTGATTTTCCTTACTAATATGTTATAGTGTCAACTGAGATCCTTACATGGATTGCGAGAACACCCAAATACCAAATATATGTCGTTTCTTAGTCAAAATCCCAGGTCAAGCATGGATAGCTCATTATTACTTCTGAAAGAGTTCCCTAATATGGTTGTCGATTTGTTCCTATTAACCCTTGTCTCTAGGATTTTGTATAGGCATGTAACAATTCATGTTGACCCTCTATTCCACATTGGGAACCCAAATGTCATACAAGGTAATTCAACATGGGAAACACATACAAATTCAATGTATGAACCTTTTCCCTTATTAAAAGAGGTTTCAGACAAGATCCACATTGGTATAGATAAGAAATCCTTAAAGTTATGTTAGGTACATGGTGAATCATAGGTAGGGCAATGGTAAAAAAGTAAAAATGTTGTTCGGTTAGCATAGTGGTGGGAAAGGAAATTTTGCCTTTTTGTCCCCATGGAAAAGTATGATGTGAAAAGGATAAAAAAGTTTCTTTCAAAAATCGACTAATTATTTGGACACTTATATAAAATAACTTCTCCTAATATTTTTCTTCACCAAGAAAACACGTTTCTCTCGGACACTTATATAAAAGAACTTCTCCTAATATTTTTCTTCACAAGCAAACACGTTTCTCTCCAAGACTTTTCCGTTGTTAAATATTAGTTTTGCACCAATTAGTTTTTATTTATTTTAAACACTATTGATCCATGTTACTTCCCTCCAAGTAATTTTTTTTCCTACTAACATTTTATTTCTTTTGTTAAGCTAACATTTCTCAAGTAAAAATATTTTCTCTCCTTTAAAAAACTTCCCTTTCAAAGTATATACTTCAATTATTGTATTTGTCAAGAATTTGTTATCCTGCATGAATGTCATTCATTTCAAGTAAATAGGTTCCTCCAAACAAATTTAAAGTTGTGATTTATATTTTCTACAATTTTAAGAATTCCTGTCAAAAGTTTGATTTCTACTTAACTTTTTGTTTTTTGCTTCCTAACTAGCTAATACCCGCCAAAGCTTCCCGCCTGCCAAATTCGTTTCTATCCCAATAAATGGCAACATTATGTAAATAATTATAATATGCCAAATTAAGAACATTATATTTTCTTTTGTTAAGTATATTGGGGAGATACCTAAGTTGTAGTTTCCACCATGTCAATACTCATCAAACCTTTTTTTATCTCCAATTCTTTTTGCTGAATAAGTTTTTATCTACGTAAGTAGTGACATGTTTATATAAACATTTACAATAAATAAAATCTACATCATTCCAGTTTAATAAATCAAATCTATATCATTCCAATTTCCTCAATTAAGAATATTGTAGAGATACTAAAGATTTGATTCTGTCATGTCAATATTGTCTAATCTTTTTCCCATTCCAACAATTTGTTGTTTATGTCAAAAATAATCTCCTTTTAGTTTTTTTGTACTTTAAATAAACAAAACCCATACATGTATGACATTTTATAATATAAAAAAATGACTCTCCCCATCTCAATGCCCATTTAATAAGCACAACTTTTTAAGTATTTCTTCAACCACACCCATTTATCGTGTAGATGTTACCAAATAATTGTTTACAATATTTTTCCTTATCCATTTACTTCCCCTTTATTTTTGTAACCTATTCCTTCTCCACCTGTCTTTTTTACCACGTACCAAACACAACCTAAAACTAGGGAATACTTAAACACCTAGAAAAATTTGTTTTTCTACCTGTCCTTATGTGGCCCCGATGCCCTATGATTCATGACACCCCTCCAAGCCTTTATTTTACTTTTATGTCTACAATCTTGGGTGTTTTACATACAAAGACAAATATACCCTTCACCGCACATTGTTTAGGTGCACATACTATTCTAACCATCCTAATTGATCCTCTCAGCATAACAGACTGACTAGCTTGTGACTAACAAATAATCCTTTTGGATGCGAGCATAGTTAACAAATTGTTTGGGTTCAACATCAACTCTAATTGATGAGTTCTAAATAGAATAAGAAAATTAAGAACTCATGTCCCAAGATTATAAAATTTAAAGAAATGGTTTACTATGATTCTAAAAAACAAAATTTGACATTCACGCCTTAAATAGATTTTAGGAGGTTTTGTAGCATTGGTTGTGTCTGATCGATAGTGGTTTTTGATTGACATGAATAACCTTCTTATTTTTGTGGCATGTAACTCATGACTATTGCAATAGCCGTCTCACAACACCAATTGTTGTAGTTGGATTCTGATCAGATTCTCAACAAGCTATGGTGCTGTTGTTGGATTCTGATGCATGCTCATCTCATCACTATCTTGATCCAGAAACAATGATTGACCTTCTTCTAGTTGAAATTGTTAATAAAATGTGATTAATTTGTGTATGATAATGTCTTCAATAAGAACGCGTTGAGCATAAAACATACTTGAGAATATGAGATTATTTTGATGATAGAAAACACAGTGTCAATATCATCTTATTTAGATAAAAAAGAACGATAATATTGGAGTTAATAGGCAATTTTATTATATATATATTTTAAAATAATTACATTGTTAGTGAGACATAGTGAGATAGTAGAATTGAAACTTGTTTCGACTAGTGCATACCAGACACAATGTCGAGGAAGAAGAAGATCACTAAAAAGAGATGTAAGGGATGAAAGTAGGAATTATTGTGTCCATGTATTGATGACATCACCATGTGGATCCTTTTGATGTCACGTTAGAGCAACTTCTCCTCCACCTCATTCAAATTTGATTGTATTACACTCCCAACCATAGCATCTATATGAAGACAATGTGTGTGCAATGACTGATAGGAGTCAGCTCTTATAGCAATACATACAACTTCAATAGAATACCAAAGACCCAATTCATAATGCAAAACACTAATGGTAAGAATCACATATAATCTTTCCCATGACCTTTCATATATAATAACACAATGGTCAATCTATTTAAAACTTAAAGGCAAAAATTACATTCAACCCTTCTACAACCTTTCATATAGTTTTATTAGAATACAAAAAGACTGATTTGTATTATAAAAGTCAAAGGAAAAATTTACATGCAAACCTCCTCTGTATCACTCAGTTGCCTTAATAGAATAAAATACTTGTTTGAAGTTAAAATAAAAATATGTAAAATTCCTCCTACATAATTTTCTATACATTATAGATTAGGATAGAAGGACTTATTGTACTAAATAAAAAAATGTAGAGTTAACCCTGTATAGATTTCATTATAGAATATATAAAGTACCTCATGTGATTTCCTATATGATATAGAATAGGATATAACTACCATTTTGTAATTTAAAAATATAAAAGGAAACATTGTAGAGAAAACCCTTCACAAACATTCTTATATAGTACGGATTGGGACTTACTTTACAACAATGGCATATATCTTTTTAGACATTGAGATATTTTGAATTGTCAAATTCTCTTGTTTGATTCCATGAATATGGCTCTTCCTATTATTAATAAATTATGTCAAAATGTGAACTACAAGTAGCTTCAATTTACATATGTTGAATCTAAAATTAAAACATATGGATCATAATGATTTTTTTATTAAGTACTAAACCAATCAACTTCATTTTCAAGAAATAAACTTTGACTTTTGAAAAATGAGTTCCCTAAAAATTGTACCTACAAGAAACTAGTCATAGTCATAATACAAGTAGGTTAGATTTTAATTTCATACTACTTGTTGTTTAAACTCCATGACATCTCGTGTAGCTACTTGCAACTGTTGCAAAGATGTTGTGGTCTAGTTTGATAGGGTATAGTTGAACTGCAAATTACGAGTTTGATGCATAAAAATACACAATAAATTCACAGTGTCTCATCCAACTGAACCTAACAAAAGAAGCCAATCAAAAAGTGACTCACTACTTCTGTTAGATTTTGTCGATCTAAATACTACTTATGCGCATGATTTTTATGGAGCGAGAGGGGTATCATTTGATTTCTTATCGATTGTTCTATCTTATAGGTTTGTGTATCTCAAATATAAACATGAAATGTAGTAATATAAGTTGGGCTCATTTTGAATAGTGTTAAGTCTTGTTAATTTGTACATATTTGATGTTTTCCAATAGGGCTATCAATGGGTTAGGGTAAACCCATTTACACTTTACCCAAACCCTATTGGGGAAGGTTTGGTTAAGGATTTTCTTAACCTTTACCTTCCTCCTAGCTACCTTGTAACCTTCTACCTTAGTGGGTGAGGGTGAGGGTAAGCCATCACCAATATCCTATAACCTCCTACCCACCAATATTTATATATAATATGTTAAATATATAGTTATATTAATGTTTAAGTCAATGGATTATTTAATATTATGTGGTCATCATTTAATACAATACATGATACTCTTATCTACTTATTATGTAGCTAATTGTTTCGTGTATACAACACTATTTTGAAGGTATAAGACACACATGTATGAAGTGATGACTTTATAGTTTATATACCATTTGAATTTTGTGTGTGTGGTATGTTCTACTTTTTTTTGGAGCTTATTAGACTGAGTATGCTTTAACACATGAAGATGTAAGACACACATGTAGATAATAACAAGATTTAATCATTAATGTACAATTTGATACAAATTTGTGGTGGTGTTATCTATTTCATTTGTCCTTAGAATTTTTTATACAATAATATCTTTGTGGGTATAATGTATTCATATTTGTAATATAACTTTTTTTGTATAGAAAAAAACATTTCTAGATAAAATTGGTTAGCCGATCAGGGTCCTGCTAGGACTCAAAAAGCATTCTGACTGGTTTACCCAATAGGCTGATTGAGTCAGTTCAGATCCAGATCCAAATTGCTTTCCAATTTGAGACCATGTTTGAAATCGACCGACCGACCAGGCCAGTCTAATGTAAAATTTAGTCAACCAATTGACAATTAATTAATCCATTGACTCAACCAATTCAATTGGGTGATCAGACACTCTAGTCACCCAATCAGAGAGGAAATCAACATGTTTATGATTCAACACATGTCCAATCATATGTTTTATTGCAAACTTCAATCCCCTTATGCATCTTCATGTGTGTGACCCGATAAGTTCCTAATTATGTTTGACAGTGATGTGCAAAATAACATAAGCAAAGATTGGTGTCTAGCCACACGTCATGCCATTCAAGTAACATGTATTAGCTGGAGAACAACTACAACATGTAAAGTGGCTAATGTTACCATGATCGTATAATCACTTTATCATAGATATACAAATTGGAAATTAGGGATGGAATATCACCTCTCAACACTAAACCTATGTTCCCTAAACTAGAGCATATGATTCGAGATATTGTGACTTCCATATCATATATTCACTCACATGAGCATGGCCATGCATTTCATAGTCTCGCTTATTAAGTGACCAGGGATATCACTCCAAAGGAGGGACAAATTCCATCTACAACACTCATAGTATTACCATGTGTCATGGTGCACCCAATTACTACCTTTTTGGCAACTCTTATTTGAGCACATTGGGTAATGGTCAAAGCACATAGAACAACATGTCGTGATTTTAGGTCTATGGATCACAATCTCCACTATCACATTAAGATATGAATTTGACATGTCCTTGCATGACTTCCACATGTCAATATTAAGGTGGGTCTATCTAGTACAATATGTTCTCTAGCAACTACTCATGTAACTGAGTCAATATCCAGTATCATGACTAAAGAGACCTAAACAATACTCACCATATATCTAATCTTGTATTATTGTTGTCCTATACTATCCACAATAATAACCAAATAGCTGACTAGGGACATAACAAGAATGAGTAGTCAAACTATACAAATGATCTCATGTTTAGGTCCTCAATCCAAACTACATGTCAGAGAGTTGTACCATTCTTATGACATTATTAGTTTTATTAATTATCTCAACACTAAAACAAACATAATAAGTGGAATTACCTCTTATGAATAATCAAATCATATAAAAAGTATCCTTTTTACAATCGTCACATGATAGCTCTCAGGGTATACAACCAATAGTCCCCCATTTGCACTATATCTAAGTACTCATACATCTAATTCCAACTGATCTAACATGACCATAATGCTTATGTTGTAAAAGTGCTTCCATCAAGGGATCGTCAATGTTGCTTTTAGTTGGTACTTTGAAAATGTTATTGTATCCTCAATGTACGATCTCACGTATGAGATGGTAACACCTAAATATGTGCTTGGAGCACTGATGTGATTTAGATTCCTTAGCTTGTTCAATAGCTCCATTGTTGTTGTAATAAATCTCTAATGTGTCTTTGATGGTTGGAACCACCTCAAGTTCACTAATTAAATTCTTGATCTATAATGCTTCCACTGGTACATTGGATGCATCAATATACTCGACATTTATTGTAGAATTAACCATTGTCTCTTACTTGGAACCCTTCCAACTTATAGCTCCACCATTTAGCAAAACACAAAACTTGACTATGATCGATAATTACTCTTGTCAGTTTGGAAGCTTGCATTAGTGTAACATTTTACAAATAACTCTTTATCACCTCCTTAAACTAGGATTCTATCCCAAGTTCTTTTCAAGTACTCAAGGATATCTTGCATGGCTATCCATTGATCATCACCTAGATCTGACTGGTAACTTCTCATCATGCTCAAAGCAAATGAGATATCTGGCCATGTATATATCACTGCATAAGTGATAGATCCAATTGTCAAGGCATATGAAATCATACTCATATATGCTCACTCTTCCACAAATATGGGACATTTAGATTTGGAGAGATTTATTCCATGAGACATGGGTAGGTGTCCTCTCTTTGAATCCTACATGCTACAGATCTTTAGCACTTTATCATTGTATGTACTTTATCTCAAGCCAAGAAGACTTCTAGATCTATCTATATAGATCTTGATTCCTAGTATATAGGATGCTTCACGTAAGTTCTTCATAGAGAAGTTGTTTCCCAACCATGCCTTAACTGATTGTAAAGTGGGTATGTCATTTCTGATCAATAATATGTCATCTACATACAATATGAGAAAGGCAACTAGGCTCCCACTAACCTTATTGTAAACAAAAGGCTCATCTTCATCTCGTATAAACCAAAATACTTAATTGTTTCATCAAATTGAAGATTCCAAGTTCTTGATGCTTACTTCAATCCATATATTTACCTTTGTAGCTTACATACATTATTGGCTTCATTTGGAGCAATACAACCTTCAAGTTGTGTAATGTACACATCCTATAGGAAATTATCATCAGGGAAAGCAATTTTAGCCTCCATTTATCAAATTTCTTAATCATAATGGGATGCAATGACAAGCATGATCCTGATAGAATTAACCATGGCAACTGGTGAGAAGGTTTCATCATAGTCAACACTGTGAAGTTATCTAAAACTTTTTACAACCAATCTATCTTTATAGGTTTTTACATTACCATCTTTGTAGATATTCTTATTAAAGACCCATTTTCACCATACCGGTCTTGCCCCTTTAGATGGATCCACAAAGGTTCACAGCTTGTTGGTATACATAGAGTTCAACTCAGATCTCATGGCTTTAAGCCATATACTAGATTCTAGTCTCTCAATAGCCTCCTTGTAGTTTGTTTTCTCATCATCTATGACCATCAAATCATCTTGTTGAGTCATGGGAAATCAATATCTCTTTTGCTCAAGACATCCCCTACTAGACCTTCAAGGTTCCCATGTTACAATAGGAATTTGAGGTTCAACAAAAACTTATGATTCCTCTTGTTCCTTATCTACTTCCATAGGTTCAATGTTTTCTCATTGGACTCAAACTTCTTCAAGTTCAATTTTCCTTCCACCGATTCCTCTCAAAATAATTTCCTATTCAAGGAATACAATAGTTCTAGAAACAAGCACTTTGTTTTCAGATGAAATATAGAAGTAGTAACCCTTAGTTTCATTATTGTATCCAACACAAAAATCTTTGTCTGATTTGGTCCAAGATTTTCATAGAACTATTTCTTGATGTAAGATTCACGTACCCACAATTTTATGAAAGATATATTGGAATGTTTCCAGTTCCACATCTCATATGGTGTCTTTGTAACAGATTTTGAAGGAACTCAGTTAAGTGTAATACAACAGTTCAAGAGCATGCCCCCATAAGAAAATCAGAAGATCAGCTAAACTCATCACTATTTTACCATGTCCAACGAGGTGTGACATTTCTTTCTAAAATGCAATTATGTTGTGGTGTTCCAAGTGGATTCAGCCGTAATATAATACCACATCTCTCAAAAGGGTCTCAAAGTCTTGGCCAATACATTCTGCACCATGATTAGATCTTAATGCTTTAGTATTCTTACCAAGTTGGTTTTGTACTTCTATAATTGATCCCTTATACTTTTCAAAGGATTCTTACTTTTGTTTCATTATATCTACATAGCCAAATCTACTGAAGTCATCAGTAAATGTGATGAAGTACTGATATCCACCTCTAGTACTTATCCTAAAAAGTCAACACACATCAATATGTATGAGTCCTAGTAAGTTTCTAGCTCTCTCATTATTTTTTATGAAAGTTGCTTTTGTCATCTTACCCAATAAACAAGGTTCACATGTCTCTATTGATTCAAAGTTAAATGTGTCTAGATAACCATCTTTATGGAGTCTATAAATGTGCTTCTCATTTTTGTACCCTAGAAGATAATGGCAAAGGTAAGTTTTATTTCAGTCATTGAGTTTTGACCTCTTGGTATATATGTCATATACATGTCTGTCAAGATTTAAAAAATAAAAACCATAAGACGTAGGAGCACTTCTATAAAATTTCTCATATTTAGAAATAGATATTTGACTATTCTTTATTAGTAATTCAAAATCGTTCTTGTCAAAACAAGATAAAAAATAATATTTCTATTTATGACATGTACATAATAGCAGTTCCCTAATTCTAATATAAACCCACTAGGTAGAGATAAATAGTAGGCACCTACAATAGTGACACAACTCTTGCTCCATCTAGAACGCATCATGGGCTCCCCTTTCTTTAAGGGTCTACTTCATTTCGGATCCTGCATATTCAGGCATATGTCTGATCCACATCTAGTAATATACAATATAAAGAAATGGATAATTTTATTTTTGTAACATATATACTTGAAGTGGAGATCTTTCCCTCTTGTTGTTGTTCTTAGATTCCTAAAGTATATATGGCAATTTCTTTTCCAATGTACAACTTAGTGAAAATGTTGACAATTGTCTCTGTTAGCCACTTCTCCTTTTGCCTTAAGTGTAGAATACTTTTGGCTAGCTTTAGAACCTTTCTTAGCTTTACCTTTGCCCTTGGATTTACTTTCCTTTATAGAACATCAACATGGATTTGGACTTGTCTTTCATTTGCCCATCATTTTTTCTCAACATGCAAAGTAGCTCTATCAATATATTATCAAAATTTTCATATTGTATTGCATGACAAATGGTTTATATGAATATGATAATACTTGTGTGATCAGATATGTGACCAACTCTTGACCTAAAGGAAAACATTAGTCTTACAAGACTTTCCACATACCCAATAAACTTAAGTACATCGGGTCTGACTAGATTGCCTTGTGCCATTTTGCACACCTTTGAGATATTATAACTCTCCTACCTTGCTTGTTCATGATACATGTTCTTGAGATATATTATAATCTTAATAACATCTATATTCTCATATTGTTTTTGAAGTTAATGATTTATGGAGAATATCACTAGGAATTTGATGTCCATGGCATCATTATAATGATTTTATGAGTTTTTTACCCACCCTAGGTGCATTTGTAATTGGTTCATTGGGTATTGATGTGTATAGGACACCTAGGTTACCCTCATGCATGAGAACAAATTTTAGTGTCCTAAACCAGTCATTGAAGTCATTCCCATTTAGTTATTCTTTCTCAAGGACCGATCAGAGTGAAAAAGGATTATGGCTTATATTTGTCATTGATCAACATGGAAAATATTTGCATGAGTCAACAAATTGATTCGAATCTTAAATTCTAGCATTTACTCTAATATAGATGCCTCTTTGGGTATTTAGATATTTCCCAACTGTTCTAGTGCATTAACATTTATTGCCTCTATAAACATAGTAGCTAATAATCCTGATGTATTACATAAGGGAGATATTGTATAATTTTTCTCAAAATTTTGATATAATTAATTTAGACTTCAGTTAATATTATCCCCACTATTTTATTCAAACTAATAACCCTCGTTGTAATTTTGAAATATTATAGCCAACAATCTTCTAGTGATCTAAGATCCCAAATACATTTAGTCATGAGTCAACTGTGGCTGACTGCTCACAACTTAACTATTAAGGTAGGTAACATATACAAATTGCATCCTATGTAGTTCTTGGATAGAGAGTTACATAACTCCATGTCAATAAACCATCATATGAAATATATGCATTTTTATGCCTCTAGGTGCTCAATCCTATTAAGATTACCTATTCAAGTCCAACCTAAGGCCATACTAAGCAAACTCGCATACTTATTATCAAACTTCTCCAAGGTGGACAGTGCATCATGCTTAGTGTGCCCAAACTTAGTCGAACAAGGTTCTCATGTGTATTGCAGTTGGAAGGCATCTTTGATATTGATATTATATTAATGGATTATATATATATATATATATTCTTATGTACCCAATCACTATTACATATAGATTATTATATATATCATATACTATAACTATCACCACATGAGATAAAACACAATATGGAAACTAGTAAAACAACTTGAGACACCAAGTGTTGTAGACAACAACCAAAAGGTTCACATATAATGTAACTTTAATGTTACCTTTTCAAGATTTCTGGTTGCCCAACCAGGCAAGCTGACTGGCCGATTGGTTTTGGGCATGTCTTATGTTGTTAATATATTCATAATATCCTCTTGATCAACCCTCCAAGGACCATTCTCTTTGGTGTGGGATACTGATAGTCTCCTCCTCTCCATCATGTTGCACCAGTGATGTCATCACATCATCCTATTCTATTTCTATAATTTAAATTTTACATGGAGAATGTGTAGAGAGAGGCATGACATGCAAACCGTATACATGTTACATAACTTTTTATCAAAATAAAAATAGAGATATGACATGTTTCAGATCACACCATAATTATTTAAATATCATATCCACATCTAGCAAACAAAATGATTTTCAACACATCACATTGGTCTATGTAATACATATACATATACATATCCTATCATATATAATATTAGGTGATTATTATGAATATAATTGTGCACATTATTCCTCCAACAAATCATTTGTGTCTCAAAACTCAAACTAACATCAAAAGCATATGACACCATTTTTTATAGTGTTGTAGGTTTTTTTGGGAAGGGGGCGCAATAGAATAACAAAAAAGTGCCCTTTATAACCTAGTCACATGATCTGTTGTAGATATATATAAAATGTCAATATCACATGAGGAAGGATAAATATTATACCTTTACACGCACTAGTTGTCAAACAACTAGACACATAGTTTTTCAAAGAAGAACTCGATCCATTGGATCTAGACTTGGATCGACCTCCAAGAAATCTAAATATTCCAACAAGAGATTTAGATCATCTATCAAGTTGATACATAATTGTCTTCTTCACAGTAGCTTGTTTTGTCTTGTGGAACAACTTCTCCAAGCCTCCTTTACATCTGATTGAACCTCTACTTTATTCACTCATATGAGGGAGAATGTGGTGCACCACCTTAGCCACCAAGTTGAAGATGAACATGAGTTTCTGACTTGCTAGTCGTACTAGAACTCCCTTTCTTCTCCTACCATGGGCAATAATCCTTGGGGTTTCTTTCTCTCTCTCCATGAGAGATATGATAGACAAATAGTCTCACAAGTTGTCTTAAAATATATGTCAACCCTTTGGGTTGTTCCACCTTTATATTGGAGAGTTATGGGCTTGAAAAACTCCAATCCAATCCCTTTCCTAATCGCAATCCCAAAAATAGCCCAATGTTAAAAAACTCAAACTGGAATTCCAATAGGAAGATTACTTTAACTGATTAGGCAATCAAGTCCCTGTTGGGACTTGAAAAGTATTTCTATTAGATGACCAAGTTACTGGATTGACTGACAATGTAAGACCCCTGACCTAGCTTAGTGCTTGATCTTTCTTATTTTTCTTAATAATATGCTTAACCTTAATATAATCTATTGAGATGCCTTAATAACATGTGACATGTTTATGTTTTCAATTTGGTCCAGGTTGGTTCATGTTTGAGTTGTTTATGCTATATGTGTGATTTTTTTGGATCATGTTGCAATTTACCCATGTTGAGGGTTTAACTTACAATTTGTCACATGTTTGTTGTGCCTCCTATGTTTAGCATCACTAGAAGGATAATGGTGCATATGGAAACCTTGTTGGACTTTGGTTGATGAGGTGCCATCATGTGTTGATGCTAGGGTTTGCATGGATGCTTGGGTTAATGATGGTGTCGACCATGTTGTTGATCTTTGAAGTGTTGTGACCAAAATTCTTCTTAGTTGTGTTTTGTAGCAACCCATATGCCTTGTCCTTGATCTTGGTCAAAATGCTTTGGCTTGTGTTGATGTGTTACGACCCTTTGCTTTGGGTGTCATGGGTAACAGTCGCTACCATGATAACCTTTGGTTTTGTTTTGACCGAAAGGGTGTAGTGGACCAAGTGGTTGCTACATAACCTTGGTTTTAACGATCTTTGGTGCATACATATCTTGGGTGCTTTTTATGGCTGAGGTGTTTGAGGGAAAAGTGTCCTTAGAGGTTCTAGTATCTTGACACCTCATATCCCTCACCTCTCTCCTACCATTGGGTACTTATACCCCTTCTTTTTCATGGAAGTAACCTCTTTGGGTCTCTCTTCTTTCTCCCTTCTTGCTTAGAGTTCGGCCTTGTTCTTGGTGGTTCAAGGGAAGGTGATGTGCTTGAAGAAGGTGGCTATTTTCCCCTTACATGTGGTGATCTAGGGTTGGAGTTTCTTCCTTTGGAAATCCTTTGGTGATCTTTGTGGTTGGTAAGTGGTTTTTCCTTCTTAAAATGAACCCCAACCCTCTCTTTCTTCTCTTGGCTGAACCATGGTTCACCATGGTTTTATTGAGAAACTTCTCTCCAACAGAGATCGAATCCATGGTTCTCCATGGTAGTACCTAAGTGAGATGAAGACCTCCTCTTTCCCCTTTCTCTTTCAGCCTAGGGTTTGTACCCCCCTCTCTCTCTCTCCTTTTAGCTTCCTTTGACCTTGGTTTTCTCTTATTCTATTGAGGTGATCTTGCTTGACCGTGGAGTTGATCCGAGCTTGCCATTTCTCTCTCTCTTGGAGCTTCTTGGCTTTTGGAGTTGACCTTCACCTCAAGGCGGGTTATATAACTTTCCCCTCTTATATTGTTACACACAATCTTGCATGCATATTAACTTATTATTTAAATATGAATTTAAGATTCTTGTTGATGATATCTTGACTTAGGGTTTAAGATTATGTAGTGATCTTTGCATAGATTAACTCTTTCTCTTAACCCTAATTCTTGTACCCAAAATCTTAGTGATGGTGGATATGTTGGTTTCGTATGCACATGTTGAACATTTGGTTTCTTCTAATGATCATTGTTCTATTTTCCTTCTTGATGATGGAGGCTTTTGGATACCTTGGTGATGGAACATTGTTTTCCCTCTCCCTTGATTCATGGTTAGCTTTCTTCTATGTTGATGATCAGATTTTAGGGTTTTAATATATTTTTTCATGAGGTTTACATGTTGTACGCTTCTGATTCTTGATGTTACACCACATATTTTAGAGTATGTGGTCATTATGATTTTTATTCCATGATGGTTGCTACATAGGTTGACCTTAATGGTCACAATGATCTTCTGACCTATGGTCTCTAGGGTGGTTCGGTTGCAACAAACCTTAACTTGTATCTCCTTTGGTTGCCGTGCTTGAGATGATTCTCTTGTTTTGGTCAAAACGATCATGGTTTGATGGATGGTTGCTAGGCTATGGTGGTTTGGTTGCAACAAACACTAAACCTACTTTCTCTTGCGGTCACTACACTTGTTTAAACTTTCTTGGTCACTACACATGTGTGTGAGTGGGTGTTTTGATGGCCGCTATGGTTTGCCCTAACCCTAGTGGTTGCTAGGGAATTTGATGCCTAGTGGTTTCTAGAGGTGATGTTAACTCACATGGTCGATACCCTTTGCTGGTTTAATGATCATTTGATTATAGTTATGATTCTTAACCTAATGAGTTCCAAGAATGTGGGAAGTGATGACATTTAGGTATAAGGTTAAGTGTTGTTATGGAAACCTAATCGTTTAACTATGAGAAACCCTAACCCTAATCCTTGAGTACATGATGTAATGCTTATCTTGCTTAAGTGACTAGCATGTAATGAAGTATTCCTCTTTCTACTTGTTGTAACCTAATTTACAGGTTGAATGCACATCATGACTAATGATTAATGTAGTGCCATGTGTGTGAGACATATGTTGATTATGAGCCTTGATGAGGCATGGTGATATAGTGATAATGCTCTCTTACAAGAACTATGAGAATAGTCTAATGACTTTAGTGATGGCTCAGTGCCTATTTTGAGGAGATATGGTAACACCCTCCCTAAGCACACACATGCACATAGCAGAAGCAACACTGAGTTATCCATAACTCGTGCACTCAAGGGGCATTACATAAACCTGGAATTCATAACAACAATATAATCAATCACACAAATTGAAAATAAGAAACATTTTCATAATTGTTCTTACAAAAGGAACATAAATACTATCACATGGAAAACATACTTAATATATTGAGACATAGTTTGTACTCTAAAATGAAAACATATAACTGAATCTATAAATCTGAGGATCCTCTTATAGTTGGCGCCCCACCACATCTTATCCTGCTCTATTCTTGTGCTTCAAGTCTCTGGGTGCTACATCCGTTCCTTCTCTCACCTGTGGACATCTCGTCCCCAACCATGCATTGGAAAACTAGTCATTAGAGTAAGTGGCATGAGTATTCTAACATATACATTACTTGATGAAATAAGATACTGACAAAATATTATTAAGCATTATATACTGAGAACTAACATTAAAAACTTTACAAAATCTAAAACATAAATATCTCTTTTAACTTAGTTCTTATATTTTCACTTATATTTCTCTGGATACCTGTACTCTGGTACCTGGGTCTCATGACATGCACCAAGGTGCCTGGGTCATATAACGTGCACTCTGGGCCCGAGTTATGTCTCTGAATTGGCCTGCACTCTGGTGTCTGGGCCACATGACTTGCACAAAAGGCCTGAGTCATGTCTCTCTTATCTTAATATCTCTCATTATAATTATAAATGAGATGGTGTGCGTGCTTTGAACTAATGTGTATTTCATTTATGACTTTTATCTAATTTTTGGCCACCATTATACGATAAGTCCTCCTTAGTTGACACTGAAGTGTCCTCTATGGTGCAACACACCCTTTGTCGGCATAATGTGCCCTCTGTTGACACCGAAGTGTACTCTATGGTGCAACACACCCTCTGTTGGCACAACATGCCCTCTAAAATGGAGTAAACACTCCTCTTAATTGGAAACAGATGCCTCTGAATCATCCCAAGACTCTCTGAATGAGGACTTATCATATAATGTATTATGTGAAGGTTCTGAGTTAATTATCTTAAGTCTAAGCTTACTAAATTCTAAATCTAGACTTATCTGGAACTGAATACTGAGTACTAAACATGTACTGAACTCTGAATCTGAATCTCTACTCTTAAATTCGCAACTGAATCTATATTTGAATGTGAATATATGTCTCAATTACTACATAATTGAGATTGGTTCTATAACACTTATCATGTATCTTTATTCAAAATCTGGCTACTCACACAATGAGTAGTCTAAGTCTGAATCTAAATCTAGTATCCTTATTATATGGATAATCCTTAATCTAATACTTAAATCTAATAGAAATGACTTAACTAATTTTGATACTAAATATATAACAACTAAGCCCAAAGGCTAAGGGAAAGGGTCTAAACTAAATATGGGAATACAAAGTATATGAGAGTTCTCAAGTATCAAATACCTAAAAGAATATGAGTTCTGGCAAGGTAACTCAATTTTTTTATAAAATTTCATTAAGTCTGATCTTAATACATTCATATGAACTTAAATATCAAATCTTAAATTAAAAATCTTATAGAGTCTCATCCTGCAATTTAATCATGACTTAATGTCTCAAAACTTGATAATATCAACAAAAACTAATGTTACAATATATTCTTATCCCAATAGTAGTTTTATCTTAAAAATTGGGCCATGGTCTACCATGTGAAACAACCATATTCTCACACAATACTTAACTTTTAAACACCAATCTTTCTAAGGAATCTATTTCTCTTCTTAATTCTTATATCGCTACGTATGTAAGAAACCTTGATGACATGCTCCTACTTGAATTCTTAGCACATAATTATATCTATAAATGAGGGGAATCTTAACATGTTCTACTTGAAATCTCAATACATGATTACATCTATATATAAGGGACCCTAATGACATATTTGTACTTAAAATCCTAATACATGGTTATATCACATAACCATGGAAGGATGGCAGTCTTATTTTTGTTTCATATCTTGTAGTCCTAAGTATCCATATGGAACATCTCTAAGGGATATGATAGAAATATATTCTCTTATCCTTCTTATGAACTTAATTCATGATCTAGAATCATTCCATAACACATCACTACTCTAGGTATTGAGTACACAAAATTCTACAATCACAAGCACATAAAATCTTTCTTGCATATTTTAACTTAGAATGTTGGACATGAAGTTTGCAATTAAGAAGTATGTAAATGTACTTGGTTTGATAAACATAAATACTCATGGACATGAACCACTTACCTCCGTTGCAACAACTTAATTTTAGTTATTGGATCTTTAAATCAAAGTCCAATCCCTTTCTTAGGCAGTCACCGTCCATTTCTAATCCATTGGCTAAGGGATCCGTCCAACTGTGAGGGACTCATCATCATCCCATTGGAGGCTGTAACTTGCGTTCTTTCTTTCTCAAACACAAAATCGTCGGCTGGCACCTGCTTCGACGGCCTCAGGCACCATCCTAACTGGTCGCTGCCCTCGGATGCCTCTCCTTGGTCTATAGCCTCCTCGTTGGCAGACACGACCGAGATCGTCGAGCAGGTTCACTCTGTGTTGTCATCCACACTAGTAAGAGGAACCGACTCTCTAAGATCAGGGCCACCAATGTAGGATCTCATATCCTTCACTTCTATTCAAACTTCTTCTTCTCGAGGGTGTCGTGGCATGCTTGAACGATCAGTGCTACACCTCAAGGCCTTCATGACAAGTAGGAATATCGTGGCCTTGGTAGCTGGTAGCGGTGGTGATTGGTTATTCTCCCCAAGCCAAATAGGGGGGCTACCACCTCTACGTCTGTACTAGATCCTGATCTAGAGCCGTGGTTGAAGGATGTAGGCCTTTGGGGCAAGGCGTACGCCCACATCTCCTTCGCTACCCAATCACCTTCTTCGTCCTGAACTCGTCTTGCTTCTTTGCACTTATGAACTCAAGGAGTAGCGAGGGCTTCCAGTAGTCTAGGTCGTTATCACAGTGCCTCTCACAAGGGAGGCTAGATTGTACCTCGTGCACTCCACATTGGGATTATGTCTACTAAAACCATCCCTGGTTACAGGGAAACCTATTGGTCACCACTTCGTCATGTAAAGAAACACACTTGCTACCATATTTAGGTTGGATGTAGAGATGAACAAAGGTCATATTTCTCTACCAATCAACATGGTGCAGTAGTCATCGTTGGAACTTTTTTTTTGATAAAGGGCGCCTGCATTTTTATTAAGTAATCAAATCGTCTGCAATAAGTACAAGGATCTGATCCTCAAAACCCTCCCCTACGCAATGAGGGTTAATAAAAAGACATGTAGAAGAGGCTAAGGTGTGAGCTACTCTATTGCCTTGCCTTCTAACAAAATAGAAATTAAATGAAAGGAAACTAAGGGAAAGATCGATAATGTCCCGGATGATGATGTCTTCATAACCTCATCCACCATACCCCTTCTTTATTGCCTCCACTAGAAGAAAGCAGTCAGTCTCCACCACCACGTCCACAAGACCCTTCCTGAGCACCAACTGCATGCCATTGAGAACAACCATACGTTCAACACTAAGCACTGAGTACGGCTACTCTACACGGCATTGGAAGGTCCACAAAAGCTGTCCGTGCTCGTCCCTGATGGTTGCGGCGCATCCACTTTCACCCGATGTGGTGAAAGATGCATCCGTGTTGATTTTCACACTGCCCAGTGGTGGTCGGTGCCAAGAGACTGTTCCAGGGGCTGAAGCCTGCATAGTAAGATGGATCACTGTTGTGTGGTATATAGCATGCTCCTTCATGAGGTTGATGAAGCTCACTGCTAGACCCGGGAGAAAAGGTGGGTGTTCATTAAAAATAAATTTGTTTCTAGCTGCCCACGTCACCCAAAGAAGTGTTCCCCCCATCCTTGCACCTGCTGTCCTCCTCATCCATAAGTCTGCTCACAAAGCTTCCCACATCATGTATGTTCAGTTTCCCCAGCCAATCAAAGTCACCCGTGGACCATATCTTCCTCGCAAAGTCACAGTGAAGCAACACATGTGAAGTATCCTCCCGCTGTCCATAATGGTGGCAACTATCATCTTGTGTTACCTACTTTCTCTACAGCTCCACCTTGGTGGGTAGTATATTCCTAAGTGCTCTCCAAATAAAGTGCTTCAACTTTGGTGGCCATCCCAATTTCCATAGTTTTTTCCACATCTCCCCGTCAACTCCATCTACCAAATCAGCGCCTGCTCTAATAAAGGAATATGCACTACGAACAGGAAAAAGCCCATTGATCTCTGTCTCCCAATAAAGATTGTCCTCTACACTCCGCCGGGACAGTGGGATGTTGAGGACGATCCTGGCAATGTGGTTAGGAAAACAAGTCTCCACCGCCTTCCTACGCCATTGTTTCGTCTCACTACTAATCAAATCACTCACCCATCTATACTCCACCGGGCCGTTTACTAAGTACATGTGCACTGTACCTCTGAGATGAGGAATCCACCTATCCCTATAAATATGAATACCTTTCCCATCCCCCACCCACCATATAAAACTATTCTTTACTAGCTGTAAAGCTCCTCATATGATCCTCCATGTATAACTGGGATTTCCCCCCCAATTCGACATGCAAGATAGACGAGGACTTATAATATTTTGTCTTTAAAATTCGGGCAGTAAGAGACTCCCCATGAACCACCAACCTCCACCCTTGTTTTTCCAGCAATGCCTGGTTGAAAGCCTTCATGTCTCTAAACCCCATCCCTCCGCTTTCTTTGGGCCTGCACAACCTTTCCCAACTCATCCAGTGGATCTTCCTCTCCCCTTCCTTGGACCCCCACTAAAACCTTGCCATCATTGCCTGGATCTCATCAATAAGGCCGTATGGGATTTTAAAGATGCTCATAAGATACGTAGGGATAGCTTGGATGACCGCCTTAATCAAAACCTCCTTGCCTGGATTGGATAGGAACTTTTCTTTCCACCCCTGCAATTTTTTCCACACTCTATCTTTTATAGCAGCAAAAACAACTTTCTTAGACCTCCCAACCACCGCAGGGAGTCCAAGATACTTCTCGTGTCTATCTACCTCCCTTACTTGCAGCCGGTTCTTGATCAACTCATGCCTTTTGTCTGTGACATTCACACTGAAGGAAACCTCTGTCTTCTCATAATTAATTTTCTTCCCAGATGCCCTCTCGTATTGGCTGAAAATGTCAGCTAAAGCGGAGCATTCTTCTAAGGTAGCCCTTGTGAACACAATGCTATCGTCTACGAAAAAGAGGTGAGTAACACGTGGTGCCCGTATGTAAATTCTTATCCCATGGATTCTATTAACCTGTGTTGCTTTTGATAGAGAAAAGGAAAGTGCATCAGCACAAAAAAGAAAGAGGTAGGGAGAGATAGGATCACCTTGGCAAAGTCCTCTTGATGGGTTTGAAGATCCCCTCCTACTGCCATTGATGATGAACTTGTGGGAGACACTGGTCACACACTCCATCACCTTATTCCTCCATGTATTTGGCAGCCCCATTCTCCTCATAACCTTTTCCAAGAACATCCACTCCACCCTATCATAGGCCTTGCTCATATCCAGTTTAAGATCCATCAATCCTTCCTTTCCTTTCCTCCTATGATTCATAGTATTGAACATCTCATAGGCCACTAAAGCATTATAAATAATCATTCTCCCACCAATGAAGGCACTTTGGTTTTCAGAAATGATCCCATTCATCAACAATTTAATTCTGTTGGCCAGGACCTTGGTGATAATTTTGTAAGAAACATTACACATGATGATTGGGTGAAACTCGGCTATTCGAATAGGGTTGTTTGTTTTTGGAATGAGGACTATATCAATATCATTGATATCTGCAAGGATTTCCTTCCCTCTCCACCACTTAACAATAAATCCCATCAAGCTGTGTTTAATAACCTCCCAGAACTTTTGATAAAAAATTGCTTTCATCCCATCTGAACCTGGAGCCTTATTTGGATGCATTTGGTTGAGTGCTTTCTAGAATTCCGTGTCTGTGGGAACCTTCTCTAAGTCGGAACTGGATGTCTTAGGGATAACCCATGGCAAACCTTCAAGGAACTCCTCCATTCCAGCTGGATTAGTGCTCGTAAAGAGAGAATTGAAATAAGAGGAGATAATTTCAGCAATAGAGTCCAGCTCCGTGTGCCAAATTCCATCTTCTTTGAAGAGACCAACTATCATGTTGCGACTTCTTCTTTGACTTGTTTTATGATGAAAATACTTCGTATTCCTGTCCCCATCTCTCATCTCATTGGTTCTAGCTCTGGCTAACCAATAGCTTTCCTCCACGCACTGTAGATCTTGCAACTCATTTTCCAGTGTTTCACATTCCTGTAACATATCACTAGATGGTGGCCGGTTCTGAGCACAACACAGTTTCTTTTCCATCTTCACAATTCTCCTTTTAATGTTCCCAAACTTATCCGCCGCCCACCCGGCAAGATTTTCAGCACAAATCTCTATTTGTCCATTGAGGCCCAAAGCGACATTGTTGTCCCAAGCTTGTTTAACCACCTCCTTGCACTCCAGTGAGGAAAGCCAGAAAGTTGCAAATCTGAACCTTTTTTCATACCATTCATTTCCTATCCACGTCTTTATGCCCACAAAAGAATCTATCCATGGTCTGAATTGAGAATAGGAAAATTCTTAACTCTCCTGATGTTGAAGATATCGCACCATTTCCTATCCACCAAGAAACGGTCTAGCCTTTCCAGGATTAGATTGTTCACCTGCTGTCCTCTCTTCCATGTGAATTTATTCCCTGTGCATCCCATATCAGTCAGCTGACATCTGTCAATTGCCTCTCTAAAGTTTTGCATCTGCCATTCGTTCCTTGGTTGTCCACCTTTCTTTTCAGCATGAGCAAGAATCTCATTGAAGTCCCCGCCAAGCACAATAGGCCACATAGAATGAGCACATATATCCTCCATCAGTTGCCAAGTGTGATGCTTCTTGTGGGTAGCAGCCCATCCATAAATACCAACAAAACAGAAACAGTCCAGACTGCCCTCAATCCCCACCACAATCGAGATATGGTGATCTAAGTATGACTTCATCATAACATCATCTCCCTTCCACCACAACCCCAAACTCCCTACTCTTCCCCTACTATCAACTCCAAAACCTGAGTTGAAACCACACTTTCTCCTCACTGCCTCCTGATCACCTCCTCTACACATAGTCTCCATTATGAAAACTAAGTCATGCAACTCTCTCCAACACCTCCTTCTGAGAGAGTCTACCGTACCAGGGCTGCCCAAGCCCTTGACATCCCAACATAAAGTTTTCATGGCTCTTCGTGAGCCCAGACTTCCCCAGTGCCCGTTACTGAATTGTTTTGTGGGACAACAGTTGTCTCCATCCCGATTCTTTTTCCCCCAAACACCCCTTCTGTCTATGTCACCTCCTATGCCTCCTCCATTCCCCCTCTTCTTCTCTTTCCCCCCACCTGGGCATGCAACCCTCCATCCCCTTCGACTTCCCCTCTCACCTGGCGATTCCCAAGCCTCGTAATTCTTCTCACTATCTTCCCCTTATGCCTCCCCCTACGCCCCCTACAAGGTAGCTACTTCCTTTCTCACTGACCTCTCCCCCTCACCTAGCAAGGAGCCACCTACTCCCGAGCACATATGTCCTTTTTCAAGAGGTCTCCCTTCCTTTCTATTCACCTGCCCATGCACACATGGTGCTTCGTCACCCCTACCCTCACCAGGGTTTTTAGTGACTCCATCAGCATCAAAACCATCCGCCGTCGGAGAGGGTTTACCGTCTCTCTGCTTGCCTTGATGGTCCTGTCCTCCACCCTTCATGTAGCTATCATCACCCCATATGGTCTGGTGCTCAACTGGCTGGTACACACCTGTTACCATTGTGATTCCATCTCTCATCTGCGTACTAGGTCTCGTCTGTCGCCGTGTTGGCTCGCTCTCCTTGGTCCGTCTCATGAAGACAACGTCAAGGTTCTCCACAGCTATTGAGTGGGCTGTCTCGCCCGTCTCCTCCACCCTATCATCATGTCGGTCATTTCCTCCATGTCCCCCACTTGCTACACTATGTTCCGTAGTCCATCTATCTATCCTGGTTCGTGACGTCGCTGGCCTCGACACAAAGGTTATCTTATTGCTTCCTTTGTCTCGCCCCCGCAGTTCATCCTCCATCGTGGTAGCCCACCTCTTCATCTGGGATGCCTTGATCCAAGGCCCCCATATCCTCAGCATTAGCCCTTCCCCATCCTCCTCATCGTCATCCCTGCAGTCCTTCTCCAAGTGCCCTATCACGCCGCATAGGTACCAGAAGGTAGGGAGTCTTTCATATCGTATTTCCACCTCGACGACCCTTCCGGTTCTATCCCATATCTTCTGTTACTATCTGATAGGTTTGGACACATCAATCTCCACCCTAGCGTGGCAGGCCACACCCCATCCCAGATCTCACCGATCCACCGCACACACCTTCCCGATCTTCGACGCAACCGCCCTGATTGCTTCCTCTGATCGGTAGCCAAGGGGAAGATTATAGAGCCGGATCTAGAATTTGCACAGGTTGATTGTCATCTCCATCGAAACGTCCGCCCTAATGTCACTGAACACCATCATGTGGTTATTGAAATTCCACATACCCTCTTCAGCTACCTTCTCCTTGTCTTTCCAATGTAGAAATCCGTTGATGAAAAGGTTGTTGGAAATCTGCTTGAAACTTACTTCTCTTCTCAAAGACCTGTCATTCGTCATGGTCCTCTTGAACGCCAGAAAGTTGAAGGGCCTGTTCGTCATCAGCCTGCTGATCAAGGCCAGTTCGGTCTACTCTCTATCATCTCCAATCGCTGTCTCCTTCAAGTCAAGAATATCTGTTTCCTCCTCTTCTCTTACCCTAAGTGACGCATAGTGCTCCACAAGTTCATCCGCCATAGCATAGAGGGAAACCTGCAAACCTGCAAGAGGAAGACGCCTCGGTCACGAGAAGATCTTGGACCGCCATCACCCAATGAGAAAACCTAAGAGACGCTGACCAGTAGTGTTTCATCGTTAGAACTTATCACCATGTAACTAGAGAGATGAGTGTGAGAGGATCCCCTAAGGGTATACATCATCACAAATATGTATGGCTTCTCAAAGGTGGTGATCCAGAAGCTTCATTTGTTGGTTGGTGGAAAACCATAATACTCGTATATTATCTTGTGAGGAAACAAATTAAATCAAGTGGTCGGTGTGATAGGAAGGAAGTTGAGTCCTTCTCGTAGTTTATATATTTGCTTGACCACGATTTATCCTTTTTCCCTTTTATTTGTTTATAAAATAATTCAATTTGTCTTGTTGGGAATCAAAATTAGCGTCAAAATGCTTTTCGTACATGACTTTGTACCGATGGTTATTATCTCCAGTAAAGGTTCAGATAATTATATATTGTCGAATTATCTTTTAATTAAAATCTCTCTTAGCTCCATTATCGAAAAGAAGTGTCACTTTGACTGAAGTTTTAAACTTCATCATGCCGCGTCCAAATTGGGCCCAATGAGGTATGATTTCTTCACTTAAACTAATCGATCAAGTTTGGCTTATATGAAGGATCGAGCTTAAAATAAATAAATACCAAAAGGCCTTCACAATTTCTTATTATTTTCAAAAGCTTGAAATATGTTCATTATACACCTCTATGTATATCTTGGTGACACGGCCCATTTATCTACAAATCCAATTGGCCATATAGGAATTTTGTGGCAAAATAATTTACACATATATTGTGAATTTATTATTTTACCCTTACATTGACCAATCACAAAATGAGCTCAAAACAAGCATGTAGGCCACTAATTTAGTTACTCACTCCATGATGGGTCTTGTTTAGGCCTTAGAAGGTGAATATCATATCTACTATGTGAACTAAATTTTGGGATGTTACATATATCCTCTAATAATGCGATGAGGGCTTTGTTATCCTATGGTGATGTGATAATGGTGATAGCCTTGTGTGTGTGACAGTGAGACACATCATGTGGTGATGTGATTAGCATTATACTTAAAACATTTTATATCTTCTAATGTTGCAATCCACCCTTATCCTTGTAGAATCTATTTAGGGTTTGTACATTATAACTTGATTGATTCTCTATAAAAGATACTCAATTGGCTTAACTAATCAAGCGAAAGTATAATCATGTAGTTGCCCTGTGCCATAGATACATTCCAGTGTCAGAACTTATTGGATGGTGAAACGAGTCTTCCCACTGGAAACTCAGAGCTGATACTAATGAGTATGCGGGGTGTTTTGAGAATATCCTTGTCATACAAATTCTAAGTATTTTGACAACGACTATGGTCGTGTCTCAGTGATTATATTATGTGATGTGATTTTAGAGGACAATTACAGTTGTACCTTAGTGGTAGGGTTTCATACCTTGGTGTCTAGAGCCGTGAGCTGTACCAAGACGGGCTATGTGTTTTCAGCTTAACTATATGTCTCTAGTGGTAGTTGACTATTATGTCTCTGTGGTGTCTCTCGTACTGACTGGGAGGTGGAAGTGAGATCGTGGATTCTGGTTCTTCCATTGATCTTGTATGGAACAAATTTTGACTTAGCAGTGGTCAGTTGGATTTGAGTGGTATGACTCAAATCCTCAGTGCATAATAAAAGATGTAACAAAGCTGTGTAGTATATCTACTTAGGGCTAAATACGACTCACCTTGGTTGATGCCTTGCTTTATTTCTTATATTATTTAATTGTTAACGGTTATACACGTTATTCATATTCCTTCTAAAAGTATATGATGTTCTACTGATTAGTTGTTGTTGCTTAATATGCCTAAGTTGTATTATCAATTTTTAATTATTCATTTAGCTGAATTTGCTCTTAGTGTTTAACCTACTATATATCTATCTGTGTTAACAATAGTTTTTGGTGGAGAGTTATATCTCTCAGTGGGATGTTGGTCTCACCCTGTGGGTTTCCACATCTTTTAGGTGGTCGTACACACCACTATAGAGATCATGCAATTGAGGAAGAACTACAAGGAGATCAGTAGCCGTTGACAGTTGGATATGCCGCTAGTATTTTGCAGTAGAGTCATATGTGTTGTCCCTATACTCTCAGGTCCTTGGGGTGTTTTATAGATGTTGTACATTGATACGAGGTTTTTGGGAGTATGTCATGGTTGTACATGTATGACTTGTATATATATATGTGAACATGATTTCTCTTTTATCAAGTTTGTGGCAAGATGATCACTGTAAAATGACATGTAATACCTTGCGACATGATATTTGATATAGGTGGCATAGTTTTTGAATTCTTATGTATATGTTTTCATTTGAGATGATAACATGTAATTGGTTTTAATATACCCTAATTTCTGGTATTGTGAGTGCTAGTTGATAATTTTGCACTTGGTTTTGAGTAATCTCACTTTTATGTGATCGATGTGTCATAGTTTGGTTGGTATCAGAGCTCTATGTTTGTTGAGTCTATAGAGACATAAGACTAAAGTTTGTGTCTATTCTTACGTTATCCAACATATCTGGTTCTAGCTTCTGCTTATGCTGAAGAAGAAGATATGTCTAGAGAACACAAAGAACATGCTGAGAGCAGTGTTGCTACACCAGGAGGTGGTGCTAGGAGGCATGTAAGAGTAGATGGAGTGACCGAAGTGCCTCAGTTCGACCCATCAACCATGGAAAATCCCACTTTTTAGTCCTTATTTTGACAATTCATGGCCACAATTTCACATATGGTAGATAGAGTGCCCTTTACCTCAAGGGCAGTTGTTCCCAAGTGGAATCCCATGGTTCTGGGAAGACCTTCAAGATGTTGTGACGTGTTGGATCACTAGAGTATGTGGGTATGACATACCTGACAGATGTTTATATGTGGCTAGGGATGAGCATCGAGCCAGGTCATACTGGGTTTAGGTAAGCCCAGATCTAGATCCATATTTACAAATGGTTTGCGGGCCAGATTTAGGCCCTATTTTTTTGTAAAGAAGGATCGTATATGGCCCGTCTAAAAAAATGGGTTTTGGGTTGGGTCTCGAGCCAGCTCAGATTACATCATGAACAAATCAAGGTTCTTTATTTTTTGTTATTCTTTTCTTTTTTTAGCCCGACGAACAGTCTGATATTCAATGATGTATATAAAAGTCTCCCTTTTTATTACATTTGATAAGTACCATATTAGGAGAGCATGCACATGGCTCATAAAGAGGCCACAAGGACCTGCCTGAAGCTTAATTAGATTCAATAAAAGAAAAGGATATTTGTATTATTCCAGTCAACATGTCTTGCATTTGTTCTTCTTGAGAAGAAAGCAACTGTAAAGATGGCAAATAAACAACAGATTTGCTAGTATAGTCGTTATTCACCATTAATATAAACATTCATAGAAAAATGTTTGGTAGGAGAACATCATCATTGTGCAATATACAACATATCCTATTCTTCAAAAATAGTTCTAAATACTACTAGGATCAAGAAAGTTCCCAGCTTCTACATGGTTGGACATCACATGTTCATAAAAGGCACCGAGAAATATCAAAACATGGCTAAATAGCCAACAAGAAACATACTAATTGGCACTTAAATACCAAAAAATCAACTATATGAATAAATCCAACAACAACATGTTGAATAGCCATCAAGAGACTAATTATTGGGCATTATCACACCAAAACATCAGCCACATAAACAATTCAACAACAACAGGCTGAATAGCCATCAAGAGACTACATAACAACCATATTGAGACATCTCAAGAACAACAACCATGTGAGCATGTCCATACAATAGGCACACTACCAAACCATCAACCATGTTCATACAATAACACCAACTAAACTAAAACCAAACAAACAAGATAATATACAAATGTTTCCATCATCCACAAATTTAGAAGTCAAAAGTACAACACAAATAACATTTCAAATTTAAAATTCACCCTACATCTCCCAAAAATTGGGCTTTTGCTTCCTAGCCCCTTTTGACTTCATCAAATACCTAGATTATGGAAATAGATTACATTAATATAGAGCTGATAAAGAATACATTTTCTAGTAGATAATCCTGCTGAATGTATTTGTGCACTTACTATTAACTAAATAGGCTATCTTGCATAATCCCAATATGAGTGCATCATATTTTTGTTGTTGAAACTTTCCTATGAAGAAAACAAATAGAAACTTCAATGTAAACAAAATAGAATTCATATTAGGACTTCAGTAAAATAATATTCTTACCATTTGTGCTTACGAAATCAGCTTCATCTAGTCATCTTCATCTATTTCATATCCTTTCTCTCCATGGAGTCAATATTGGGTGCAAATTAAAGCCTCAGTAGTGTCAGGATCCAATCTACTTCGGTATTGATCAAGCACTCAGCCTCCGGTGCTAAAAGCACTTTTTGATACCATCATAGAAATAGGAATAGCCAAAAATTATTGAGACATCTTTGACAAAACCCGATACTTGCTACAATTTTCTCTCCACTATTTCAGAATGTCAAACTTATCATCATCTTCATAATCAATAGATTTGTCATCCAAATAGCTCTGAATTTTAGATTTTACCCATTATGCATTCCCTTTCTCCTTCTCCTTCTTCTATTGCTAAAAGAGTTTTCTAATATTTCCCTTTCTCTTACAACTAGGGCTGCTTAGATTCTCAAATACTATTTTAGATGTAGAAGCCCTCATGGGAAGGATACTATCTTGATAGAACAATGAATATTCAGAAAAATGAGAGTGCATGATTTCCTCAATGCTTGAAAGATAGTATTAGACATCAAATTCTAGATAAATTTTAATATAACAAAACTATAGATACTCCATCTTACACCTAGGATCCAAGAAAGTGGAAATGTATATAGGTAGCATAATACTCTTATCCTTCCAATATTTGTCAAATTTAGATTGCATCTTTAAAGCCATATTCCTAATTGTATCATCCTCACTGTACTTCAAGTTCACAAACTCTTATTGAATCTCAAATATTTTTTCAAGAAAGTGATTTGAAGTACAATCTAGGTGGCCAGAGAATACCTTAATTGCATTATAGAAAACTTCAAGAATACCACAAACATACTCAATCTTCTTCCACTCAGGAATGGTAAGGGAATCATAGGAATTTCAGTCACGAGCCCTCATTCCAGTAAAAACTTTCTGGTATAGAAGTGAAAACTCCAACATCAAGAAAGTCAAATTCCACCTAGTAGAAACATCTAGAACAAGTCATTTATTACAACTAATGTGTTCGGTCTTAGCTAACTCTTGAAATTCTTGTAGCCTGCTTGATGAATATTTCACATGCTTTACTAGATTTTGAATTTTCCCAATGATCTCTTTTAATTCACCTAAGCCATCTTAGACAATAAGATTAAGAATGTGTGCCCTACAACACACATGAAATACTTTCCCATTCAATAGCAACCCTCCTTTCACAGAGAAGTGGTCCACCAAATTTCTAACGACAACATCATTTATAGATGCATTATCAGTAGTTATTGCACACAAGTTTTCAATATTCCACTCATGCAAATGATTAATAATCATATTAACAATGCTGTCCCCAGTATGAGGAGATGGAAGTACACAAAAGGCTATGATGTTTTTACGCAACTTCCATTCCTCAATGTAGTGTGTTGTTATGGACATGTATTCTAATGATTGTATTGAGGTCACATGTCAGTAGTAATTGAAATCCTTTTTGTCGACTTTCTCAAAGACTCCATCAATTTGGACTTTTCACTCTCATACATCTTCATACAACTCCTACTAACTTTACATCGATGTATAGGTTTGTATTTAGACTGTAACGAAAAGTTCCATGGTCCACCATCCTAATGGGAATTTCATGCATAATGAAAAGTCTGGTTAAATCATTCCTACTTCTCTCAGGGTCAAATCTCCATGCAACAACATTACTTCTAGAGTCCGACCTATTGAAGGTTAACACAGGTTGGGACTTATCATCAGATTTCTTATAGTAAGGGCATGATCTTTATAAGTGACGACTTAAGTGACTAGTCCCATTGAGAGTAGTACATGTTAATTTTTTTGCAATAGTGACAACGACATGTTTCTATCCCATCCTATCTTTTTATGATTTCAAAGTGATTCCAAACCAGAGATGTTTTCCTTTTTGATCTTTTGCACTTTTTATCATTTCTAGGCGGTTCATTGTTATCTAAGGGAGGCTTTACTTGTGGTGAATTAGAAATGTTCTGCTGTTCAATGTGACCCAACTGCTTTGTGTTTGCATCTGACATCTATAGTAAATGAAATAAGGCATTACAATTATTTTTGTCATCTATTTAAACCCAATGATTGAAGTAGTGAAGATACTACTTTTAACAAATGCAAGTATACCTCAGAGGATCCCGTTTGGGTCTAATTAATATCCAGAATTTCAACAGCCAAATCTAGAAAAACTCTAAACCAGAATACAATGCTACTTTAGGAGGTCGAAAAGAACCAATGATGCACAAAATGCAATGAATATGCTAGATAGAAGAGGATCAAGCACAAAATTCTACTTAATGCGGTCAAATAGATTTAAACATAAAACCCATTTTATAGAAAATGACATTAACAGATCTGCTAATGTATGACATCTAAGACGGTAAGAGGGAAAAATCTTAGTTTTCATATCAGATCATTTAGAATTGAATATAGATGTCTGAGAATCCTTACTTGTATAATCCTTGATCAACAATATATGATTCCCAGGTTAGCTCTTGGACAATTATAGTTGCTTCAGGTGTCCATGATCATTACTTAGAAGAGGGGTGGAGCAGATGTTGAAGCCTTGAACTGTGACTATCGAAGCACCAGTGGAGCTTGATAGTGATCCTGTTGTGCAACGACCAATGGAATGCAGCCACGACCAGAAGAAACATGCCCTGTGTGAGGATGATCTTGCGCCGACCGGAGAAATAGACTTCAGGATACTATAGTTGCCTATCATAGGGGAAGAAAGCCAGAATGGTATAGGAAGAAGATGCTCTTAGGAAACACCAAGAGTCTAAGAGGAGTAGAGGAGGAGCTGATGAGTTATGCTGTGCATTGGTGCATGAATGCACGATCAGGATTCAACATCATCCCTTGACTCACCTCGCATTCCATCTCCTCTGTTTGGAGGATGATTATGGCGTGCGATAGGGGTTGTGGCCTCGCAAGTCGCAGTGAGGTTGGGTTGCATGTTGGGTCAGGCTGGGTTCTGGTCGATCTATATGGGTCGGGTTGCAGGTTGGGTCAGGCCGGCCTAGACCGCTGCTCATCCCTATATGTGGTTGAGAGAGATGAAGAAGGTCTTTAAGATCCTCAATATCCCTGAAGAGGATAAGGTGAAGGACATAGTTTACCTACTGAAGGGTAGTGCTAGCCGTTGGTGGGCCATTGAGGAGGATCAGAGGCATGGAGTGGTGATAAATTAGGAAGAGTTTCGGTAGGAGTTCGTGAGTCAATACTTCTCAGAGACATATTTAGACAACAAGATCTCATAGTTCGAGTGGATCCGACAAGGATTGATGATGATCAATGAGTACGAGGCTAAGTTTATGGATTTGTTGAGGTTTTGTCTTGATATGGTTGTGATGGGTAAAGAAAGGATCAGACGGTTTGAGAAGGGTTTAAGTAAGGAGCTGATGATAGCGTGTCTGCATTGGAGAATCGAGAGTGGTTTTCCACCTTTGTTGAGTCTTTAAGGAGGTAAGAGCTGTCGACAATAGAGAAGCGTGAAGCTAATACCAAGAAGAGACTGACATCATTTCAAGGGTAGTCTTCTGGAGGCTTCAAGAAGCCTAGGTTTTTGTCACCTCAATTAGAACGAAGGTTTGGAGTGCCATCACAATGGTCACTAAGCAAGAGTAGAGGCCACACTTTTCCTTTAGCAGAAGCTAACAGTACAATGTCCGTTTTAGTGATAGGGCCACCTAGGCCATGGTATGAAGACAAGACTTGCTACAAATGTGGTAGACTAGACATACAAGGTTGTTTTTCCCAATGAAGGATGAGGAGGTGACACAACAACCAAAGCAATAGAGTTCCCAACGACAACAGTTCAACAATGGTGACGGAAGAGGACACAGTCAAGCATTGTAGGATGGTTCATCTGGGCAGGCCAGAAGAGGATAGGGTGGCAACATGTGACGACTTAATTCTACACCATGAGTCACCCAAGGGAGTGGTCAATCCATGGGTCATGACCGGTCATATGGAGTTATTTCATTCTGATTTGTCTGCATCTTCTTTTATATCTATTTTGGTTGACCCATGCATGACATACTCTTTTATTACTAGAGAGGTTCTAGCTAGTTGTTCCTTGCATGTTAGTCGTAGATGTGATAGTCTTTGATTAGAAACCCCTTTGGTTGGTTCTTCTGAGTTCTGAGAGGTGTGTCCATCCTGCATTCTTTCCTTCTCAAGACACAACATTCAAGTGACCTTATACCATTTGACATGCTCGAGTTTGGTGTTATCCTTGGAATGGATACCTTGGAGAAGTACTTGGTGGTCTTGCAATGTAGTTCCAAGGTGGATACATTCTATTACGGGGATGTTTTGTGGGTCTTCCAAGGGGATAGGAATATTCTCTCAATGTGTTTGGTGTCAGGGATGACAACAGAGAGGCTGATTAGTTAAGGTTATGAGGCTTTTCTAGAACATGTGGCAGATACCAAAGTGAGGAGTCCTGATATTCAAAAGGTTTTTGTTGTTCGTGAGTTTGAGGACATGTTTCCTGATGAGTTTCCTAGAGTTCCCCCTCCTAGATAGATTGATTTCGAGATCAATCTGGTTCCTAGTACATAGACGATAGCACAGATGTTGTACATGATGGCATTAGCCAAGATGTAATAGTTGAAGAAACAATTGCATGAGCTATTAGAGAAAGGTTTTATTAGACCAAGCACTTACCCTTGGGGTGCTCTCGTGTTGTTTATTAATAAGAAGGATGGTTCCATAGGTTATGCATCAATTACCAGCAGTTGAAGAAGGTAACAATCAAGAACAAGTATCCATTGCCACAGAAAGATGAACTGTTTGATCAGTTGAGAGGTGCTATAGTGTTCTCAAAGACAGATACGAGATTAAGATACCATCAATTGTAGATCAAGGCAGATGACATACCCAAGTTGTCTTTTAGGACTCAATATGGTCACTATGAGTTTGTGGTTATGCCGTTTGGGCTAACCAATGCACCAATAACGTTCATGGATCTGATGAACAAGGTGTTCGGGCCTTATCTTAACCAGTTCATAGTTGTGTTTATCGACGATATCGTGATATACTCCAGAGACAACTAGCAACATGAGAAACATCTATGACAGACGTTGATCTTGTTGAGACAACACAAGTTGTACGCCAAAATCAGCAAGCACGAGTTCTGGTTGAAAGAGGTGTCTTTTTTGGGGCATGTGATATCTGCTGAAGGTGTTTATTTGAGGTTCACAATTTCCTAGGCCTGGCAAGATACTACCAAAGGTTCATTAAGAACTTCAATGTTGTGTCATTACCCCTAATAAAGTTGACAAGGAAAGGTGTGTCAATTATTTGGGATGACTAGTGTCAACATTCTTTCCAACTTTTAAAGGAGACGTTGACTAGTGCACCAATGTTAGTATTGTCTAAGCAAGGGAAAGGGTATATCATCTTCTATGATGCCTCAAAGAATGGTTTGGGTTGTGTATTGATGTAGGATAAAAACATGATTTCTTTTGCTTCATGACAACTTAAGAAACATGAGGAGAACTACTCGACACATGATCTGGAGCTTGCAATTGTAGTCCATGATTTGAAGATTTGAAGACACTACCTTTATGGTGAAAAGTTTCAAATCTTCACTTACTGTAAGAATCTACAATACATCTTCTCAAAGTAGGATCTGAATATGCGGCAACAACACTGGATGGAGTTAATCAAAGATTATGATTGCACCATAGACTACCATCCATGGAAGGCAAACATGGTGGCGGATGCTTTGAATAGGAAGTCTTCTTCATCATCATATAGTGATAAGGCATAGTTGTGTTCCTTAGTATGCTATAAGTGAGACATTTTGGTGTCTCTTCGCTAGATGAACGTGAATTTGGAGGTCACCTTGTTGACAGGCTTATTGGCTCAGTTATAGGTAAAGCCTACGATAAGGCAACAATCAGAGATGCACAATAGAGTGATACTATGGTATAGAAGATCTGAGTAGAGTTTAACAGCAAGAAGCATGATGGATTCCACGAGTCAGAAGATGGGGCAGTGTGTTATCATGGCAGAGCAGTGATTCCTGATGTTGACAATATGAGATAGATGGTTCTGGAAGAGGCTCATTCTTTGATGTATGCTATGCATCCAGGCAATACCAAGATGTACCACAATCTAAAATATCTCTATTGGTGGTCTATCTTGAAGAGTGACACATTTGAGTTTGTAAAGAAGTGTCCTGTGTGTCATAGGTTAAGGATGGGCATCAAAAGCCTACATGTACTTTGCGAACATTACCTATACTGTAGTGGAAATGGGATCATATCACAGTGGACTTTGTGGTTGAACTTCCTAAGAGAGCCAAAGGTCATGATTCCATCTGGGTAATAGTGGACATGCTGACCAAGTCGGCACACTTCCTCCCCGTGAAGACAACTTATACAACTGAGAAGTTGGCACAAGTGTATGTTGATGAGATAGTACGTTTACACAGTATCCTAGTGACGATAGTGTCCAACATAGGTCCTCAATTTACCAATCACTTTTGGGAATGTCTGCACACAACAATGGGTACACAGTTAAGGTTCAATACAACTTTTCACTTGCAGACATATGGACAGTCTGAGAGGACTATACAGACATTGGAGGATATGTTGAGAGCTTGTGTTCTATAGTTTTTGGGCAGTTGGGATGTGCACTTCAGTTTGATAGAGTTTTCTTGCAACAACTACTATTAGAGAAGTATCAATATGTCACCTTACAAGGCATTGTATGGGAGATGTTATCGATCTCTATTGAGTTGGTATGAGACAGGAAAGTATCAGCTTTTGGGGCCTAAACTTGTACAACAAACAACTTAGAAGATTAAGATGATACAACAACAATTGAAGGCAACCCATGATAGGTAGAAATATTATGTTAATAATCATTGGAGGCCCTTGTAATTCCAAGTGGGAGA
Source organism: Alisma plantago-aquatica (assembly GCA_963693085.1). Taxonomy (NCBI): domain Eukaryota; kingdom Viridiplantae; phylum Streptophyta; class Magnoliopsida; order Alismatales; family Alismataceae; genus Alisma; species Alisma plantago-aquatica. Next base: position 218,975,751 of record OY856411.1, read on the forward strand.
CAAGGTGTACCTCAAGGTCTCTCCTAGGAAAGGCATGCTGAGGTTTGAGAAGAAGGGTAAGTTGGCTCTCAGGTATATGGGACCATAACCTGTGGTGTTGGGTGTTGGGAAGGTGTCTTACAAGTTGGAGTTACCACCTGAGTTGCACAGGTTGCATCCAGTCTTTCATGTATTGATGTTAAGGAAGTGTCATCATGACACAAAGCTTGTGTTGTAGCCTATGGAGGGTGAGTTAGAGGAGGACATGTCGTATGTGGAAGGTCCTGTTTTGATCTTTGATAGGAGGGTGAAGAAGTTGAAGAAGAAGGATATCATTTTGGTTAAGGTTTTGTGACATCATAATGTCTCAGAGGAAGCCACATGGGAGCTTGAGTATGATATGTGTAGGAAGTATCCATCTCTTATCACGTAGGATTTAGGGGGCAAAATCCTTGTTAGGGGTTAATGGTTGTAAGACCCCTAACCTAGCTTAATGCTTGATCTTGCTTATTTTTCTTAATAAGATGCTTAAACCTTATTCTAATCTCTTAATATGCTTAATAACATGTGACATGTTTATGTTTACAGTTTGATCCAATTTGGTTGACATCTGAGATGGTTATGCTATATGTGTGGTTGTTTTGCACCAAGTTGCAATTTACCCACGTTGAGGGTTTTATCTTGCAATTTGTCACATGTTGGTTGTTCCTCCTATGTTTTAGAATCATGAGAAAGATAATGGTGCATAGGGACACATTGTTGGACTTTGGTTGATGAGGTGACATCATGTGTTGATGCTAGAGTTTGCATGGATGCTTGGGTTAATGGTGGTGTCAACCATGTTGTTGATCTTTGAAGTGTTGCGACCGAAATGCTTCTTGGTTGGATTTTTAGTGACCCATATGCCTTGTCCTTGATCTTGGTTGAAATTCTTTGGCTTGTGTTGATGTGTTATGACCCTTTGCTTTGGGTGTCATGGGTAACAGTCACTACCATGATAACCTTTGGTTTTGTTTTGACCAAAAGAGTGTAATGGACCAAGTGGTTGCTACATGACCTTGGTTTTAACTATCTTTGGTGCATGCATATCTCGAGTGCTTGCATGGATGAGGTTTTTGAGGGATAAGTGTCCTTAGAGGTTCTAGTATCTTAATACCCCATATCCCTCACCTCTCTCCTACCCTTGGGTACTTATACCCCTTCTTTTCATGCAAGTAACCTCTTTGTCTCTCTCTTTTTTCTCCCTTTTTGCTTGGAGTTCGGCCTTGTTCTTAGTGGTTCAAGGTAAGGTCCTGAGCATCAAGAAGGTGACTGTTTTCCCCTTGCATGAGTGATCTAGGGATGGAGCTTCTTCCTTTGTTGATCCTTCAGTGATCTTTGTGCTTGGTAAGTGGTTTTTCCTTCTTGAACTAGTTTTTCTTGAACCCTACCCCTCTCCTTCTTCTCTTGGCTGAACAACGGTTCTCTATGGTGGTTTTCTTGAGGAACTTCTCTCTAATAGAGGTTGAATCCATGGTTCTCCATGGTAGTACCTGAGTGAGATGAAGATCTCCTCTTTCCCCTTTCTTTTTTGGCCTAGGGTTTGTACTCTCTCTCTCTCTCCTTTTAGCTTCCTTTGACTTTGGTTTGCTCTTCTTCTCTTGAGGTGACCTTGCTTGGCTATGGAGTTGATCCAAGCTTGACATTTCTCTCTCTCTTGGAGCTTCTTGGCTTTTAGAGTTGACCTTCACCTCAACACGGGTTATATAACTTTCCCCTCTTCTATTGTTACACATAATCTTGCATGCATGTTATCTTATCCTTTAAATGTGAATTTAAGATTCTTGGTGATGATATCTTCAATTAGGGTTTAAGATTATGTGGTGATCCTTGCATAGATTAACTCTTTCTCTTAACCCTAATTCTTGTACCCAAAATCTTAGAGATTGCGGAGATGTTGGTTTTGCATGCACATGTTGAATGTTTGATTTCTTCTCATGATCATGGTTCTATTTTCCTTCTTGATGATGGAGATTTTTGGATAACTTGGTGATGGAAAATTGTCTTACCCTTCCTTGATTTATAGTTTAGTTTTATTCTATGTTGATGATTAGATTATAGGGTTTTGATATTCTTCTTCACAAGTTTTACATCTTGGATGCTTCAGATCCTTGATGTTACACCACCTGTTTTAGAGTATGTGGTCGTTATGGTTTTTGTTCCATGATGGTCACTATATAGGTTGACCTTAATGGTCACAATGATCTTCTGACCTATGGTTTCTAGGGTGGTTTGGTTGCAACAAACCTTAACCCTAATCTATTTTGGTTGCTATGCTTGAGATGATTCTCTTATTTCAGTTGAAATGATAATGGTTTGATGGATAGTCGCTAGGCTATGGTGCTTTGGTCACAACAAACCCTAAAACTTTCTTGGTCACTACACATGTGTGTGAGTAGGTGTTTTGATGGTCGCAATGGATTGCCCTAACCCTAGTGGTCGCTAGGGAAGTTGATGCCTAGTGGTCGTTAGAGGTGATGTTAGCTCACATGGTCGCTACACTTTGCTGATTTAATGATCATTATGTTATGGTTATGATGCTTAACCTAATGAGTTCCAAGAATGTGGGAAGTGATGACATTTAGGGTATAAGGTTAAGTGTTGTTATGGAATCCCTAACCAGCTAATTAGGATAAACCCTAACCCTAATCCTTGAGTACATAATTTAATGCTTATCTTGCTTAAGTGACTAGCATGTAATGAAGTATTCCTCTTTCTACTTATTGTAACCTACTTTGCAGGTTGAATGCACATCATGGTGTCATGTATGTGACACATATGTGATGATTATGAGTCTTGATGAGGCATGGTGATAAGTCATAATGCTCTCTTGCAGGAACTATGAGAATGGTCGAATGACCTTAGTGATGGCTCAATGCCTATTATGAGGAGATATCCTCTAGTAGTCTGATGAGGGATTTGTTATCCTATGGTGATGTGATAATGGTGATAGCCTTGTGAGTAAGGCACTGAGACTCATAATGTGGTGATGTGATTAGCCTTATGCTTAAAACATTTTATATCTTTTGACGTTGCAATCCACCCTTATCCTTGTAGAATCTATTTGGGTTTGTATGCTGTAACTTGATTGATGCTCTATAAAAGATACTCACTTGGCATAACTAATCAAGTGAAACCCTAATCATCTAGTTGACATGTGCCATAGATCCATTCCAATGTCAGAACTTGCTGGATGGTGAAAAGAGTCTTCCCATTGGAAACTCAGAGCACATACAGTTATGTATGCTGGACTCTAGGAGAATATCCTTATCATCCAGATCCCAAGTGTTTTGAGAATAACTGTAGTCGTGTCTCAATGATTATATTATGTGATGTAATTTTGGAGGAGAACTGTAGTTGTACCTCAGTGGTTGGGTTCCATACCCTGGTGTCTAACACCATGACATGTACCAAGGCAGGCTAAGTGTTTTCAGCTTGACTATATTTTGATGGTGGAAGTTGATTGTTATGTCTCTGTGGTGTCTCTCATATTAGCCGGGAGGTGAAGTGAGATTGTGGACTCTGACTCTTCCATAGATCTTGTATGGAACCGATTTTTACTTAGTAGTGGTCAACTGGATTTGAGTGGTATGTCTCAAATCCTCAGGGCATAATAAAATACGTAACAGAGCCATGTTGTATATCTGCTTAGGGATAAATATGACTCACCTTGGTTGATGCCTGGATTTGTTTCTTATGTTGTATAATTGTTAAAAATTATACATGTTCTTCATATTCCTTCAAAAAATATATGATGTTCTATTGACCAGTTGTACCTACTTAATATACCTAAGTTGTATTATTAGTTTTTAATTATTCATTTAGCTGAATCTAATTTTAGTGCTTAACTTGCTATATATTTATCTGTGTTAACAATAGCTTTTTGTGGAGAGTTAATATCTCACTGGGACGTTGGTATCACCCCATGGGTTTCCACATCTTTTAAGTGGTCGTACACGACACAGTAGAGATCGTGCGTTTGTGGAAGAACAACAAGGAGATCAGTAGCCAATTAAGGTTGGATATGCTGCTAGTGTTTACTAGTAGAGTGCTATGTGTCATCCCTATACTTTTAGGTCCTTGGGGGTGTTCTATAGATGTTGTGCATCGATATCGGGTTGTTGGAAGTATGACATGGTTGTACATGTATGGCTTATATATGTGATCAAGTTATCTCTTGTATCAGGTTTGTGGAAAAATGACCACTGTGTAATGACATGTAATACCTTGCGAAATGATATGTGTTACATGTGGCACCGTTTGTGAATTTTGATGTATATGTTTCCGCTTGAGATGAGAACATGTAATCAGTTTGAATTTACCCTAGTTTCTGGTAATGTGAGTGTTAGTTGATAATTTCATGCTTTGTTTTGAGTAATCTCACTTTGGTGTGATCAGTTTGTCACAGACATGGTCAATTTAGATTCAGATATGAATCACTTTCCAATTTAAAACCTTCATTGTTGAATTCTGATCGACCAACTAGGATACCAGATCGGATGAATGGGCAAGTCCTATGCCAAATTCAGTTGACCAATTGAAAATCAAATGAGTCATTCAACAACCAATTTGATAGGCCAAATAGATATTCTAGTCACCTAATCAGAGAGGAAATCATCCTTTTTATGATTCAAAACCATTCTAATTATATGTTATCTTGTTAACTTCAATACTCTTATGCATCCTTGGGCATGTGGCCCTATAGGTTCTTAATTACATTGGTGGTGATGCACGAAAAACACAAGCAAAGATTGGTGTCTAGCCACACATAATTGCCATCCAAGTAGTAGGAATGAGTTGTAGAACAACTACAACCTGTAAAATGACCAACATTACCATGACCATATAATCCCTTTGTCACAGATATATAGACTAAAATTGAGGCATGGAATGTCATTCTCTTAACATTCAATCTATGTTTTTTGAACTACAACAGAGTACTCAAGAGATTGTGAGCTCAATATCATATATTCACTCACATTAGCATGGCATGCATTTTATAGTCTTACTAATCAAGTAGTCAGGGATATCACTGCAAAGGAGGGACAAATTCCATCTACATCACCCACAATATTCCTCATGTGTCACAATGCATCCAATCACTACCTTTTTGGCAACTCTAACTCAGAGCACATTGTGCTATTGTTCAAATCACACATAACAACATGTGATTACTATAGTTAATCTCAGTCTAAGGATCACAGTCATTACTTTCATATTGAGATTTGCCTCTGACATGTCCTTGCATGACTTCCATGTGTCAATCTCAAGGTGGGTCTATCCAATACAACTTGTTCTCTAACAAGCACCCATGTATCTGAGTCAATATCCAACTTCATGGCTAAAAGAGCAATAGTCCTCACTCACTGTACATGCTAGTCTTATGTACTATGTTTGTCCTATACTATCCACAATAATAAACAACCAGGGGAAAAATAGGAATGAGTACTCTAAGTATACATATGATCTCATGTTCTACTCATCAACCCAAACCATATTTCATTGAGTTATACCATTCTTAGGACATTATTAGGTTTACTCATTACCTAAATCCTAAAACAAGCATAATAAGTCGAACAATATTTTATAAATAATCAAATCATATACAAACTATCCCTTTTACAATCATCACATGATGGCTCTCAAAGCATACAACCAACAGTTCCATCATTCAAATTTGTGGGTGAAAATTTCCGACCTATGATAGCAACAAAGCACATTTCAAGAGACTTCATCAATCAAGATATTCTTAGGGAAATCTTGGTCGATGAAAATGCCGCACTAAGACACAAAATAAAAAAAATCTATTTGGAGGCACGATAAAAATATATATAATAGCCAAACATGTAATAGAAAGTTAGGAATGAACTTTAAGTGCAACATGAGTAGTTCTTGAGAAAGAAAATGATGAGAATAATAATATAAAAATCTTGGCTCAAAGCCATAAGTGTAGTACATGCAAACATGGTCATATCAAACAATGATTGATTGGGAGAATGTGTACCATTACCTCCATTATTACCCTTTGTTCCACATCTTATTACAAACCCATATGCATCTCACCTTTCTTCTTTTATGGGGATTGAGAAATCCATGTTTGATTGAATTGTTTATGTCAATCCTTTCACAAATTTCTACAAGAAGAAAGATGAAATGGTCCGCAATCATGTTTTTGGGCCCATGGGGCTGTTAACTTGGCACCAAATTCATGTTTCTTTTGGGTTCCTTTGGAGTGTAGAATAATGACCATGTCCCTTGTAATAATTACAACTCACCTTAGCCTTGGAACTAGATGATTCTTCATTGAAGGTTGGAGGTCCTTTGCCTTTATTGTTCCTTTGGCTAACATCAAATACAATACCATGTTTACCATTTTTCTCGATAGATCAAAGATTTCATCAAGATTCTTTTATCCATTTGTGTATCTTTGCTAAGAGGATTTCAATATACATGTATCATGAATAAGAGAAGCACAGTAGAAAAAAAAGATTTATATAATCTCTAGAATGCAAAAGTTGGTCTTCTAAGAAAATTATTTTGGTCTTATAAGAATACTTTTCAATATGAAGAGAAAAATATCATTATCTATACTAGTAGAGCTAGAATAAGATCCAACAACATTGGTTTTTTGCAAACAACAAAGCATTTTCATTTCAATCATAGTAGTCCTAGAAATATCAACAACATTTTTAGATCTAGTCCTTGCAAACAAATTCTTTGTCCTTGTTTTAAATTTCAAGAACATTCATATTATATATGAAAGAATTAAAAAACTTAGAATGCTCTTCAACTAGACATAAAAGGTTGAGCATATGATCTTATCAAGCAAGCTAGAAATTTCATTTTTAAGAATATTTACTTGACTAAGATCATTCGAGACATGAAAAACCTAAAAGGAAGGGTTGTTGAGATAGAGGTTTCAAACCACAACTTGATTGACTCGGTCAAATAGGTTGGAGTGAGCAATAACAAGAAAAGTGTGATAATATAGGTAACTAAAAAGTACTTAACTTGTGAGATAGCCAATTTTCTAACTTGCATAGTCAATAAGTGAGATCATGGTGTAGGGAAATATGGAAGCAGAGATGGTTTTGGAAACAAAATTTTTCTTTCCATATTCCCCTTGACAAGTGGATCACATCAACAACTATGGATTGCCAAGGAAGGCCGCAAGGCATATATCCGGTCGACTACCCTTGCAACAACATTCTTCTTCCACAAGTAGCACTTAGACGGTTGTTGGATGGTGGCCTTCTGGTGTAACACTACAGATGGAGGTTGACGACGTCCTCCTAGTAGGTGGCAATGGCCTCCATGCCTATACATAGTCCACACAGACCATTGGGAACTCCTATCATTTTGTTGATCTGATAAGAAAGAGTTGTCACTTTGATTGTCAATGTGTTAGTGTTAGCTTGCTCTCCCTTGTTGTCTCTCCCTTGATGTCTCTCCCTTTGACATGTAAGACTTGCTCAGGCTCTAACTTTACCACAACTATGAGAGGACAACACTTGTCAGAGCTTATTGTTGTGTCTTATAGGAGGGCCAGAGTCAGAATTTAATGATCAACTGGGGTCAAAGAGACAAAATTTCATGATTTTTTTGGAAGCAACGAATTGTGAAACTATCGGTTCACTTTTGAACCAGTAAGTTCATTTTGAACCGATTCATTCACATTCTAAACTGGGTGGTTCACTTGTGAATCAATCAATTCAACACTTAAGTTTGTCGATTCACTATATTTCCTATTCACAAACATATTGGATTTAAATCTAACGGTATTTCAAGTTATCTTCAACATGTCCATCATATTTCTACAATGAAAGAACTTTTATAGTGGGTTAGAAATTGCTTTGTAGTCAGTATTTTGCAAGTTTTCACATCTCCTTATCGTACGACTTCTCGCATGAGTTGGAACTATTGTAGTATGATATCTGAGATTCCTTACCTATCCAATATCTCCATTATTGTCATAGCATTTCTACTATGTTTTCAATGGTTGGAACCTCCCACAAGTTCATCTAAATGAACTTCTTGATCCATAAAATATCCTATGCTATTTTCAAAACAACAAGGTACTTGACTTTTGTTGTAAAATGAAACAACTATTTCTTGCTCAAAACTTTTCCAGCTTGCAGTTCTATTTTAAGGTCAAATACAGATTTATATTGTGATTTAATTTCTTTGTCACTTTGGAAGTTTGCATTGATGTAACATTTTACACCCAACTTTACCTTATTACTATAACCAAGGAACTAATCCTTTTAGTGCTTCTCAAGTACTTAAGGACATTCTTTATGGAAGTCTAGTGACCTTCACTAGTATTTGACAAATATCCTCTCATCATGTCCAATACATATGAGACAACATAATGAGTATATAATATTGCATACATGATTGATCCAATTGCGAATGCATATCATATCTTACTCATGTTTTTCCATTCTTTACAATAACTGTGATACTAGGCTCTTGAGAAACTAATCCCATGGAAGATGGATAAATTTTCTTTCTTTGAGTCCTGCATGCTGAACCTATTCAACATCTTGCCAATGTATATGATATTTTTTAGGTCAAGAAGATTTCAGATTTATCTCTTTAAATCTCAATTCTTGAGATATACGATGCTTTGCCTAAACCTTCATAAAGGAGGTACTTCCTAGCTAGGTTTTAACATTTGTAGTATAAGGATGTTATTCCCCATCATCATGTAGAATAAATATGCTCCAACCAAATCCTTTTAATCATAGGTTCATCATGATTTTTACTAAAGCCAAACTCTTTGACTATTTTGTAAAATGAAGATTCTAGATCAGAGATGCTTGCTTCAATCCATAGATTGACCTTTGGAGCTTATAGACTTTATTTGCATCCTTGGATTTACAAAATCTTTAGGCTATGTCATGCATAAATCCTCATAATTATTGATGCCAAGGAATGCACTTTTAACATCCATATGCTAAATCTCATAGTCATAACAAGTTGCAATGGCAAGCATGATCCTGATAGATTTAACCATGGTAACTAGTGAAAAGATTTCATCATTTTCAACACTTTGAACTTATTTGAAACCTTTTACAACCAATATTCCCTTATAGGGTTGTACATTACCATCCACGTCAATCTTCTTTTTGAAGACCCACTTCCACCGTATGGGTTTTACCCCTTCAGATGGATCCACCAAGGTTATATCATGTTGATGCACATGGAGTCCATCTTGGATACAATGGATTCAAGCCATTTCTCATACTAGTCCCTCAATAGCTTCTATCTAGGTTGTTATCTCATTGTCTATGACCAATTTACCACCTTATTTCTCTATAAGATATCCTAGTCTTTGAATGTCAAGGCATCTTGTACTAAATCTATGAGGTTTGGTGTTACATAAGGAACTTGAGTTTCCACAACAATTTGTGATTCTACTTGTTCCTACTGTACCTCTTTTAGGTTCAATGTTTTCTTATTGGTCTCAAACTTTTTAGGTTCTATTTTTATCTCACCGATTCCTTTAGAATCAAATTGCCTTTAGGAATACAACCCTCCTGGCAACATACACTTTTATGGATTCCTCTCATTGATTCCTTTGATGTCAGATTGGAATATAAAAGTAGTATTCAACAAAATAACATTTATGTGATTTATAGACAGATTTTCTAGAAACTATTTTCTCATATAAGCTTTCTATTCTAAATCTTCATAAAAGAAATATTAGGACATATTCCCATGCCATATCTCACATGGTGTCTTTTGAACCATCTTATATGGAACATTGTTTTAGTGTAAAACATGTGCCAAAAAGGAAATTGTAAGATCAACTAGATTTATTAATGATCACACCATGCTTAATAGTGTGCAATTTCTTCTTTCTAATACATCACTATGTTCAGGTGGAGTTCATTGTGATACATTATCATAGTCTCCTAGTAGCTCCTCAAACTCTTAGTTCAAAATATTTTTCACATTGATCATATCAAAGTGTTTTAATACTTTTACCAAGTCGGTTATGTACTTCATTCATGATCTCCTTGAACACTTCAAGATATTCAGACTACCACATCTACTGAGATCATCAGTAAATATGATGAGGTACTATCAACCACCTCTAGCATTTATTCTACAAGGTATATATACATAAATATGTATGAGGTCGAGTAGCATACTTGCTCTTCCTCTATTTCCAATGAAAGGTGCTTTTGTCATGTTACCCAATAAATAAGACTCACATGTCTTTGTTAGTTCAATAACCAAAAGAGTCTAGACAACCATTTTTATGGATTCTAGAAATGCATTCCTCATTTATATGCTCTAGATGACAATGCTATAAGTATTCATTGTTTAAGTCATCGAGTCATTCAATATATGTCTTATACTTATTTGTCTCCACAACTACCAAGTATAAATTATAAGACATAGGGCACTGCCATATAAGATCTTATCATTTTAAAGTAGAACATCAAATATTCATAATATTCTTGTCCATATAAAATACATAATGTTTTTCATTAATGGCAGGTACATAAAAGCAATTCACCAATTCTATTAGATTCCCATCATGCATAGATGAATGACAGATTCCGACCGCAGTGGCAGCAACTCTTGCTCCACACAGTTCTAGCTTACTTCTTCTCAGATCTTGAAGTGGAGATCTCTATATCCTGCTTCTTCCTAAGTTCCTGTATATAAAAAGTATAGTTCCTTTTATAATGTCCAGCCTAACAACAATGGAGGCACTTCCCTTCATTATTCTCTCCTCCCTTTTCTTTAAGTGTAGAAGAGTTGGGTTTTTGGATGGCTTTAGAACTCTTATTGGCCTTGCCTTACCCTTGTACTTTCCCTTTACTCTTCTAATCATCATCACATATTTAAGATTGTCTTTCTTCATCTACACTTCAGTAGTTTTCAACATGCCAACCAATTTTGACAATGGCTTGTCAAATTATTCATGATGCAATTTCATGAAAAACTGACTATATGATTCCAACAGTGACTGTAGAATTACATCTGTGACCAACTCTTAACCCAAGGGAAATCCCAGTCTAGCAAGGTTCTCTACATACCCAATCAACTTGAGTATATGGGGACCTATTGGATATCCTTCTTCCATGTTGCATTTGAACAATACCTTTGAGACATCATATCTCTCTTGTCTTGTCTAATCTTGATACATGTTTTAATGATGTGTTACCATCGCAATAACATCCATGTTCTCATGTTGTCTCTGCAACTCATAGTTCACTGAGCACAACATTTGGCACTTGACATCCATGACATCCTTAGAGTGCTTCTTGTAAGCATCCCTGTCAGCCTTAGGTGTGGTGGGAGCAAGTTCATATAGATCTGGTGTCTCCAGGACATAGAGAATGCGCCCTTGAATGCGAACAATTCTCAACATCTCGAATCAGTCATGGAAGTTATTCCCATTTATCTTGTCCTTCTCAAGGACCATTCGTGATAAAAGTGTTTTTGTGTTTACCATTTAATTCTAGAAAACAAAATTCACAACTCTTGTCAAAACACTTTTGATTTGATAATATTGAAGATTTTAATCAGGCCTTTAATTAATTATCGCTCCCCCTATTTTGTTCAAATTTATATCCCTCACATATTAATTCAGATGATTGCAGCGTAGAACCTTCTAGTGAGTCAAGATATAAAAAATTAAGTTATTACCCAACCAACACAAACGTCTACAACTAATTATTAAGATAGGCAACATCTGCCACTTGCATTTTATGCAATTCTTGGATAGATGGTATGCAGAACTCCTTTCCATAGTCCATCTGTATGCTTCTAGGCACTTAATCTCATTAAGGTTACCTAGTTAAGCCTGGCCCAAAATCCAACACGACAATAATGCAACCTGCTTGGCAGGCCCAGATAACTACCATCACACTTCTATGAGATAGATGGAGCACCACACTTGGCATGCCCATGCTTAGTCGATCAAGCTTTACATGTGTGTTGGTTTTGGAAAGCATCTAAGACTTAATATTTTATTAAGGGATTTTATTTATATATATAAATAGACATATCTAAACACCACATGCTAATAATATGCATCATATACATACTATATCCACAAACAAAACATGCAATCACAAAGTAGAGCGATGGTTATGGTCATACTAATGTAATTCTTTGAAGACACAAAGAATTTCTACCTCCTAAGGTCCACATCATATGTAGCAACCTGTATGTAGAAATATGTTCTAGAACTAGTCTAGTATGTTGACTCAACCCTTGAGTTGATCGATTGACCTATTGGTCGGTCAATTGGTCTCTTGGATCGGTTGAGTAGACTCCGACTCAAGTGGTGCCTAGACTCCTCTATTCAATTGGTTGAGCCACTAGTGGATCAATTGAATCCTCTTGTCGTCTGGCCTCCTTGGTCCTCCACTCGATCAATTTGACTTCTTCGTCTCATCTAGTGCATAATGCCTTCTCTTTTCTAAAACATGAAATAAAACTAACTTATTCCTATTTAACTTATTACATCATAAAAGTTGAAACATTGAGTTACATTTGAGGGGAGTATAGGAAGGAAATCATTAACTTACATATGGAAAAAGTGAGAGAGGTTCAAGATGCAAACCCAATTTAAAAAGGCAGGAATAAAACCATTCAACCATGTGCAATTATTCAGGGGATATTGACCATAACCACACTTACATCCACCATCAAAACAATTTTAGGGACGCGTATAAATTGCATATATATGTATATATATAGGGATCATATGTGGTATTTAATCAGATATGCCCATTAATCATTTTAAATATTCACATCATATTCAATTAAATAAATGATAAAATAAAATATGATCATATTGTTTAAATCCCAACAAATGGTAAATTGATGTGGCTCTGATTCCACTATAGGGAAATATGGCGGAACAAATGGCACTGGAAATAAATTTTTTATTACCATATTTCCTTGACCAACAGATCACTTCAACAAATATAGATTGGAAAGGAAGGTTATAAGACATATCATTGATCATGGAGCAAGTCCAACGACTACTGTTGCAGTGGTGTTCTTCTTTTACATGCAACACCCAGACGGTTGTCGGTGAGATCCTCCTGGTGTACCACCAAGGACGACAGTTGAGGACGTCCTCCTAGCGGGGGGCAATGACCCCCACACCTCTATGTAGTCTACACGGACAATCTGGAACTCTTGTCGGTCTTTTAGAACTGATGAGGAGTTGTCACTTTGATCGTCAATGTGCTAGCATTGACTTGCTCTCTCTTAGGTGTCTCCCTCTCCGTCTCTCCCTTTGACATGCAAGCCTTTCTTAGACTCTCATGTACCACAAAAGTGAGAGAACAACAATTGTCAGAGCTTATTATTGTGTCTTTTAAAAGCCTTGACTGCCCCTCTATTTATAGGAGGGCCAGGGTCAGGTTTCAGATAAAGTGGGAGTCGAAGAAATAAAATTTCATGAATTATCTAGAATCTAAAAATCATGAAATGATCTGTTCACTTCTGAACCAGTATGCTCACTTATGAATTGGTCGATTCACATTTTGAATTGGGAAGTTCACCTGTGAATCAATCAATTCACACTTGAATCAGTCGGTTCACTATATTTCCTATTCAAAAACATATCGACTTTCAATATGACGATTAATGCTCAACATGACGTCAACATCAATCCTTGATCCAGTCTTGCTAATCACTCAATCAGTCGATTCACAATCTAAACCGCTCAACTCACATTCTAAATTGGGCGGTTCACCTTCTGAATCGGGCGATTCATATTCTGAACCTGGCAATTAACCTCTGAACTTGTCATTTCAAATTCCAGTTCAGCCAATATACAACCAATGTTGTTTAAATTGAATACCTAAACACTTTAGTAATCAATTTAAACCATATTCATGAGTAAACTCCTTTTCCAAGTGAATCCTATGCGTGTGACCCTGTAGTTCCCAAGTTACGTTGGTAGTGTATGTCCATAACCAATTTATGACACCACAAGCAATAAGCAGTATCTAACAACAATCATTGCCACCCAAGTAATTGGAAAATTAGAGAACAACTTCAACCTACATATGTGATTAGTGTTATAGTGTTTGTATATTTCCTTTGTCTCTGATATCTGGATTGAACTCAAGGCATGGGATCACCATTCTTCTAATGCTCTATCCATGTACCTTGAACTAGAGCATACTGTCTGAGTTGCATGTGATCTCACATATCATATATTGATTCACACAAGTATGACCATACATTTCTCAGTCTAGCTTATTAAGAGTCCATGATATCAACTTCAATAAGAGGGACAGATCCCATCTAAACCACTCACAACCATTCCACATGTGTCACAACGTATCCAAGCATAACCTTTATGGTAACTATTTTTCAAGGTCACATTGGATAATGTCAAAATACATCAAACATCATGTGATAAGTGTATTGACTTTAAGTCTAAGAACCACAAACAACAATATCACCATGAGAGCTAATACTGACTACCATTCAACGGTTTCCATGTATTCACTCTCAAGGTGGGTCTGTCCTATACACTGTTCTCTAAAAAGTACCTATGTGTTTGACTTGATATCACATATGATGACTAATGAGACTCATCATTAGTCAACACACACTCTAATCAAATGTATTACTATTGGATATTTTTCTTCTATAATAATATACAACTAGGGACATAACATGAATGCATGTACTATTATCATACATTTAATCTGATTGTTCAGGCCCTCAACTTGAAGACATATGTCATCGAGAAACATCATTCTTTAGACTATTATTATGTCTATGTCATTATATCATGATTGAGACAAACATAATAGACAAAACTACCTTTATACTTATCAAATCAGGTATCTAATGCCCACTACAATCATCTTATGATTGGCTCTCTGGGCATCCATACCAACACACGGGTATTTGGACAACACACACATGTATTTCTTGTGATGCATGATTGGAGGAGTAACCCCTACTAATTCCTTGAGTGAGACAAAATTGGGTAGATCATAGGTAGGAGGAGGGATGAAGAGGCAAAATCTTCAGAGGTAGTATACTTCCCTTAGATTGGTTATGGGATCAAATTCACTTCCATCTATGGCAGTGCATTGTGCATAGTTGATTGAAAAAGGCATAGTGCATAATGTTGGCTTTTGCATGGTCAGAGTAGGTAGTGAAAATACAAAATTTATTTGATCATAAACCCATAACCAGCAAATTGCATCAATATCTATGTAATGGGAAGGATGGTTTTAGCGAGTTATACATGGTCCTGAGGTTTTCTCAGTGACTATACCTCATAATAAGTGCGGTCTTCAACCACCTATCTTCAACGACATCTGTGTAGCTCCTGGTCTTGACCCGAACTATGGTTGACTATCATCCTCCTGAGCGGAAGAAGTCTCCCGCCTCTATAGATAGTCCACATGGACCACCGAGAACTCTAGTCATCCTAAAGAATGAACTAGAAGGAGTTTTCCCCTTCTATCGGCGTACTAGTCACCAACACACTCTCCCATAAGCAGTTGTTTTTCTATAGTTGTCTTTCCCTCGCTGTTCCTCCCTGGATGGGTAGAACTTGCTTGGGCTCTCTCAGTTACCACAACCAGAGAGGGCAACAACTTTGAAGAGCAAATGATGTTCTGAGTTGTGTCTTTGGAGAAGCCCCATGTACCCCTCTATGTATAGTAGAGGGTAGGGTCAGGGTTCCTAGTCTGTGCGGGAGTAGAAGGGTCTGGAATTTCCATGAACAATTTGCACTGCGGTAGGAAAACCAGTCATTTCATAATTGAAATGGTCATTCGACAAGGTGAGACGATCGGTTCACTTGTGAACCAGTCAGTTGGGAGTGTGAACCGGTCGATTCACTTAGTGAACTGGTCGTTTCACTTCCCAAACTTGCATCCAATTGACTTTCCTTATTCGTTTCTAATTAATGCAAAGATTATTTCTTTTCCCAATCAAATTGAACAAGTGAAATGAAAAACTTTTCTCACGAATCGTGACAACCCAACCCTGCTCATTTGGTCTAGTTGAACCGATCAGTTTACTAGAGTGAACCATTCATCTCACTGACCATGAGCTGATCGGTTGACCTAGTGAACCACTTGGTTGGTGGTCCAGATTGTGCAGAACATAGTTAATTTAGTTCTCAATCAATCTAACACTCTAATCAGCTAGTTCAATACTTGAACTTGATGCTTTTGAGTCAATCTATTGATTGAATGTTTGATTGAGTACCTAAACACTCTTAGTAATCAATCCAAACATCATTCATGGATAAACTCCTCTTCCAAGTTAATCCTTTGTGTGTGACCCTATAGGTCCCATTTCACATTGGCAATGAATGTCCATACCTAGCTTATGACATCACAAGAAAAGAGTGGTGCCTAGTTGCACATCAATGCTACCCAAGTGAAAAGGAAAGTTAGAGAACAAATTTCAATCCTACAGTCTGTGATCGGTGTATTAGTGAATGTATAATTCCTTTGTCTCTGATATCCTAAATGAACTCAAGGCATGTAGTTGTCATCCTTTCAACATTCATTCATGTTTCTTGAACTAGAGCATACTGTCTGAGATATGTGTGACATCAATATCATATATTGATTTACACGTGCATGCGTATGCCATTCTCAGTCTCTCTTATCAAGTGGCCTGGACATCATACTCTCTTAGGAGGGACAAATACCATATCTATCACTCACAGTCTATCTCATGCGTCAAAGCCACCCAATCATCACCATTATAACAACCCATGTTTTAGGACTGCGTTTGATGATGTCAAAGTGTACCCAATCACATTCGATGAGTGTAGTGATTTCAGGTCTAAGAATCACAATCACCACTATCACTATGAGAGATGATTCTAACTACCATGTCATGGTTCCATGTGTCACTCTCATGGTGGGTCTGTCCGATACACTATTCTCTAACATGTATTTGTGTGCTTGGTTTGATATCATATATCATGACTAATGATACACTATCATCAACCAACACACACTCTAGTCGTGATGTGTCATTGTGTCTATCAACCTTCCACAATGACATCTGACTAGGGACATAACAAGAATGTACATATCTTAACATCCGTATGATCTCATTGTCCAGGTCCTTAACCTAAAGACATACATCAATGAGTATAGTCATTCTTTAGACATTCATTCTGCTCCGTCATTTATCTCATAATCGATTGAGCTAGAATAAATTGGAAGCTTGCCTTTGATATTTATCAAATCAATCATGACATATGCCAATCCAATCATCATATGATTGGCTCTTAGGGCATACATACCAACAGACTCCCACTTGCACTTAGATCCAATTACCTTCGAATCATATTCGTAGTGATCTCTAAACATGTCCCACATGTTTCTATTGTGCTAGTGCTAATCCAGTGAGTTAGCATCATTTTGCTGTAGTCGGTACATTGCATGTTTCACATCTACTTGTTGTACGACATTTCGTATGATATGGAGTTGCCATAATATGCTATATGATATTCCTTGCCTAATAATTAGCTCCATTGTTTGACTTAGTATTTCTACTTTGTCATCAATGGTTGGAATATCTATAAGTTCATCTATATGAATTTCTAGATCCACATAGTATCCTTTGCTGTTCATAACACAAGGATACTCGACATTCTCTTTTAGAATTAAATGGCTTTTAATTTTACTTGCAACATTTCCATTTATTAGCACATATTCACTTATATATTTTGCGATCATTTTTTTGTCATTTTGGAAGCTTGCATCAGTGTAACTCATTTACACTCAACTCTTCCTTTTATTACCATAGAACTAATCTTTTAATACTTCATAAGTACTTAAATAAGTTCTTTATGGTATTCCAGTGACTCTCACTAGAAGTAGACAAACATCCACTTGTCATGTAAATTACATACGAGATAAATGGATGAACATATCATATTGTCATGTCTAATACATAGAAGATGATGAATGCACATATATATTTTCTTGTGATGTCTGATACATACAAGATAATGGGATGATTACATACATGATAGATCCAATTGCAAATGCACAAGGCATCTATCTATGTGTTCCTATTCTTCATAAGAATTTGGGATACTAGGCATCTGAGAGACTAACTCCATGTAATATGGACAAGTTTTCTCCCACAAAATCTCTGCATACTGAACCCTTCAGCATAGACTGCCAATGTATTCTCTCTCTTTATCAGGTCAAGATAATTTTGAGAACTATCTCTATAGGTCTCTATTCCTATGCCATATGACATTTCTCTTTATTCCTTAAAGAAGGTATTTCCACACCAGTTTCTATTCTTAGAATGTTTCATTCCTCATCATCATGTGGAATATGAATACACTCCCACTAAATCTTTCTAGTCACATATCCCTTCTTTATTTTGATATATCAGTCAAACCTTTTGACTATATAATCAAAGTAAAGACTCTAGTTCTAAGATGCTTGTATTTAATCAATCATGTTGATTAATCTCTTATAACTTATAGACTTCATTTGCATTAACAGAATTATAAAAACCTTTAGGTTGTGTCACGTACACATCCTCATGTTATTCCTTCTAGGAATGCATTTTTTATATCCATATGCCAAATTTTATAGTCTTTAAGTTCTAATAGCAAGCATGATCCTTTATGGCCTATAGCTACTATAATTGGTTAAATAAATTCATCAGGTTCAACACCCTAAACTCACTTGAATTCATCTCAACCAATCAACTCTTCAAATGTCATCCATGTCAGTCTTAACTCTTAAGACCCAATTGCATTATGGGTTTTATCCCTATAAGTGCTACCATTAAGGTCATACCTTATTTGGTTCACATGGAAGTCATTTTGGATCTTATGGCTTCAAGCCATAACTCAAAATCAAGTTCCTCAACATCATCTAGATAGATGATTGGCTCATCATCATATGACCAATTAATCACCTTTGAGTTTGTAGGATATCATTATCCACTAAGATCAAGTTGTTTTCTACTAAATATATGAGGTGTATCTGTTACACAAGGAATTTGAGAATCCACAACACTTGTAATTCTTAATCTCCTTTTATACCTTAATTTAGTGTAAAGCATGTTCTTAATAAGAATTCTAGATAATTAGTTATTTGTTTGATGATCATGCTCTCACTATTCAGAGTATTATTCCTTCTTTGATTTAGACATCATTATGCCTTAATCATGAGTTCTCTATGATACACTATCATAGTTACTCACAAGGACCTCAAACATTTGGTTTAGGTATCTCGTTCATTGATCATATCAAGAATTAATACTTTTACCAAGTTTGTTCTTCATTTATGACACTCTTGAACATTTCAAGATATCCATATATGAAGTATTAGAATTTACTCCAATAGGTATGTATATACATCAATATGTATTATACCTAATAGAATAGTCATTCTCCCGCTACATCTAGTGAAGATTGACTTGTCATCATGCCCAATAAACAAGACATTCATATCTCTTAATGGTTCATTAATCAAGAGAGTCTAGTTTATCCATCAACATGGAACCTATAAATGAATTTCTCATTCATTTGTTTAGATGATAATGCTAATTTAATTGTTTGAGTCATCAATAACTTTTAGGTATTATTATTTCATCTCATGCATATCAAGTACCACAAGATAAATAAGGCATTGGCATAAAAGATCATATCTTTAAAATTGAAACATGAACTTTATTGATAGACATCCTTGTCATTATAAGATGCAGAAATAAAATGTTTCTATTAATTGGAAAAATGAAATAGCATTCATAACTCTATTACATGCCCTTTGGGATGAAATAAACTAAAAGGTACTTCTATCTATGCAACAACACTTGCTCCAATGTTGATGAGTGTTCCTTCTTGGTCCTTTCATAAAGGCCATCGCTTCTTTTTAGATATGGCACATCATATATGTCAGATCTGTATCTTGGTATCATATACCTAAGATAAAGAAGTATTTTAAGTTTATTTCATAATACCTAAGGTGGAGACTTCCATCCCCTCCTTATTCTTCTTTAGTTCATCTATGTAGAGTGAGAAATTTCTTTTCCAATGTCCTGGCTCATGACAATGGTGACATTTGCCTCCCTTGTTCACCCCTCCCTTGGATTTGAGAGTTGAAGATGACTTGGGCTACTGGCTAGCATCAAAACCTTTCTTTGATTTTCCCTTGCCCTTGCCTTTAGACTTTCCCTTCTTTCTACTGATCATCATCACAAATTTGGGTTTGTCTTTCTTCATATGTGCCTCAGCTGTCCTCAACATGCCCAACAACTCTGTCAGTGACATGTCAAAGTTGTTCATGTTGTAGTTCATCACAAAATGACTGTAGGATTCTGGCAATTGACTACAACATCACATCAATAGCCAACTCTTGGCTCAGAGGGAATCCTAGTCGAGTTAGGTTCTCTACATACCCAATCATCTTGAGTGTGTGAGGGCCTACTGGATCTCCTTCTATCATTACACACTTGAACAATGCATTGGAGACATCATATCTCTCTTATTGTGCTTGGTCTTGATACATGTTCTTGAGATGTTGAACCATCTCAATGACGTACATGTTCTCATGTTGTCTCTACAACTCATAGTTCATTGAGCACAACATCAAGAACTTCACATCAATGGCATCCTCATTATGCTTCTTGTAAGCATCCCTTTCAGTCTTTGCTGTAGTGGGAGTGGGTTCATCTGGCTCTGGTATATCTAGGACATAGAGCTTTTGCTCTTGAGTGAGAACAATTCTCAACATCCTGAACCAGTCGTGGAAGTCGTTCCCATTTAGCTTTTCCTTCTCAAGGACCGATCACAACGAAAAGTGATTGTTGTTGGTAGCCATTTATTCTACAAAAAAGGAAGTTTGCTATTTTAGTCCAAAACTCTTTTGATTTGATTTGATTTGATTTGAAAATTGACGATATAAATGAGGTCCTTAGTTAATTATCACTCCCACTATTTTGATCAAATTGATAACCCTCATGTATCAATTCGGAAGATTGCAACATAAAACCTTCTAGTGAGCAAGATCCTAATTTCATCTAAGCCATGGACCAGCTAGGGCTATCACCCACAACTAGAATCTTTCAGGTAGGCAACCATTTCCAATTGCATCATATGCAACTCTTGATAGATGTCATGTGCAACTCCTTGCCATGTTCATCTTTATGCCTCAAGGTGCTTGATCCGATCAAGGTCACCTTGTTAAGTCTGACCCAAATGCCAACACAATGAATATGCACCCTTCTAGGGTAGACCCATATATTCACCATCACACTTCCACGAGATAGACAATGCACCATGCTAGGGCATGCCCACACTTAGTTGATCAAAATTTTCATGTGTGCTGCTTTTGGAAGGCATCTTAAACATACTATTTTGTTGAGGGGTTTTAATATGCTTATATATGCATATATGTATCCAATCACCAGATATATAGTACATATCATATACATGCTATATCCCACAAATGAAAACATGCAATAATGATAAAGCGATGATTATGGCCATCCTATTGTAGTTCCTTAGAGCCATAAGGAACTACGATCATCTAAGGTCTACATTACAAGCAACTTGTTGTTGATGAAGATCTATGCTTAGGCCGTTCCAGATTGATCAACATATCCTATGACTGATCGACTCGCCTCCTGATCGGTCGATTGGTTGTCACCAACCGATCATCTAGCTCCTCCATACGGTTAGTTCGTCAGGTCGTCAGGCTCCTCATCAGGCCACCAAGTGCTCCTCAATCGGTCATCTCGGTCCATCAATCAGTCATCTTCAGTCTTCGTCATAACAAGAAATAAAACTAATCCTATTTTACATAATCTTTGTGAAACTTCGAGTTACATTTGAGGGGAGCAAAGGTAGAAGAGAATCTTGAGTTATCTCAAGTTACATTCAGAATAGAAGAAGAAGGCTCGGTGCATAGTCTGAGATGCAAATAACCATAACCAACCACACACATGCACATAGGGTTTATAGGCCATAACCATACTACACATCCACCATCAAAACTATTTTAGAGCGACGCATATTGATTACATATATATACCATATCATATATATATATATTAGTTTGGGATCATGTGGTATTAATCACATATTCACATAAGTCATTTAAATATTTACATCGTATGCAATAAATAAAAGATGATAAAACCAAAATCTAATCATATCGATTATCCCAAAACATAGAGTATTGACGTGGCTCTGATACCACTATTAGGTTTGGCATGGTTGGAGTAGGCAAGAGAAACAAAAATTTTACTTGACCATAAATCCATAACCAGAAGATCACATCAATATCTATGTAATGGGAAGGATGGTTTTAGCAAGTTATACCTGAAGCTGAGGCTTGCTCAGTGACTACACCTCACAACAAGTATGTTCTTCAACCCCATGTCTTCGATGGCATCTGTGCAGCTCCTGGTCTTGACCCAGACTACGTTTGACTGTTGTCCTCCTGAGGGGCAGAAGTCTCCCGCCTCTATAGATACTCCACACGGACCACCAAGAACTCTAGTTGTCCTAAAGAACGAACTAGAAGGAGTTGTCCCCTTCTATCTGTGTACTAGTCACCAACACACTCTCCCACAATTAGTTCTTTTTTACAGTTGTCTTTCTCTCGTCGTTCCTCCCTGAATAGGTAGAACTTGCTTGAGCTCTCACAGTTACCACAACCAGAGAGGACAACAACTTTGTAGAGCAACTGATGCTCTGATTTGTGTCTCTGGAGAAGCCCATGTACCCCTCTATTTATAGTAGAGGGTAGGGTCAGGGTTCCCAGTCTGTGTGGGAGTAGAAGGGTCTGGAATTTCCATGAACAATTTGCACTACGGTAGGTGAACCGGTCATTTCATAATTGAAACGATCATTTAACAAGGTGAGCCGACGGTTCACTTGTGAACCGTTCAGTTGGGAGTGTGAACCATTCAGTTAGGAGTGTGAATTGGTCAGTTCAATTAGTGAACTAATTGTTTCACTTTCCAGACTTGCCTCTAATTGACTTTCTTTATTCGTTTCCAATTAATGCAAAGATTAGTTCTTGTCCCAATCGAATTGAATAAGTGAAATGAAAAACTTTTCTCATGAATTGTGACAACCCAACCTTGCTCATTTGGTCAGGTTGAACCGATCGGTTCACTAGAGTGAAGCGGTCATCTCACTGACCATGAGCCGATTGGTTCACCCAGTGAACCAGTCGGTTGGTGGTCCAGATTTTGCAAAACACAGTCAATTCAGTTCTCAATCAATATGATAATCTAATCAGTTACTTCAACACTTGAACTTGATGCTTCTGAGTCAAGTCTATTGATTGAATGTTTGATTGAGTACCTAAACACTTTAGTAATCAATCCAAACATCATTCATTAATAAACTCCCCTTCCAGGTTAATCCTTTGTGTGTGACCCTATAGGTTCCATTTCACATTGGCAATGAATGTCCATAACTAGCTTATGACATCACAAGCAAAGAGAGGTTCCTAGTCGCACATCAGTGCTACTCAAGTGAAAAGGAAAGTTGGAGAACAACTTTCAATCCTACAGTCTGTGATTGGTGTTTCAGTGAATGTATAATTCCTTTGTCTCTGATATCCTGAATGAACTCAAGGCATGGAGTTGTCATCCTTTCAACGTTCATTCATGTTTCTTGAACTAGAGTAGACTGTCTGAGATATGTGTGACATCAATATCATATATTGATTCACATGTGTATGCGCATGCCTTTCTTAGTCTCACTTATCAAGTGGCCTAGACATCATACTCCCTTAGGAGGGACAAATCCCATATCTATCACTCATAGTCTATCTCATGCGTCAAAGCCACCCAATCATCACTGTTATGACAACCCATGTTTCAGGACTGCATTTGATGATGTCAAAGTATACCCAATCACATTCGATTAGTGCAGTGATTTGAGGTCTAAGAATCACAATCACCACCATCACTATGAGAGATGATTCTGACTACCATGTCATGGTTCCATGTGTCACTCTCATGGTGGGTCTGTCCGATACACTATTCTCCAACATGTATTTGTGTGCTTGGTTTGATATCATATATCATGACTAATGAGACACTATCATCAACCAACACACACTCTAGTCTTGATGTGTCATTGTTGTCTATAAACCTTCCATAATGACATCTGAATAGGAACATAACAAGAATGTACATACTCTTAGCATTCATATGATCTCCTGAAGACATACGTCATTGATTATTTTCATTCTTTAGACATTCATTCTGCTCCATCATTTATCTCATAATCGATTGAGCTAGAATAAATTGGAAGCTTGCCATTGATATTTATCAAATCAATCATGACATATGACAATCCAATCATCATATGGTTGTCTCTCAGGGCATGCATACCAACACATAAGCATACTTAGGTTTGCAATCAAGCTGTCTTGACCAAATATATGTGTGGAAAACAGTCAATCATGGGGGATTCAAGATTTGGAATGGGGGATCTCAGGATCAAAAATCTGAATTTAGGATCAATCATAAACAACAAGACTTAATATGGGTTGAAATCCTAGATCTCACTGGACTAAAACTGGGATGGTTGGGGTCTCAAGATTCTACAGTCATAAATGAACCAATGATCCCTTTTCAATATTGTTCTACCTGAAAACCCTACTACTCAATGTGGACCATACCAATCCCAAGTGACACTAAATTCCAAGAGCCCAACTACAGTCTAGTCTATAACCACATAGAGAATTTTTTCTAATTTTATCATAGCCACTAAGTCTCAATAAATCTCTTATACAAGTATAGAGGTTTCCCCTACTATTTTTTTTCTATGATGTAGTCAAATATTCATGTAGGGTAACACCTAGATTGTATAAGTGTCACTTACTCTGATGACACAACAAGGGGAATCCCTAAATGCCAAATGCACCACTAGCATTGGCTCTTCTCCTACATGTTGTAGAAAAAACTAATGCATTTATTACATAATTGATACCTCTATGAGTGTTTAGAAATCATTATTTGTCTCCTCCCCCGCTCCTCCTAGTTTCCTAATCCTCCTCATAACCCTAGAATCATCATCTCCTCTCCCTATATGACTCCTAGATCCCTTAACAATAAGAAACACTAACATAAAATAGTAGTTACTTGACCCATACTTCCAATCCTTCCTGACTCAATCAATGCATATTAACCCCTTATCCATTCCCCTTACACCTCCTCATATCTCTGTTGGACTAAGTGTTATACATTCTCCATATTTTGATGATGACTTAACCATTCCATTCATCTGTATCTAATGTGTTCATTTAAGATTGATTTTAGGCATTAGGTGCAAGAAAAGGATCATTTCCATCAATCCCTAGCTTGATGCAGTTCAAGTCAAAAGCAATGCAAATGCACTTTCTTGGAAAACACCCTAAAACCCTCAGGACAACTTTTGTAACCATTTTATTCATGCTATGACTTGTAACTAAGATGAGAAAAACCAAGAGCCCTTAATTTGAATGTTTAATTACTCTAATGACATTTTTGAAAATTAATCACAGGCTGTATGATCAGCTGAGTTTCCTTCCTGGAAACTCGATCAATGACTTAGATCAATTTTAGCAAATGCCCAAAATCGGATGAGTTTTTCTAGAACAAATTTGATCGAATCTCTATACTGGAAAATCAGATTTAAGTGATCGGCCAAGTTTCATCCAGGATAACCTCAACGGATGCTTCAAATTTGCTTTGTCATATAGTCCAATCAGTCGAGTTACCTTTATTGAAACTCGACCGACTGCATTGTATAGAGTGAGTAGAAAAAGTGATTCTAACTGTTGGAGTGTTGAAAAACTTGAAATTATATCCGTTATAACACCCCAAACGGCTACAAAACATTCCTTAGTGGTCCTAGCCTCTACTTGACACCCCGACTATAAATAGGACCTCATTCTAAGGTTACTCCTTCATGCTATTCAAGATCCTAGCTATATTTGGGTGCATCCAGTCCATTTGAGCCCCTTTCTCTCTCTTGTTTTCAAGTCATATGAGTGAGATAGGATATGTGTGAGAGATCTACTTTGTAGTATTATAAAGCTCTTAAAGCTTTGCTTTCCCTAACCTCTTTCTGTAAGATCAAGTTGATGAAAGCTTCTCCAAGTGAAAGATAAGGTGTAAAGCTTCTCCAAGTGGAAGGAGAAGGTGAAATATCTTCTCTAAGGTGAAGGATAAGGTTAATGATGAAGATCTAGGAGTAGACTGGGTAAATCCTTCAAGGAAAAAGACTCGATACAAGAAGGGGATCTCCTTGGTGAAGGTGTCTAGATGCTTGCAAGAGTGGGTAAGACCTTATAGAGGTAGAAGACTCTAGATCAAAGTATAGTTAAGTCCTTGTTTGGTTTATTGGCTTCTTTTAGTCCTTAAAAAGGAGGCTAGATATCCTTGGCCCAGAAAAGGAAGGTCTTCTTGTATGTGTTAATGGAGTATAAGTATACATTGGTTGCAAAATCCTAGAGCTTGACCTCTCTAGGTAGTAGAATAACTTTCTCCTAGTTTGAGGATTGGAACCACTCTACATAGCTTGTTATTGTGATTGTTTCAATCTCTCTCATCCTTGATATGTATGCTTAGTTTCACTACAAATTACACATTTGCAATTTTGCCTATTGAAGTAATTTGAAGGCATAACAAGTTTTGTGTGAGTGTTTTTATCTCTATTCACCTCCCCCTCTAGAACCCTTTTATCCAAAAAGTGGTATCAAAGCCACATTCTTCTCCAACAAATTTCCTATGAGACGATAATATCTGCGACACCTACGTGGGTCTCTCAACTTGAAAGGTGGTTTCTCCATGAAACCCCAATCTTCGACGGCATAAACTTCCTTTTTTGGAAGTGATAGATGCAATTCGACTTGCAAGGGATGAGCTACCACATGTGGAAAGTAGCCATGATTCCATACAAGGAGCCGACCAGGTACTACTTGGGATGAAGCTACACTCAAGAAGGCACAACTGAATGCAAAGGCTATAAGCATCATCTATGCATCCCTCACTCCCTCTGAGTTCAACCGATACTCCTCTTGGGACACAACCCATGAAATATGGAACAAGTTGTGCATCACCTATGAAGACACAAAGCAAGTCAAGGAGTCTAAGATCTACATGCTCAAGAGTCTCCTTAAGAACTTCAATATGGGAAAGAAAGAGAAAGCGGTTGAGATGTACCCAAGGCTCAACACCATCCTCAAAGGACTTACTTATTTGGGCCACAACTTGGATAGAGGGACCATAAACTTCAAGATTCTAAGGCCTCTCCCCAAGAGATGGGAATCCAAGGTGACTTCCATTCAAGAAGTTAGAAGCCTTGGTGACATAGCCACCGAAGAGCACATTGGCAACCTTCAAGCTCATGAGCCAGGACTTGACAAACAATAGGAAGATGAGAAGTAAGAAGAGATAAAATCAAAGAAGATCAAAGACAATGCATTCAAAGCTCAAGTGGAGTCAATGATTATCCAACAACAACTTGCTTTCCGGTCCTCTTCTCCTTCCTCAAGTGAATATGAAGCCCCTAGTGACCATGAATCCAACTACTCCAAGGGGAGGCACTTCAAAGGAAAGCCATCCTCCTCCTCTACTACAAGGTGCTATAGATGTGGCCAAAAAGGACATTACAAGAATGAACTTCCCAAGGACAACAAGTCCAAAATCAAATGCAACTCCAAGAAAAATGAGGACTATAAGAAGTATGGCAAGTATAAGAAGATGGACAAAAAGGAAGAAGAAGCAAGGATGGAATCCATGCCACATGGGAGGAA
Organism: Alisma plantago-aquatica; assembly: GCA_963693085.1. Taxonomy (NCBI): domain Eukaryota; kingdom Viridiplantae; phylum Streptophyta; class Magnoliopsida; order Alismatales; family Alismataceae; genus Alisma; species Alisma plantago-aquatica. Next base: position 219,003,551 of record OY856411.1, read on the forward strand.
TCTTCTTCTAGTGATTCTAGATCAAATGAGGAGAATTCCACCTTGCACTCATGGCCTCTACTAGTGAAGACATTGGTGAGTTAAGTGAGGTAATCTTACATGAGTTATATAATAAAACCCTCATTGATATACTTAAGGCTGCCCACTCTTCTTATTCCAAATGCAAATCCAAGAAGAAGAGGTTAGACAAGATCATATATAATTTGTATGCTATATTTTATATCCTTGATCAGAATAAGAAATTGCATCTTGATAGTATTGATTCTTTGCAAGGCCAATTTCTTGATATTGAGCTCCAATACAATGAAGTTGAAGTAGAGAATGGTATCTACCTTAAGAATATCAACAGTCTTAAGTAGGAAAACCAAACCCACCTTGATGATCTTGTCTTACTTAGAACTAAAAATGATGATCTTAGACTTGCTTGTGATGCTATTAAAGATGAAAATAGAATCTATCTAGATGAGATCATCATGCTTAGAACTAAAAATGATAGATTTCTTGCTCAAATCAATTATCTTTCTTTTAGACCCTTATTCCTAGTAATGAAGTAGCTAGCATTACTCTTGAGAGAGATTATTATCATACTAAAGCCCTCTATCTAGAGGCCAACCTACTTCATGCTCAAGATGATTTAGATAGTCTTTATACTACGTCATTACTCTTAGTTATGATAATCACAACCTTAGAGCTCCCTTGTAGAAATTCCTCAAAGGGAAAAAGTCCCTCAACAAAGTACTAGATCACTCTAACAAACATAGTGTAAAAGTGGTTTAGAATATGAGGGAGCTCCAAAGAGAGAGAAAGGGTAAGGGTATGAAAAAGTGCAAGGGGCTTCCTATATTACTTGGAGATTCATCTGGCTCTAAGAACTTTATGGTTTGTGTGCACTATAATAGTGATGACCATTACTCTACTTATTGTCCTTATAGAAAAAAAGGACCAACCGAAAGATGAAATGGGTCCCCAAGCTAATACCAATCTCAAGGTTTGAATTGGGCACCAACATCTTCCTTTCTTGTAGGTAAAAGGAAAATGGATTGTTGATAATGGTTGCTCAAAGCACATTACAGGTGAAATCAGCCACTTCAACAAATTCACAAAGAAGAAAGGAGGATCGGTGATATTTCATGAAAACAACAAAGGTAAAGTGATAGGTGAGGTTGATGTAGGTGATTCACTATGAATCAATAATGTTCTTCTTGTGTATGGCTTACATCACAATTTAATTAGTGTTAGCCAATTATGTGATGATTGTTATCTTGTTCTTTTTATCTCACTTGAATGCTTGCTTCTAGATTCCCTCTCCCACAATGTTATATATAAGGGAACTTGAAATGACAATTTCTATGTTATTGTTCTTAAATCTATTAATCATATTGTTGGTAGATGCCTTGTTGTTGTTGGATCAAGGGCTCTAGGGGGGTTAATAGAGATTCACAATTCTCACAAAATGGATTAGACCATCAAATTATATTAAGTGCATAAACTTAAACAAACAACAATTTGATGTCTTAACTAGCAAGCATAGCAAGGATGAGAGACAAGGAAGAGCATGCACTTGGATAAGGTGGTTTAGAGTGGTTTTACATCCTAAATAGGAGTAATGTCAGTCCACTACCTAGAGGTGGATATGATTTGCAATCTTGGTACTCTTATATTCCATCATAAGATTACAAGGCAAAACCACAACATCCAAGGGCTGAGTACCTCAAGCAAGGATCTTCAACCTATAGAAGGAGCTTACCCACTTGAACCCTAGAGTCTTTAGCCATCAACATAGACTTACCCACTCCTTCTTCAAGTCTTCGGCCTTGAAGGGATTACCTATCCTTCTTGAGCACTTGCCTTGCCTATCTCCTTCACATGGAGATCTGGAACACCTTGCCTTGTTCAAACTTGAAGAACATCAACTTCTTCTCCTTCACTCAGAGAAGATATTCATCCTTTTCTTAAAAAAGGAAAGGGGGTAGGAAGATGGTGGAAGAGAGATTTACATTAATAAAAGGAATAGCTCTCTTACAAAGGAACCTATCTCACTCATACTCACAAATTTGACTTGAAGGTAGAGAGAGAAAGGGGCTAAAAGGGTTAGAACACTCTCAACTAAGCTAGGACCAAGCATGTAATGAATGAGAAACCTTGGAATGAACTCCAAGAGGTCCTATTTATAGTTGAGGGTGCCCCTTTAAGTTGTGGGATAGTTAGATATGAAATATAGAAATTTTTTCTCAAAACAACGACTCTATTTTCACTCAAAACACACACCAACAGTCACAATCACTTTTTCTGCAAATTCCGTACAGTGCAATCGGTCGAGTTTTAATAAAGGTAACTTGATCGATAGAGTAAAAGACAAAGCCGATAGTCAAATCATCAATCGAGTTTGTCCTGGGGAAACTCAATCGACCAATGAAGATTGAATTGGTCAAGTACTCGATCGGTCGAGTTCTGTGAAAACACAACTCGACCGATGCCTTCTTCAGAAAACTAATCTAGGAGGATCAGTTGAGTTTGCAACTCGACGGAGTGACTGTCTATGATCAATTTTCTAAAGTGCATCTAAAGTGATTAAAACTTGGTGTTTAGTGTCCCAATCAATTTTCCCATCTTAGTTACAAGCCAATTCATCAATACAAGTGATTGCAAAAATATTCTAAGGTCATTTACATAGATTTCCAAAAATACACACTTGTATAGCTTTTGACTTGAACTTGAGAAAATTAGGGCGTTTGAGTTTTGATCCTTTTCATGTATCTAACACATAAAATCAATCTTCAATACACATATTAGATACATATGAATGGAATGGTTAAGTCATTATCAAAATATGGACAATGTATAACCTCTAGGTCAACAGTTGTTAGTTTGAATGATATATCTTTGTGGCACTATAGACTTGGTCATGTAAATATACATCAATTGAAAAAGTTGAGCAAAAAGGAATTGGTCAAGAGACTTACTAAATTGGTTTTGAGAAGGATGAGGAATGCTAACCTTGTACCCAAGGAAAGCAAACCAAATCCTCCTTTAAACCCAAAGGAGTCCTTATTACCAAAAGAACTCTTGAACTTTTTCATATTATTCTATTTGTACTAATGAGAACTCAATCTCTTCATGGTAGCAAGTATCGCCGCGTGATTGTCGATGACTTTTCTTGCTATACTTGGACTTTCTTTCTTGTTTAAAAAAGTTATACTCTGATGTTTTTTGGACTTTTTGGAAATGAGTTGTAAATAAAGTCTCTTGCTGGATCGTCTCTATCCATAGTGACAATGGGGGATAATTTGAAAATGACTTGTTTAAATGATTTTGTTTGGAATCTGGGTATGCACATAAATTTTCTTCACCTCAAACACCTCAACAAAATGGGGTTATAGAGAGAAAGAATATGTCGCTATAGGAACTGGCTTGGACTAAGCTTCTAGATTATGATACTTGATAAATGTGTATTTATCCTTTTTAATTTAATCTTTTAGATATCTTTTTAGGATTGTTTTGTTATTTATTTTCTTAGTTTTGTAATTAATTGTATTTATTTAGATTTTTCTCCTTTGGAGTTTTAATTATATTTGGTTGATTTTTTTGTAGGAAATGGTCTAACCACTCCAATGATCAATTTACCTTGGAAGATGTTTTGCATAATTCCCACAGTGCCTGAAATTAATGTATACCCAACACCAAAAGTGTCATAATGTCTGCATACGAAATCCAAATTAGATGTACAAGTATTCTTGGAAAGGAAATTTAATTTCCTAAAAGAAATCCTGTTATTTGGATCGATTTAGAGACTTTGCCAAGAGCAAAATATGCTCGAAATTGCTATTATGAAAATCTGCAACAAAACGAATGTGAACAATCAACTTAGTTGAAAGCAATCAATGATTTTTTCTATTGACCAGATCTAAAAAGTTTTTAGCCGCCGACCAAGAATCTTCTAGAGAGTTTTTAATGTAGTGTTTCCACCTCTCCTTCCCCTATAAAAGGAGGAGGGACTCCACTAAGAAAAGCATCCAATTTTTATATTTGTGTCTTATAGTTAAACTTTGTCATTTCCGTTCATAAGTGTAATCTTTCATTTCTACAATAAAAGTTTGTTCTTTTATCCCTAGTTTCTAGATTTAATTTCTTCTTCTTGTTCTTTTCTTTGAAGTGGGGAACTAAGAGAGCAAGCCATTTCATTGTCACCAGCTAAGATCTCCTTGGAGATTCTGTCACTTCTAGTCTATGGCTTTCTACCTTTCTTCCTTGTTTTCTCCATCCCTTAGTATGATTAACGATTAGTTTTCTTACCGATGTGAGGGGATCAACCCTTAGCCGTGTGATGATTACATTGAAGTTTTACACAATTTTTTTAGATAAATGGTTTTTGATTTGGATCTCGATGATTTTAACGAAGTGCTCTCTCATTTTCATCGCTTGTTAATCACGACGAATGCGACCATTGAACCCAATATTTAGAACAACCAAATCAATTTCATGGGAATTTGGATGAGACCTTGGAAAAGTCCCCATTAGGATGATTGAACTAGGATCCATGAATGCTAGGACCAATGGGTTCATACGGAGTTCATCTTTTGTAAATCATGTACAAATGTTTCACATACCTTCCTTTATCTTTCTTATCATGTAATTTCTTCAGTCTCATTTCACATCATCTAGGGTGGTGAAATCCCTTATCTTTGGTATTTCTTTCTTTTAATTAGTTGATCTTTAATTCAACATCTTTATTTTTTTGTTTTAGTTTTAACAAACTCCCAAAATAGATTTTACATTCTTGTTCTCACAATCGGAGTTGAAACACAACCATCTTCTTCACCGTCTCTATGGATCAACCCTTATATACTAGCCTTTATCGGAAAGTAGAAAAAGGATAAAATCTAGGATAATTTTTCTAGTGAATGGTATGCTAAACGACGTGCATCAATTTGGCACCATTGGCGGGGACGACAAGGTTATTTTTCAAATCTGGTTGCTTGTATATCTTATATAAATTTATTCATATTTCTCTAACTTGTATAACTTTAGTCTTGTTCTATATATTCTGTTTCATAATTTCTTTTTGTAGATTTTTGTAATTTTTTTTGCCTACCGAGTAACATTTCGGTAGTGTACCTCCTCCTTCTGCTGAGTTTCCATTCTGACAATACTGCTTTCTAATTTATTCTTTTTGTAATTTCTAATCTCGTTCCATAGTTTATTTTTGTTTAATAATTTTTTTTGCATGTTGAATAATTTTTAGTCTTATTCTATAATTTCCTTCTTAGATTTTTGTAATTTCTTTTTGCCTTCTAAGCACAATTCCAGAAGTGTATCTCCTCTTTCTGCTGAGTTTTCATTCCAGCAGTACCGCTTTCTAGTTATTTTTTGTATTTTTAGTTTATTTCATATTTTTTAGCTTAATATTTTTTTGTTATCTTAGTAATTTTGACTAAACCATTATCTTGTAATATCTCTTATCTCGTGTGTTGATTGACATATCTTTCATGAACTTTTATAATGGAGTGGGCATCCCAATATCCCCCACAATGTTATTATTTTGGTCTTTACCACCATGCATCTCTTGCCTGTCTGAATTTATCACATAGCACCCCTCTTTACGAGCCCTTTCATCCTGGTGGGTACAATGTGAATCCATATTTTTTTGAGGACCATTACGGGGAACCTTGTTATCCATATTCTGGGGGGGGGGGTATGATCAACATAATTTTGGAGGGTATGACCAACAGAACTTTGGGGGAAATGGATATATTTATGATACCCAATATAATCCTCAACAAGAAGAGAAACTTAGGTCCCTAGAGAAGATGGAAGCAAAACTGATAACTAACCAAACATTGTTAGCCACTTTGTTGAAAGCCCAATCCCAAAACCTAAATGTTCCAAATATGTTCCCCCATGATTCGGTGACACCTTGTAATATTGAATCCTCTCACCATGATGGATGTAATGGAAATTACAATCCACCATCTTCTGAAGATTATTATGAGGGGTAATGTCACAATCAATATGAGGAGCACAAGGCCCAAGACTACCATGAGGGGTATGGTGAGGATGGCCAAAATTTTGAGGTGTATAAATCCTATGGTAAAACTCAATTTATTATTGAACTGGAAGAGAGACTTAAGACCCTAGAGAAGATGGTAGCAGAAGGACAAGTAAAACTTGAATCCAGTCAAGCCATGTTAGCTACCTTGCTAGAGGCTCAATCACAGACTCTCCCTGTAGAGCTTGGGAAATCCAAGATAGTTCTTCCCAATGATGATGACAATGATCCTATTTTTGTGTCATATGTGTCGGATCTAGAAGAAATAACACAAGCCATGGAGTCATATTTTGCATGTGATGAGGACGTTGGTATCCCTATCTTTCCTTTAGAGACTTTATTACTTGAATATGGAAAGTCGAAGCAGGAGAGTCATTCTGAAGATCTAACTAGCCCTCCCATACTTAACATAAATCTAAATGATACCATAGACCAATACCCTTTTTTTGAGTCTATTTTGGACAATGAGTATCTACCCCCTTTTTGACATAGCCAGTTCTCATTCCACATAAGACTAATGTACAAGGGGAGATACCACCCATGGAAGAAGCCCATACACCTCCTTCTATTGTTTACAAGGAAGACATCATCATACCTCAGGAATCCTTGGGGTACCCTTGTACAAAAGAATTAGAGCCATATGTTATATCAACAATGAAACTTACCAAACCCAATGTCAATGGAATTATTTTTAAGGAGGAAAAAACACTTTTGTAAATAATTTGAAATCTTTTATATCAACATCAATTCTCCCATATGCAGGTCATTATGATGGTGGAAAACCTAACCAGATCCTCCACCTGTCTTTGTACATCCTTCTCTACCGACATTATTGGCCGGGTACCTACCAACCTCCCTCAATCCACACCCACCTTCAACACTTCCCTTTTAACGAAGGAAGATCTGTGGATCTTATTGGAGGGAATGCGAGGTGAAAGAAAATATGAGCACCCCACTAAGATTCCACAATTACCGTATCATAGGGTATACTATGAAGCTCCTCTGATGAAGGTCTCAGCCCTCATACACATTGTCAAGGAACCGTTCTTACCCCAATCCCAATCCTACTGCCGAAACAGTAGAAAAAGGATTGAAGCGCCCGTCCCTGAGTGGCCCCGTAGGATCTAACAAACTGGCATATACAATAAGAAATAAATAACTCAAAAACTGGATAATTAAAGAACAACTAACCCAATATGGATATTTCACCAATATATCTTTGTCATCAGAGTGTATGAGTGCGGAAGCAATCTTATTCAATATTCCATTTGTATTGCCTAAAATCAAGAAAATCGAGACACAATCATGCAATTGCACGGTACGCTATCAAAATCAAGTAAAACGATTTATAACAAAATAGTATTCTTGGCAGGACTTATATTTCAAAGAATAATAAGCAATTTGCAAATCCAACATTTATTCGACAAGTTTTTCAAGCAATTCAAATTTTATTACGAGTTCCCATTATGCTGTAATTCGAGAAGCATGCTTATATAATTTGTGTGACTCTATTACCCCAACGCAATGGGGAAGGTCACTAGGCTCCTTTTCACCATAGGAACATAGGAGGCTAATGTACAAGTCCCACCTCCAAATGGGGGGTTATTGCACTCAATATCAACATTATCAATATCATCATCATTATCAATATACGGGCAGTCATAATGGGCATTCAATTTATGTTTTCATGTTTTTCAAAATATAATATAGAAAAACAGAAGACCAATCATAGGGAACAATAGCTCATCCAAATAACTAGCCAAGCATACGGTCAAGAGATACATAAAAGTATCTTCAATACAATCAAGGAGGAGTTATATAAATAGCGTACCTTTCACCGAGGATTTCGAGTATTAAACAACTAGAGTAGAAGATCAGGGTCTCAAGTGGTTCCTAGATCAATCAAGATATGGATTGAGGATCAAGATCATATTATAGACCAAAATCAAGTATACCAAATTAGGGTTTTCCAATCCTATTCATCCCTAAGGTAGATCATTCATATATAGACAACATTATATCAAGATTTCAATATTTACTCAAGTGTCAAGCATATTCGAGGATGGATGATCTACCTAGGTATTTTAGGAATATATGTCAACCCTAAATATTATCATCATTATTCAAGTCATCATCAAGTCTTTAGGTCATCATCATGTTCTAACATAATTTGTATTCAAGATCATATTGATGGGTCAAAACTATATCAATTATTTTGCAAGATCAAGATTACTCATCCTCAAGATTATTGTCAAGATTGAATCATGTAAAAAGATCTATATTCACTAATGATTCACTTTCAAGAGTAGATGATTCAAAAAGATCAGATCTAGGTTACAAAATATCATCAGAGTCCAAAAAATAGGGTTTTCAAGGATTAAAAGTCATTATTGAGCCATATGACAAATTAAATGATCAAGAGTGTATGATCTAGGGTTATCAGTGAGCATAGTTTATAATCAGTCTTCAAAACTATTTTTAATGGATTCACTGGATTTTTCTGATCAAGATTGACTATTTGTTTGTATTATTTGGAGCTAGGATGCAATTTCTATGATTAAATCGAGATCTCAGCATTTTACTAATTTTTCTGAATAGAGAGGAGCAAAAGTACCTTAGTCTGGAAATACGAGGGTCGTCGGATGTGTAAAGGATGGCTGAGATGGAGTCATGCAGGTGGGGTGGCTCGCCTGGTGGTTCAGGCCTTTGATCGGCCGGTTCAATCATGGTTTGTCCGATTTGATAGTGGTTCAGCGGGGCCTTTGACTTGGTCGGATCGGGTCGGGCCGCCCTTGGTCCTTCGTTGCTTTCCCTTCACGAACACCTACGCAGGAGCCACAGAAAGCGGCGGAGGGACTCGCCGGCGTGGCGGCGTGGAGCAGCTTTAGGAGTTACGGTGGGCGACGGAGGCCACGAGTAGGCCGTCCCAGCTCGCCCTGACATCGCGGAGGTGATGGTGATGGCAGATCTAGGAGAGGATGTGCGGGTGAGGCACACCCAACAGGGCTGGGCGGCGGCGCCGTTTGTAGCAGAGAAAAGAAAGGAGGGGAAAACGGGGGTGCTCGAGGCTAGGAGAGCACACAAAACTATGGATTTAAGCAAGGTGTACTTGATGCAGATCTCGGGGGTGTTTATATAGGGTTGGGGCTAGGTTTTAGGGCTAGATCAAAAAGAGCCACAGCCATGGCCACCAGGATGAGAACAGGAGACGAGGAGCTTGTTTTGGCGGCTGTATAGAGTATGAAAGGTGGTCCAATTAGGCCTGGACTAATTCGTATTCACGAGAGGAGCAATATGGCTCGCTTTGATTTTTGAAACAGCGTCAAGAGCGGGAGATTGGCCATTAAGGCCAAGTTGTTTCATCCCCGCAATCAACGGGAGGTAGAAGACAGACCCGCAGCTGTTGGATCGAGGCCCTGATCCGTGGGTCACAGATCTGAGGGTTGGAGTTCACCCCCCTCCTTTTGCAATGGATCAGTGATGTGGGAAAGTCCATAAAAAGGGCAATAAAAGGCATTTTCAATGCATTAACTTCAAGAAATCGTAGTAATTCGTAGGAATGTCGAATTGTTCTCAAATTTGGACCAAAGCTTCACAAAAATATAGAGAATATCCAGGAAAAGTTTTAGAATCAAATGATAAAGTTTTATGGATCAATTTGATTCTTTGGACAAAGTGATGAATTAATCAAATTTATGATGTTATAATGTGTATAAAATCAACATTGGTCACCATATCTTGGATTTGAGTCTTAAAATTTATTATTAAGCTGAGGAAAAAGATTGAGGATCATGAGTGAGTATAAAGAGGGCAAAAGTGTAATTATTTCATTATAATGCAAAAATCCACTTTATCACATCCTTCCCTCCTTAAAAGGAATTTTGTCCTCAAAATTCAAAAAAATCCTCAAAAATCGAGATTATTCAACCTAAGTCTTTTCCTCAAATGCAGGGGGTATCCTCAAGTATAAAATCAAAATCATGTCCTCAAATTTCAAGTAATCCAATAATCATAATTGGGATTCCATGTTCCAAATCATAATCAACTTGGTACTAACACCATTTCATCATCAAGCAATTGAGTATCAAAATCAGCACATATTGTCCAAAGTCATTATATGAGTCACTTATATGGAAGTCATCCTATTGATCACAAATTTGGACATATTATCTTTTGGGTCAAACAAAAAGAGTCCTTGGATCAAGTATACAAGGTGACTTAGCTTTCAATCCCAAAATCTCAGGGTCGTAGCCTCTACATTGGCCTAGGTGGGGTTACATATCCATGATTTGAGATTTCATATTTCAACATATCTAAACAACATCATATTTTCAATATCATTATTTCGAGCTCAAAATCAATGGGAAGGTCCCACCCTAGTCCTAATGAGAGCTAAACCCTAAGACATAAATCGAAAGATTCAAATTAGTCATCATTTCAAAATTTTCAAGATTTGGGATTTTGAAGTCATTAGTCATATATATCAATGTCCAAATAGTGTGATCATAGGATTTGTATCATTATTGGGATTTGATAATCGTGGGTCACAAGTCCATTAATCAAAATCAAGAGTCAAGATTTTAAGCATCAAAAGTTATAGGTCCAAAATTTTGGAGCTAGGGTTTAGATTCCTATTTAGACCTTAGGGGGTATCATTCATCTATATCCAATTTCGAGCAACAATATTCAAACAATATTTGATCAACATGTCAAAATTTCATTATCATGGTTTCCACAGTTGATGAATGATCTACACCTAGGTCTATCTAGGAATTCAACCTCAAGCTATAGTCAATATTGTCATATATCAAGGTCATCAATATTCAAGATCGAGTATCAACCATGGGTTTAACCTATTAGGTTTAGGTCAACCAATCCAAATAGGGTGGAAGGGAAAAATACCTTTCCAAACTCTAAATAATCAACCATATGAAAAGTTAGAGGCAGTCATAATAGGGATGTGACCTAGGTTAGGGGAGTCATTAGTCAACTACTACCCTAATCTAGCACATTACCTACATTAGTCATTATCAACCGACCTTATTTAAATAGGGAGAGTATCAAAGATCAAAGCATGTTTTACAAGGTCATAACATCAAAATTCAAGATAATAGGGCAATAATGTCAAGATTTGCAATTTTTTTCCTTTCATGATCAAGGTAGTGATATAATTTGGAAATTGAGAATTCAAATTTGGCATTCAAGGAATTGGGGCATAATAGTGCAAAACTTAGGTCCATAATCATCATATCAAAACTGAGATTGCAAAAGGCATCAATAGGGTAAATGTTTGCTTAACTATGTATGAGGTTTAATCAATAATAGGGCACCATGGGCTTAATCAAATAGGGACCTTATCAATAATAAGGTATAAGTCATCTTTATTTCACCATATCATAATTTGTATCATTTACCTCAAACATAGAAAGAATCTAGTCAAATTTTGATTAAATCAAGTTTGCAATTAGGGTCATCATGAGTATGTGATTTCAAAATTAATTGATCAAAATCGAGTTTACAAATTTAGGTCAGATCATTGTATCAACTTTCAAGATTTAGCGATATTCATTTTTCCCATGCATAAGCTACCCATAATCGAGACATCATGTGGTGAAAAGTCACAAGAAAGGACCACATGATGAGATGAGAAGACTACCTAATATTCACCTACATGGGTGTCTTAGGTAGTCCTTAATGAAGAGATGAGATGCTAGAAGACTCTCTATGGTTTCACAAGAGAACCTTTAGGTCCAGGTCAGGATCAATTGAGGCCAGGTAGAGCGGGGGATCTCAGCCACCGTGAAGACAGATAGGAGAAATTATGTCAGGACCCCGAGCCTAGACACCTCAATTTTCACCATTATGGACTTTAGGGTTTCTTGGGTGTAAGAAACTTGAGAAATTATTTACTTAAAGTATATGGGAGTGTGTAAGCTCTGATACCAACTGTCACGGAACTGTTCTTACCCCAATCCCAATCCTACTGCCGAAACAGTAGAAAAAGGATTGAAGCGCCCGTCCCTGAGTGGCCCCGTAGGATCTAACACACTGGCATATACAATAAGAAATAAATAACTCAAAAACTGGATAATTAAAGAACAACTAACCCAATATGGATATTTCACCAATATATCTTTGTCATCAGAGTGTATGAGTGCGGAAGCAATCTTATTCAATATTCCATTTGTATTGCCTAAAATCAAGAAAATCGAGACACAATCATGCAATTGCACGGTACGCTATCAAAATCAAGTAAAACGATTTATAACAAAATAGTATTCTTGGCAGGACTTATATTTCAAAGAATAATAAGCAATTTGCAAATCCAACATTTATTCGACAAGTTTTTCAAGCAATTCAAATTTTATTACGAGTTCCCATTATGCTGTAATTCGAGAAGCATGCTTATATAATTTGTGTGACTCTATTACCCCAACGCGATGGGGAAGGTCACTAGGCTCCTTTTCACCATAGGAACATAGGAGGCTAATGTACAAGTCCCACCTCCAAATGGGGGGTTATTGCACTCAATATCAACATTATCAATATCATCATCATTATCAATATACGGGCAGTCATAATGGGCATTCAATTTATGTTTTCATGTTTTTCAAAATATAATATAGAAAAACAGAAGACTAATCATAGGGAACAATAGCTCATCCAAATAACTAGCCAAGCATACGGTCAAGAGATACATAAAAGTATCTTCAATACAATCAAGGAGGAGTTATATAAATAGCGTACCTTTCACCGAGGATTTCGAGTATTAAACAACTAGAGTAGAAGATCAGGGTCTCAAGTGGTTCCTAGATCAATCAAGATATGGATTGAGGATCAAGATCATATTATAGACCAAAATCAAGTATACCAAATTAGGGTTTTCCAATCCTATTCATCCCTAAGGTAGATCATTCATATATAGACAACATTATATCAAGATTTCAATATTTACTCAAGTGTCAAGCATATTCGAGGATGGATGATCTACCTAGGTATTTTAGGAATATATGTCAACCCTAAATATTATCATCATTATTCAAGTCATCATCAAGTCTTTAGGTCATCATCATGTTCTAACATAATTTGTATTCAAGATCATATTGATGGGTCAAAACTATATCAATTATTTTGCAAGATCAAGATTACTCATCCTCAAGATTATTGTCAAGATTGAATCAAGTAAAAAGATCTATATTCACTAATGATTCACTTTCAAGAGTAGATGATTCAAAAAGATCAGATCTAGGTTACAAAATATCATCAGAGTCCAAAAAATAGGGTTTTCAAGGATTAAACGTCATTATTGAGCCATATGACAAATTAAATGATCAAGAGTGTATGATCTAGGGTTATCAGTGAGAATAGTTTATAATCAGTCTTCAAAACTATTTTTATTGGATTCACTGGATTTTTCTGATCAAGATTGACTATTTGTTTGTATTATTTGGAGCTAGGATGCAATTTCTATGATTAAATCGAGATCTCAGCATTTTACTAATTTTTCTGAATAGAGAGGAGCAAAAGTACCTTAGTCTGGAAATACGAGGGTCGTCGGATGTGTAAAGGACGGCTGAGATGGAGTCATGCAGGTGGGGTGGCTCGCCTGGTGGTTCAGGCCTTTGATCGGCCGGTTCAATCATGGTTTGTCCGATTTGATAGTGGTTCAGCGGGGCCTTTGACTTGGTCGGATCGGGTCGGGCCGCCCTTGGTCCTTCGTTGCTTTCCCTTCACGAACACCTACGCAGGAGCCACAGAAAGCGGAGGAGGGACTCGCCGGCGTGGAGCAGCTTTAGGAGTTGCGGTGGGCGACGGAGGCCACGAGTAGGCCGTCCCAGCTCGCCCTGACATCGCGGAGGTGATGGTGATGGCAGATCTAGGAGAGGATGTGCGGGTGAGGCACACCCAACAGGGCTGGGCGGCGGCGCCGTTTGTAGCAGAGAAAAGAAAGGAGGGGAAAACGGGGGTGCTCGAGGCTAGGAGAGCACACAAAACTATGGATTTAAGCAAGGTGTACTTGATGCAGATCTCGGGGGTGTTTATATAGGGTTGGGGCTAGGTTTTAGGGCTAGATCAAAAAGAGCCGCAGCCATGGCCGCCAGGATGAGAATAGGAGACGAGGAGCTTGTTTTGGCGGCTGTATAGAGTATGAAAGGTGGTCCAATTAGGCCTGGACTAATTCGTATTCGCGAGAGGAGCAATATGGCTCGCTTTGATTTTTGAAACAGCGTCAAGAGCGGGAGATTGGCCATTAAGGCCAAGTTGTTTCATCCCCGCAATCAACGGGAGGTAGAAGACAGACCCGCAGCTGTTGGATCGAGGCCCTGATCCGTGGGTCACAGATCTGAGGGTTGGAGTTCACCCCCCTCCTTTTGCAATGGATCAGTGATGTGGAAAAGTCCATAAAAAGGGCAATAAAAGGCATTTTCAATGCATTAACTTCAAGAAATCGTAGTAATTCGTAGGAATGTCGAATTGTTCTCAAATTTGGACCAAAGCTTCACAAAAATATAGAGAATATCCAGGAAAAGTTTTAGAATCAAATGATAAAGTTTTATGGATCAATTTGATTCTTTGGACAAAGTGATGAATTAATCAAATTTATGATGTTATAATGTGTATAAAATCAACATTGGTCACCATATCTTGGATTTGAGTCTTAAAATTTATTATTAAGCTGAGGAAAAAGATTGAGGATCATGAGTGAGTATAAAGAGGGCAAAAGTGTAATTATTTCATTATAATGCAAAAATCCACTTTATCACACACATCCCCTTCAACTGGACGTTCTTCGAGCTACCAGGCCCACCTGGAAATCCTCACTCTTCTCTTCCCTCCATCTTGGGTTTCAATTTTGCTCGAGACGAGTAAAAATCTAACTCCGGGGTGGAGGTGGGTGGTATGTTTCTATTCCACCCCATTATCTTTTTTATTCTTGCATTATTTCTGCCTATTAATTTGTTTTGCATATAGTTGTTTTGTTCATGGGCATTATCTAATCAGCCGTGTTTTTATTTCTTTTGTTTCAAAATGGCCTTTATCTAGTCGACCAATATGATTAGATGTTTATCATTCTATCCCTTTGAATTTAGTAAATCTTTTGCAAAAATTGTTACAAATTGCCATGTCTAAAACCACCATGTCACCTAGGACCCAAAATAGCATCACTCCTTGGAAAAGTTGGCAAGCCATATGGAATCAATCAAAACCAGACATAAATTTTCTCTATTTTTTAAATTGTGGACGAACTTGATATAAATCTTGTATAATGTGATTGACGTGAATATTCTTTATGATGTAATGACACTTTCAAAAAAGAAAAAATAAAGAAAATAACCATGTGAAGTTATAAGCACAAGGACACCTTTTGTTTCCCCCTTATTTTCTTTCTAAAAAAGAGAAACAAAGAATCACCACCGGACAAAAATCAAGTCTGGGGTGGCATGCTTCCCATATCAAAAATTCCATACCCCACAAAGGGGAGTACCATCAAAAGATGTCAAAAGTGTACATGAAAAAATTGTGACCAATGTAGCCACAACTCCACAAATTTAAATCCCGAGTCGAATAGAGGAAGGATAAAAAAAATTCATCACTTCCTTCTTTGTTTTCACCCCCCCAATTTCATCTTGTTCTTGCGCAATAACTCACATAAAATAAATAAAATAATAAAAATGCGAGTGTCAAAGTAAAAGTAAGATGAAGCATGTTTTTCTACAAAGTCTAGATTTAGAAACAAGATATGATATTTATTTTTGATAGGGAATATAGAATTTTGTGTTTTGTGGTTTTAGGCGATTGGGTTGCTTGGCCAAATTTGGAGGTAAGGAATAAAGTGATGTTACAAGGATGAGGATATCCATATTAATAGTATAAATTGGAATAATTTGGTATTTTATTTTATTTGAGGACAAACAAAGATTCAAATCCGAGGTATTTTGATAAATGTGTATTTATCATTTTTAATTTTATCTTTTAAATATCTTTTATGATTGTTTTGTTATTTATTTTCTTAGTTTTGTACTTAATTATATTAATTTAGAATTTTCTCTTCATTTGGAGTTTTTACTTATATTTGGTTGGTTTTTTTGTAGGAAATTTGTCTAAGCACTCCAATGATAAATTTCCCCTGGAAGATGTTTTGCACAATTCCCACAGTGTCTGATATTAATGTATACCCATCACCGAAAGTGTCATAACTTCTGCATACAAACTCTAATTAGATATACAAGTATTCATTGGAAAGGAAATTTAATTTCCTAAAATAAAATCCAATTATTTGAATCGATTTAAAGTCTTTTACAGGAGAGAAATCCACTCAAAATCACTATTATGGGAATCTACAGTAAAAAGAATGTGAACCGTCAACATAATTAAAAGTAATCAATCATTTATTCTATTGACCAGATCCAAAAAATTTTCAGCCACTGGCTAAGAATTTTCTAGAGAGTCTTGTATGTAGGGTTTCACCCCTCCTTTTCCTATAAAAGGAGGGGGACTTCACTAAGAAAAGCATCCCAAATTTTATAGTTGTATCTTATAGTTAAACTTTGTCATTTTTATTCATAAGTGTAATCTTTCATTTGTACAATAAAAGTTTTTTTTAATCTCTATTTTGTAGATCTCATTGCTTATTCTTGTTCTTTTGTTGGAGTGGGGAACTAAGAGAGAAAACCATTTCATTGTCACTAGCTAAGATCTCCTTGGAGATTCTATCACTTCTGGTCTTTGGCTTTCTATCTTCCTTCCTTATTTTCTCCATCCCTTAGTATGATTAGTGAGTAGTTTTCTTACCAACGCGAGGTGAGCAACCCCTTAGCCATGTGATGATTATATTGAAGTTTTACATGATTTTTTTATAAAAATGGTTTTTGATTTATATCTCGATGATTTTAATGAAGCGATCTCTCATTTTCATCGCTTGTTAATCTTGGCAGATGCGATCGTGGATCCCAAGATTAAGAACAACCAAATCGATTTCATGGGAATTTGGATGAGACATTGAAAATGTCCCCATTAGGATTATTGAACTAGGATTTGTGAACGCCAGGACCAATGGGTTAACGAGGAGTTCATCTTTTGTGAATCATTTATGAATGTTTCATATATCTTCCTTTATCTTTCTTATCGTGTAAATTTTTCAGTCTCATTTCACACCAGCTAGGGTGGTGAAATCCCTTATGTTTGGTATTTATTTCTTTTGATTAGTTGATCTTTAATTCAACATCTTTATTTTTTTTATTTTAGTTTTTAACTAACTGTCAAAATAGATATTACGTTCTTGTTCTCGGAATCAGATTTGAAACTCGACCATCTTCTTTGCCATCTCTGTGGATCGACCCTTCTATACCAGCCTTTATGAGAAAGTAGAAAAAGGATAAACTTTAGGATAATTTTCCTAGTGATTGGTGTGCTAAATGACATGCATCAATACTCAAAAGAAGTTTTAGGCCGAAGCCGTTAGCATCTCATGTTTTGTGCAAAATTGGGGTTTCACTCATTGATCTTTAAAGAAACCCCCTATGAGTTATGAGGTAGTAGAAAGCCTTCAGTCGACTTCTTTCATGTTTTCAATTGTCCTTGTTTTATTTTGAACACCAAGGATTCCCTGGACAAGTTTGATGCAAAATCTTATAAGGCTTTATTTCTTGGCTATATCACCACTAGAAAGGCTTATAGAGTGTTTAACAGTGAATTGTCTATAGTAGAAGAATCTATCAATGTTAACTTTTTTTAGACTAACCCCTCTATTTTCAAGAATATTATGAATGTTGATGTTGTAGATGAGGTGATCCCTCACTTGAGAGAGCTCAACATAGTTGACAAAGGAAAAGATGTGCTAGTTGATGAAGAAGAGAAAGAAGGAAAAAAAGAAGGATCCAACTCCCTTCTTTGCAAAACATCATCTTAAAGAGCTCATCATAGGTAATCCTTTTAAAAGGGTGAAGATGCGGTTTGCATACAACAAGGAGCAAGATGAAAACACCTTCATCTCAGAACTCAAGCTAAAAAATGTAAAAGAATCTCTTGGGTATGATGAATGGATCCTAGCCATGTAAGAAGAGTTAGAACAGTTTGAAAAGAACACAGTGTGGACCTTAGTGCCAAGACCAATTGATAGAAATATCATTAACACCAAGTGGGTCTACCTTAACAAGCTTGATGGAAGTGGGAAAGTGGTAATGAACAAAGCAAGGTTAGTATCTCAAGGTTACAACCAACATGAAAGTATTGATTTTGATGAAACTTATGCACATGTTGCTAGACTTGAATCTAATAGAATGCTACTTGCTTTTGCTAGTTGCAAGAATTTCCTACTTTATCAAATGGATGTTAAAAGTGCATTTTTGAATGGTACAATTGAGGAAGAAGTCTATGTGGCTCAACCTCCCAACTTTGAACATGATAAATTGCCTAACGATGTTTATTTGTTACAAAAAGCTCTTTATGGACTCCAACAATCCCCTAGAGCTTGGTATGAAAAACTAAAGAACTTTTTTCTAGACAATGGATATATCATGGGCAAAGTCGATTCTACTCTATTTCTTAAAGACACTTCTAGCAACATTTTGATCATTCAATTTTATGCTGGTGATATTATATTTGATGGAACTGATCTTGATCTTTGCAAGGAGTTCAGTTCTCTTATGCATAGTGAGTTCAAGATGAGATTGATGGGGGACCTTACTTTCTTCCTCAATTCCAAATCAAGCAAACTAATGAAGGTAACTTCATCAACCAAGGCAAGTACACTAATGAACTTCTTAAGTGCTTTGGGATGGAGAACACCAAGCCGATGGACACCCCCATGTCCAACACCGCCAAGCTTGACAAAGATGAAGAAGGTGAGAAAGTGGATGAGAAGATCAATATAGGTATGAATGGAAGCTTATTATACATAACTGCCTCTAGATGTAATATAATGTTTAGTGTTGTCTTGTGCACTAGATTTAGTCAAGTCCCAGGAAAGCTCATCTTATAACTGTTAAGACGATTTTGAGGTATCTATCCAAAACTCAAAATTTTGGACTATGGTGTGCCAAGTCAAGGGACTTTATTCTTACCACCTATAGTGATGTCGATTATGCAGGATACTTGATTGATAAAAAGTGCACAAGTGGAACTTGCTTCTTCCTATGACCATGCTTGGTTTCTTGGTTATCTAAGAAACAAGGCACAATGGCTCTTTCAACTACTGAGGATGAACAAATTGCAGTTGGAAGTTGTTATGACTAAGTCCTATGGATGAAGAAAATGCTTCAAGGCTTTAACATTCATTTTGATACTTGTCCTATTTATTGTGATAATACTAGTGCAATTAGTATTTCTTATAATCCTATATTGCATATATTAGAGAAAAACATATAGAGGTTCGTCACTACTTACTTTGTGACTACATTGCCAAAAAGGATATTTACATCACACATGTGGACACGGAGAATTAACATGCATACATTTTCACTAAACCTCTAGCTTGAGAACAATTTACTTCCATTAGATTAAAATTTCTTATAACTTCTCTTGATGATGTTAGTAGTCTTCTAGATAGTTGTTCATATATCTATATGTTTTTGCTCAATTCTTGCTCACCTTATGCTTTCTATGTGCTAAATTTTGCCTAGTTTGAATGCCTTTTTTGGTTTTTTTTGGCTTTTTTGCAGACACATGTTTTACCACAAAATAGTAGCAAATAATGAGTGCAATGTTCCTAAATATGTTCAAAATGCATGAAAAGCCAGAAAAATAAATTTACATAGCACTCTAGAGGCTTACAATTAGATTTCTTATCTTTTGGATAGACTGACCAATCAGTCGAGTTTGCCCTGGTAGAAACTCGACCGATCCCTGACCGAGGGCAGAACTAAAATATAATATCCGTTGAGTTTCCAAAACACATAAGTTAACCAACAGTGCTGCAGGGTTAATTTTACAAAGGGTATCAGCTATCTTTTCTCCCTCTCAACTAGATAAAGTTGACCAATAGCCACTCTCCAACGTTCATCCTCCAACCCTAGGGCTAAACCAATCCTTATCCTACCCTCCTTAGGCCTAGATCATCCCTCCTTGCCAGTCCTAACCTTGACCTAGGTAGTTAGGCAACATGTTGCTTGCATTTTCCTCTTTGTTTGGTGGTCATCTCCTCTCAATCCAACCTAAATGGCCTCCAACCATAGGAAATAAACCAAACCAACTGGAGTTCCAACCTCCTCCTCGGCATGTATCCTTTGATGGTACCTTTTTCATCATCTTCCAACCTTGGATAGGTACAAGGAAATTCTTCCTAGGAATCCCTTTCCTTTCCGTGCTTTGTTTGAACCTTGTTTTGCAACAAGTGAGGTGATCAAAGAGGTCGCTAATGTGTTCAAAGCACACCATCTTAGTGCTTTGTGTGTAGAGCATTTGTACTTCTCAAATTCCATGTTTAGCACAAAGGCAATCTACTAATTTTATGCCAAACTCACGTGGAACTACACTACCATCATGCCACCACCTAACACCAAAGTCATCCTAAATTCCATGATAGACAGTACCAAAATTACTATCTCATAGGATTATTTGAATTCCTACACCAATGGTACTGATGTTTTCGATACATGGATGGCTTCCTATCCGAAGTACCTAGACCTACTTGACCCCGAGACTGTCTACAAAAGCTTTAAACCTGAGCTCATCCTTCCTGATACACACAAGTTTTTGAAGAGACTGGATGTACCCTTTAGGAAGAAATCTATCCTTCCCTCGACTTCAAGAATCAACTCATTGCCTTCGTAGTGAATTTTAATATCCATTCCTAGAAAAATCAATTGGATATTACAAAGAACACTGCTATTATGATGTATTGTCTCTTGAGTGATGTCAGAGTCAAATGGTCTTGTTATATCCTTCATCATATGACTTACTTTGACTCAGGAAAGAACATCACCGACACCCTACCCCTACCTTTTTGTAATGACAAAGGGGAAAAAATGAGCTCAATCATATTGCTTTGTGATCCTTTTCTAGTCTATTATCTAAAATATCACGTGACTCATAAGAGGACTCGATAGCATATATGTGCTATGGTTATTTTTCTTTTTGGAAGATACTAACCCTACATGTGAAGAAAAAGAGAAATTGAGGTAAGCAAGAATTGGGGGGAGAAATTTCAATTGTTCATTCATGTATCTGCTTACAATTTACAAGGTAAATGTTTTAAATTCTAAATCCTTTTCAATATGTTGAGGTGTTGTTTGTCATCTTCAAAGAGGGGAAGAATGTTGAATTAAGTGTTATACATTGTCCATATTTTGATGATTACTTAACCATTCCATTCATATGTATCTAATGTGTCTATTTAAGATTGATTTCAAGAATTAGGTACAAGTCCCTAGCTTGATCCAGTTCAAGTCAAAAGCAATACAAATGCACTTTCTTAGAAAATGCCCTAAAACCCTTAGGACAATTTTTGTAACCATTTGTATTGATGCTATGAGTTGTAACTAGGATGAGAAAAAACCAGGAGCCCTTAATTCAAACATTTAATCACTCTAATGACATTTTCTAAAATTGATCACAGGATGTATGATCGGCCAAGTTTCCTTCCTAGAAACTCGAGTGATGCCTTGGATTTATCTTGGCAAATGCCTAGGACCGGCTGAGTTTTCCCAGAACAAACTTGAACCAATCTTAAGTATTCGACTGAGTTTCATCTAGGATAAGCTTGACCGATGCTTAAGATTTTCTTTGTCATATAGTGCAATAGATTGAGTTACCTTTATTGAAACTCGACCAACTGCACTGTATGGAGTGTATAGAAAATGTGATTCTAACTATTGACGTGTTGCGAAACTCAAAATTATATCAGTTGCAACACCCCAAATAGCTAGAAAATGTTCCTTAGTGCTTCTAGCATCTAGTGTACACCCCAACTATAAATAATACCTCTTAGAGTTTATTCTAAGGTTGCTCCTTCATGCTATTCAAGCTCCTTGATATAGTTGAGTGCATCCAGTCCATTTGAGCCCCTTTCTCTCTTTTTTTCTTTTCAAATAAAAACATCCATATGAGTGATATGGGATATGTGTGAGAGAGAGACTGTTGGGTTTTAGGCGAGGGAGAAGGCAGCGGAAACAAAATTTTTCTCTCACCACAAAATCATAACCACCTATCGCATCAATGACTATGAAATAGGAAGGATGGTTTTAGCGAGTCATACCTGGACCTGAGGCTTGCTCAACGACAATGCCTCACAACAAGTGCGATCTTCACCCACCTGTCTTTGACGGCGTCTATGCAGCTCCTATTCCTGACCCAGACTATGGTTGACAGTCATCCTCCTGAGCGGTAGAAGTCTCCCACCTCTATAGATAGTCCACACGGACTACTGAGAACTCTAGTCATCCTATCCTATAGGATACTAGAAGGAGTCACCCCCTCTGTCGGTGTACTAGTCACCAACACACTCTCCCACAACCAGTTGCTATCCTATAGTTGTCTTTCCCTTGCCGTGCCTCCCTAATTGGGTAGCACTTTCTTGGGATCTCTCAGTTACCAAAACCAGAGAGGACAACTTTACAGAGCAACTGATGTTCTGAGTTGTGCTATCTAAGAAGCCCCCTGTACCCCTCTATTTATAATAGAGGGTAGGGTCAGGGTTCCTAATCTATGCAGAAGTAGAAGGGTCTAAAATTTCCATGAACTGATTACACTACAATAGTCGAACTGGTCGTTTCACAAACGAACTGGTCGGTTGGGAGTGTGAGCCAATCGGTTCACTAGTTGAACTAGCCGTTTCACATTCCTGAGTTGCCTCTAATTGACTTTCCTCTTTCATTTCCTACTAATCCAAAGATTAATTCTTATCCCAATCGAATTGTACAAATGAAACGAAAAACTTTTCTCACAAATCGGGACAACCCAACCTTGCTCGTTTGGTCCAGTCAAACCGTTCGGTTCATCAAGTGAACCAATCATCTCACTGACCATGAGTCGATCGGTTCACCCAGTGAACCGATCAGTTGGTGGTCTAGATTGTGCAGAACACACTCACTGCAGTTCTCAATCAATCTGACACTCAAATCAGTTAGTTCAATACTTGAACTTGATGATTCTGAATCAAGTCAATTGATTGAATGTTTGATTGAGTACCTAAACACCTTTAGTAATCAATCGAAACATCACTCATGGATAAACTCCTCTTCTAGGTAAATCCTTTGTGTGTGACCCTATATGTCCCATTTCTCGTTGGCAGTGAATGTCCATAACTAGCTTATGACATCACAAGCAAAGAGGGTACCTAGTCACACATCAGTGCTACCCAAGTGAAAAGGAAAGTTGGAGAACAACTTTCAATCCTACAGTCTATGATTAGTGTTCCAGTGAATGTATTATTCCTTTGTCTTTGATATCCTGATTGAACTCAAGGCATGGAGCTGTCATCCTTTCAACGTTCATTCATGTTTCTTGATCCAAAGCAGACTGTCTGGGATATGTGTGCCATCAATATCACATATTGACTCACACGTGCATGCGCATGCCTGTCTCAGTCTTGCTTATCAAGTGGCCATGGTTATCATACTCCCTTAGGAGGGATAAATCCCATATCTATCACTCACAGTCAAAACCCCATGTGTTAAAGTCACCCAATCATCACCTTTATAACAATCCATATTTCGGGACCACATTTGATGATGTCAAAGTATACCCAATGACATGTGATGAGTGCAGTGATTTCAGGTCTACGAATCATAATCACCACCATCACTGTGAGAGCTGTCTGTGACTACCATGTCATGGTTCCATGTTTCTCTCACGGTGGGTCTGTCCGATACACTATTCTCTGACATGTATCTATGTGCTTGGTTTGATATCACATATCATGACTAATAAGACTCTGTCATCAACCAACACACACTCTAGTCTTGCTATGTCATTATGTCTATCAACCTTCCATAATGACATCTGACTAGGGAAAAAACAAGAATGTACAAACTCTTAGCATTTGTATGATCTTATTCTTTAGGTCCTCAACCTGAAGACATACATCATTGAGTACTGTCATTCTCTAGACATTCATTATGTTCTATCATTATCTCATTACTGATTGAACTAGAATTAATTGGAAGCTTGCCTTTGATATATATCAAATCAATCATAATGTATCCCAATCCAAATCATCATATGATTGGCTCTCAGGGCATACATACCAACAGACTCCCACTTACACTGCGAGCCAATTACCTTTGAATCATATTCTTATTGATCTCCAAACATGTCCCACAAGTTTCTACTGCTCCAGTGCTAACGCAGTGAGTTAGCACCACTTTTCTTTAGTCAGTATATTGCATGTTTCACATCTCTTCACTGTACGACATATCATAGATGGAGTTGTCGTAATATACGATATGATATTCCTTGCATAACACTTAGCTCCATTGTTTGACTCAGTATTACTACTTGTCATCAATGGTTGGAATATCTAGAAGTTCATCTCTTTGAACTTCTAGATCCATATAGTATCCTCTGCTATTCATAACACAAGGATACTCAACATTCCCTTTTATAATCAAATAGCTTTTAAATCGGAACATTTCCATTTATCAACTCATATTCAGTTTTATATTTTATATTTTGCGATCATTTTCTGTCATTTCAGAAGCTTGCATCAGTGTAACTCTTTACACCCAACTCTTCCTTATATTACCATAGAAATAGTACTTAATAAGTACCAAACAAGTTCTTCATGGTATTCTAGTGACCCTTAATGGAAGTAGACAAACATCCACTCATCACACCAGTTAATAAGATGAGCATATCATATTGTCATCTCCAATACATACAAGATGATGAATGCATATTTTCTTGTCATGTCTAATACATACAAGATAATGGGATGATTACATACATGATAGATCCATATCTATCTATGTGTTCCTATTCTTCGTAATAATTTGGGACACTTGGTATCTAAGATACTAACTCCATGTAACATGGACAAGTTTTCTCCCACTAAATCTATGCATACTAAACCCTTTAGTACAAATTGTCAATGTATGCTCCTCTCTTTACCAGGTCAAGAGGTTTTCGAGAACTATCTCTATAGATCTCTATTCCTATCACATAGGTCATTTCTCTTTCTTCCCTTACAGAAGGTATTTCCACACCAGTTTCCATTTTAGAACATTTCATTTCTCATCATCATGTGGAATGTGAATACGCTCCCACTAAATCTTTGTAATCACAGATCCCTTATTTATTTTCATATATCAGGCAAACCTTTTGACTATGTAATCAAAGTAAAGACTTCCAGTTCTGAGTTTCTTGTATTCAATCAATCATATTGATTAATCCTTGTAACTTATAGACTGGATTTGCCTTATTGGATTCATAAAACCCTTCAGGTTGTGTCACGTACACAACCGTATCTTATTACTGCCAGGAATGCAGTTTTAATATCCATATGCTAAATTTCATAATCTTTCAAGCTCCAACATCAAGCATGATCCATTCTCTAAGTGTCATCCATGTCAGTCTTAACTCTTAAGATCCAATTGCACTTTTGGGTTTTATCCCAATCAAGTGCTACCATAAGGTCATACCTTAATTGGTTCACATGGAAGTCATTTTTGGATCTTATGGCCTCAAGCCATGACTCAAAATCTGGTCCCTCAACATCATCTAGATTATTGGCTCATCATATGACCAATTCATCATCTAAATATATGAGGTGTATTTGTTACATAAGGAACTTTGAGAATCCACAACACTTGTGATTCTTAATCTCCTTTATTTAGTGTAAGCATGTTCTTTTAGAAGAATTCTAGAAGATTAGTTATTTGATGATCATGCTCTAACTCTTTAGAGCATGATTCCTTCTTTGATTTAGACATCACTGTGCCTTAATCATGAGTTCTCTATGATACACTATCATAATTACTCACAAGACCCTCAAACATTTGGTTTAAGTATCCCATTCATTGATCATATCAAAGAGTTAATACTTTTACCAAGTTTTTACTTCATTTATGATATTCTTGAACACTTCAAGTTATTCATATTGGTTTTTCACTAAACACCATCTGAAGCATAGAGTCTTTGGTCATATCTCAACTTAATTTTATTCATTTAGTTTGGGGGTTTTGGAACCCATACAAACTCAACATCCTTTTTCTTGTAAGGACATGAGGAGGAATAATGTCCAAGCCTTAAGCAATAGTTACAACAGTATTATATATTTATATCTATTAGTTTTACACATTATTATTTACTATTTTTATGTTATGTATATAGTTGTATATATTATAATATTTTTAATTTATATTTACTTATTGTCATAAGAATATAATTTTTTTATTCAATATAGGGTTGTTACAACTCAATTAAAAAAAAAAAACAACATGGTATCATAATATATTTTTATTGAAAGAAATATGTACTTAGCAGGGACACATTGGTCTAAAAAAGGCAATGGGTCTCAACCAGTGACATTGTCGCACTTAAAGAAATGAGTCTCCTACGGGGACACATTTGTCTTAAAAAATTGACATTTCTATCATTATTCTGGAAAAGATGATACAATGATAACTAACATTTTAGAAAATCTTATTTGATATTTTGGCCTCAATTTAATAGATGGAGATGATAGAATGCTATATCAGATTACACTCTGAGTGGTATGAATGATATGAATAATCCTAGTAAATAGTTAGATCGCTAAACCATTTAAACTATAATATGCACACACACAGATGCACACAAACACACACACACACACACACACACACACACACACATATATATATATATATATACATATATATATATATATATATATATATATATATATATATATATATATATAGAGAGAGAGAGAGAGAGAGAGAGAGAGAGAGAGAGAGAGAGAGAGAGGGAGAGAGTATTGCATGCAATATCAATAATTTATATTATAATTTTACATATATAATATTCTTTAGACGATCTTAGAACCTATTGTACATAAAAATAATCATAACATTAATATATACTAGTGTATAATTTCCCAATTACTAATATTACCATGTTACATTTTACTTTATATATTAGTGTACTTATGTTAATAGATAAAAAGTACATAATCTAAATATCTTGTTTAAAGTAAATCCATGCACTGATTGTATGTATATTATAAAGACTAATTGAAATTAGTACACTGAATAATATAACACGTCATTTTTTTCAAAATAATGATAGACGATGGTGTACTAATAATATAAATTAGAAAACTGATATTCATAGATTTTAATTCATATAATTCAAATTCTTTATACCCACAATGTTATAAACTCTAGGAATATCTATATGGGGCATCCTAAAAATACTGTATCACTATAAGAAGTCTATTTATTTAGATAAATTTATTTCTAATAAATTAGTTTTTGAGAGAAAAGAAATGTATAAGAAAGATGCCTTAAAAACACAACTATAAATGAGATTATGTTTCAAATATTAACTTTCAATTACATGTTATTTTGAAATTATATGTAAATTGATCCATCCATACTTGTATATTTTGAAATTGATTTGATAAGCATACACATACCTAAACAAAAATACTAATATAAATATGTAAACATGTCAATGTGAAAGTAGATGAAATATGGGAAATTTTGAATAATACTCTTAGATGGAAATCCCTAGTTAGTAATTTGAATCTAATGATATCTTAGTAAATCTAGTTAATAATTTCAATCCAATGATATCCTCTTGACTATGCTATATATCTTCTTGCTGGATCTTGTGGTCTCTAAGAAATTTGAATCGTAACTTACGAAAACTTTGGAATCTTACTCGATTAAGGTACTATATTACCTTTTGTTTTTATAATCAATATTTCCCTCTTGAAAGCATGCATTATCTGATTAAATGTACTAAACTGAAACGTTGTTAATCCTTAGCCTAACACATCAAAGGTCACCATCAAATTTGTAAATTGTGAACGTACTATATATTTTGATGCAACTATAGTTTTATTATTTCCTAGAACTTGATTCCTAGTTTAGTGGGTCATTACCCATGACTTTATTTTGATTGGCACTAATTCAAATATCACTGAGAAGCTTGGTTCCTTGTTTATTAGGTCATTACCGAGAACTTTTCACAAAAGAGTCTATGCCCCCAATTAACTCGAATATACTAAATTAGGTCAACGTGTCATACCGTCCTAGAGAGTGAGAACACAAAAAATTATCCATTAAGATATGAGATCAAAGTACTGCTTACTATTTTGGCAATATTACTTACTTGAGTACCTTGATAATAATACTAATCCTCAGAATCTGGTACTTGGAACCCTATTTATTTTGATACTTGTGTTTGTGAATAATATTTTTAATCCTTGGGAGACTTGAACTTGAAATCCTCCTGCTATTTTGATAGTTCACTAAATATTGTCACCTATGTTTTCAATGAATTAAGTTCAAACTATCTATTGTAGACTTTTAAGTAGCTTAACATTTGAATTTAGTATTAGCAACTGCTAACCTACTTCTCCTTTTTTGCTCTTGGTAGTTTCTTCCTTCAAGTTGTACATAATAAGAAGGATTGAGTCACTTGGACTCTCTTATGCTGAATTCTAGTCTAGAGACTAAAAAGCAATGAAAAATGTCTAGGTAGTTGTTGTTATATTTTTAAATGCTTTCCTTTTATAGTCCCATGTGGGAACATTTTTGTCCCGTGGCTTATGGTGAGAAAACAATGTTTAAGTTTTTGATATCGTTGATCAACAAATTACCTTGTTAATGGATCGTGTACACATAGTTTTCAAAACTATGTTATCATAGATTTCAAGCATGAAATTACCATCATTAGTTTAGAGTGTTGGTTTTTACATGGATTTTAGAGTAAAAGGTCTACATTACATAATCTCTTACTCTATATATATTACATGGCTACTCTAGATGTTACCAGTTCATTTGATAAAACACGTGCACACAAAATTGTATGACATGATTGATATTAAGTAAGATATAGTCAATCATTTGACTTAGTACACAAACATTAAATTAGATCAAGATGTGACCCTCAAACACCACAACCACATAATTTGTCAATACTTACCCATCACTATACTATCCACTAATGTCAAGTATCCTATTACGTTCACCTGGATGCCAATATTATACAAATATGAATCTAAACAAGAAGCCCCAAAACATACCATAGTTTTATAAGATGTCAAAAATTCATAGGTAATCATTGTCCTCATTTTATAACTTGCAAACATATACATAAACTTCATTATACAAAACTTGGGCACCTGCATGTATTCATGGGGTAAAGACATGAGGTTGGACATCCTACTTGAGTTGCCAAGATTTGTAACGTCCGGACCCACTGCCCCATGATCTAGTAGAATTTCAAGAATGATGACTAGCCCCACAAACCACCACTAGCCTTAACTCCACATGCCCATGTAGGACCCACCTACTAGAGGTGATATGGATCTATATAATTTGTAATGTCTATGCCCACTACCCCAAGTTCTAATAGAGTTTTAGGAATGACGACTAGCCACACATACTACCACTAGTCTTAACTGCACACTTTGACCTCACTCACACATAAGTTGGGGTCAACTTCCTGATTGGTCACCCATCCTAGTACTACTCTGGGCTGAGCATGCTTAACAACAACGTTCTTAGTGATGAGCTCCCTAAAAAGGAGGTGCACTTGGTGATATGGGTAGCCCAACCATTCCTTTTAAGATCATTTTATCTACAGCCTTAAATCATGGGTGTTATAATAGGACCGACCAATTTGATAAAAGGGTTAGCTCTTGGTAATGGTCTTGAGGTCCCTCATGTAAAAAAAGGGTTAGCTAATCTTGAGCACCCTTACAAACTCTTCCAATGGAAAGTAATAAAAAAGACCTTATGATATATGATATTGTTGCTATAATTGGAGTAAAATGGTATATAACACATGCTCTCATTTTGCTAAATACTAACTCATTTATTCTTATTTGTCTACTTCTACAACTCTTTTTAAATAATGCAAAACTCATATACATGTAAATTTTTGTCATGTACTCAACCCCCCGTGTGATGACCCACTTCTTTGACATATTTTTTAGGTTCAAAGGTGGCTAGAATTGGATGGGCTTGGTGAGTTGTATCAGGTGTACTTATTGTAAGATCCCAATGCTTTTGTCTTGAGGTTCATACGTTGGGGAAGAAAACCTAATGCCATGTCGCCAATCTTCTCCTCCTTGTGGCACTGACTTGGAGTTCTAGAGAAGGACATGCAATTGGAAGGGATGGCCTGATGGCTAGAGGCCACTCTTTGCTTTCCAAGATCTATAACTGTGACGACACTCAGTTATGTATGTTGAAGAACCCCTAGGGTTGATGATGGGATCACATGAGAGGAGAGATGGGGATTGAGCTTGGTTCAACAAAATGGATGAACTGGCTGACCCAGTCTGAGTGTAGGAGGGCCCACCTCCCCCTTAAGTAGCTATGTGTCTGATTATGAGCCATTAGAATTCCAGATCTGACTGTCTAAACATATCTTATCAAGGCAAATCTTATTTATTTTCAATATAAGTACCAAATCTTAGAAAATGCACTAAAAATAGTCCCAATACCCAAATAGTACCCACAAAATACCCATAGTCTAGAAACCCTTTCTTATAAAATCTCTAGATTAGAATTTTGCTAATTAGCTAAAAGTTTCTGACTTGGATGCAAATGCTTCATTTTTGGATATTATTGAATGGAATAAATGATATTTGATCAAAGAGAAATTCCCAAATAATTATTGTAGAACTCTAAGAACATTTCATACCCATATCTGATCTTAGAAAATAGTAGTATTGACTAATATTAGATCTTTTATCATTAATGAATGATTAGATGCTTTTAGCCTCATATTACTTCTAGAAAATTGGAAAAGCATAATAAAATCACGAAACTTGAACCAGAGCCGAAATATGACCCCTTGATTAGTATAAAAATATCAAAGACACACATTTTGGATCACTTTGAACCTAGGTTTGGCTAAACCCTAATAAGGAATCAAATATCAAGAATAATGATGTCTCATTATTAATGATGAGAAATTTTTATTAATCAGGTGTGGCTTGTGACTAGATGATCAAGGATAAGTTAAGTTTGAATCACTGAATCAAGTACATACTTCAATAATTATATGACTATGAATTTCTTGCTTGAAATGTGATATGTATGCTTTTTTACTTGCTCAAATATTGCCATGTAGTATTCTAGTATTGTACTCGATGTTTTTCTCATTGTCGTAGTTTTATAACTTGCAAACATAATATATAAAATCCATTATACAAACCTTGTGCACCTGCCTCTATTCTTGGCATAAGTTCATGAGGTTGGGAATCCTACTTGAGTTGCCAAGATAGGGCAGACCAAGTTGATAAAAGGGTTATCTCTTGTCGATGGCCTTGAGGTCCCTCATGTAACAGAAGAGTTAGCTAATATTGATAATCCTTAAAACTTTTCCAATAGGAAGTAATTCAAAAGGCCTTGTGATATATGATGTTGTTGTTATAATTGGAGTAAAACAATATAGAAAATAGACTCGTATTTTGCTAAATATTTAAGTCATTTATTGTTGTTCATCTACTTCGAAAACTCTTTTCAAATTATGCAAAGCTCATATATATGTATCTTTCTGCCCTATACTCAACACCTTGTATGTTGACCCACTTGTTTCGCATATTTTTAGATCCAAAGATGGCTAGGAGATTGATATTTGGAGAGCTATTCCACTATTATAATATCCCTAGTTTACATCTGCAAACTTGTACAATTTGACTTTTGAATATGTATCTGAAATCTTGTAATAAAATATTTTTGCTTAATTTATTTGTTTAATGTTGAGATTATGTTGGTGCTTTTATATTGTTATTTGTTCATGTTTGCTAAGCTTTTCTCTTCCACATTTGTGCTTTTATAATACCATGCTAGGATATATGCCTAGGTACTATCACCATTGACTTTATAGTCATCTAGAGTTAGGATTTGGATAATAAACGGTTTTGTGACAAACACAATATTCTACAAAATGAATTGATGCACTGAGCACACACTTTTTACAATTAACACAAAAAGCATACATGCTAAAGTAAAGGGAAATAGAAAACATGAATCAATACATCATACGACCAAAATCCATCTTCAAGCGCAAGCTTCATTGATACCCATTTGGTTGAATAGTAATCAACACTGTAGTACAAGTGTCATACATGAATGAAAAAGATAGAGGTGGAGGAAGATGGAAGAAATCAAGTGCATAACAACACACATACCATTTTACAACTCTTACTGGTGAAGAATCAATAGATCATAGATTGAAATTTTTTATAGCATAAAGGGCACAAGTAAGTTGTGGAAGAGTCATTATCATAGGGATTGATGTACCACAATTTCAATTTTATCAGAGGAACTAATTTCCAATACCAAGGTAATGATGAAAGTAAGGTACATAATGAGTGGATGTAATAGGTGATCGATCAATGCATACTCATCCTAGTTTTAGTTGCTTTTTCAGCCTAATTTTGCATTAATTCCCATCATTTTGTCTTAGAACTATCTTGCATTTAGATTCTCTTTATTTTATGATAATTTATAAGATTTTGATCCAAATTCTTAATTTTCATGGAAAAATTGAGTTTTACTACATGGTGGGAGTGTAGGAGGTAGTGTCCCGCTACCTGACTAGTGGGCCTAAGAATGTTTTGATAAAATAGACCAAATTTATATTGATTCGTCCCTCCATCCATTGATGATTCCATCGTTTGATGCCTCATAGGTGCAAACCCTATGACACATGACAATAGTCTCCTGAGGTGGGCTTACCTCTACCTAGCCATCAACTTGCATTACGTCAGCCAATCCATATATTTGCATTGCATTTGTTAAACCTTCAATTTACATCACTCGATCCATCCTTCAGTTGACAACCAAAGGAAGCCCAATGTATGCTTTTGGTGGTCACCTTCTAAAGAAAGTGTTGGGATTTCAAGCAGCAGATCATGTCAACAACGATGTATTTAGGAAAGAGGGTTTGCAAGGCATATACCTAGTCCTAGAACAAGTCCAACAACAATCCTTGCAACGACATGCTTCTTTCTCAAGCAACACCCAAATGGTTGTCAATGGTGGCCTCATGGTTTTGCCAATATATGTGCTAGTATTTAGGTTAAGAAACTTTTAGAACTATCTCTATCGATCTCAATTCCTATCACATAGGACATTTCACCTAATCCTTCATGTTAAAGGCTATTCCATGCCATGTATCAATACTTAGTATTAAAATAGTATTCCTCATCAATATGTGGAATATTTCTATATATATGCTCCCACAAAATCTTTTATAATCACATATTTCATCTTTTATCTTGACTCAAGTCAAAATCTTTGACTATCTTGTCAAATAAAAGATTCCAATTTTGAGATTCTTGTTTCAATCTCTAGAGTGACCATTGTGGCATAGACTTTATTTGCATTAATGGAGTCATAAAACCTTTAGGGTGTGTCATGTAAACACCCTCTTCTTTTTTCCTATTAAGGAATGTAGTTTTAAACTTCATATGCCAAATCACATAGTCTCAAAAAGCTGCAATGACGAGGACATTCATTGGTAAAGGGATTTTATCATGTTCAACACTTTGAACAAATTTGAAAAACCTTTCAACCAATCTATCCTTTATGTCATTCATTTGGTCTTCAATTATGAAAACCCAACATCCCCTTTTGGGTTTTACCCCTCTATGTGGCATCACCAAGGTCATAACTTATTGGTGTTCATGGATTCCATTCTAGATATAATGGCCTCAAGCCATTACTCAAACTATGGTCCCTCGATAGTTCTTATTTATTGATTGTTGGCTCATAATCATATGACCAACTCTCAATTTATCTGAGTTATATGATTCACAATATTTTAATCTCATACATGTTTTACTAAAACTATGAGTTTTGTGTATTAGATAAAGAACTTGAGATTCCATAACCACTTGTGACTCTTTTTGTTCTCATTGTGCCTCCTATGGTTCAAATATTCTTTATTAAATTCAAACTTTTCTAGTTCTACTTTACTCCCACTGATTCCAATGGAACTCAACCATCCAACAACAAACACTTTTGTTATTGGTTTGAGGTAAGTAGTGTTCAACAAATTATGATTTGTGGATAACTCTTTCCAAGAATATACTTTCTTTGTATAGTCTTTAAGACACATACAGACATTCCTATATCAATTCTCATATGATGTTCTTTAAAATAGTTTTGGATGATACATTGTTTTAGTATAAAACATGTTTCTAAAGGAAGTTATAAGATTACATTAAATGATAATCATGTCATGACTCATCATGAAGTGATTGCTTCTTTCTGACACATCATCATGTTCAGGTGGACTTAATTGTGATACAATCTCACATTTATTTTAGAAGGGTCTCAAACTATTCCTGCAAAATATTTCAACTTTTGATCATATCAAAGTATCTTAATACTGTTGATGAAGTTGTGTGCTTCATACATGCAATCTTCTTAAACATTTCAATATATTTGTATTTTACTAAAAACATATCACCATGATTAGTAAACATAATAAAGCGTAAATAACTATCTGTAGCATTTATTCCAAAGATCTTTGTACAAGATTATGTACATGTCCTAATAGAATGTTTATTCTCCCACTACACTTAGTGAGAGGTGGATTTTCATATTGCTCATGTATACGAGTTACATGTCTCTTATTAATTCAATAACCAAAAGTGTCTAGATAAACATCAATATGAATTCTAGAAATGCATTTCTCATATGTGTGCTCTAGATGACAATGCTATTCATTTTTGATTGTTTGAGTTATCATTTATAATCCTTTGGTATATACATTATGAGCATTCATCCTTTGATCCAATCACATAAAGATCATAATACATTTGTAACATTTCCATACAAGATCACATCTTTGAAATAGAAGAATTAACAACTCTTTATTGATTTACCATCCTTGTCATACACGATGCATAAAGTAAAATGTTTCTATTTATTGGCATATTTAAATATTACTTCAATTAACTCTATTACATGCCCAATGGGCTAAGATAAATTTTAACTATAGACTAAAGTTTCAATAACTCTTTCTCATCACATCTCATGCTTGTCCTTTTCTAAAGGCTTTTCTTCTTATCAGATCCTGCACATCAACATATGTCAGATCTAAATCTGATATCACATACCAAGATGAAGAAGTATTCAAATTTATCTTATAACATTTATACCTGAAGTATAGGCCTCAACCTCTTCCTTCTTCTTCTTTAGATCCTCCAAGAAGAGTGGGAAATTCATTTTCCAGTGTGCAACTTGGTGACAGTGGTGACATTTGCCCCCCTTCTTTACTCCTCCTTTTGCTTTAAGATATGAAGACTTGGGCTTTTGACCAGCTTTAGAACTCTTCCTAACTTTGCATTTACCCTTAGATTTTTCCTTTGTCTTGCTGATCATCATCACAGAATTGGGTTTGTTTTTCTTCATTTATTCCTCAATTGTTCTCAACATGCCCAGTAACTCTTTCCACAATTTATCAAAGTCATTCAGGTTGTAGTTCATGACAAACTGATTGTAAAATTCTGGTAGAGACTACAAAACCACATCAAAAACCAACTCTTGACCCATGGAGAATCCCAATCTAGACATGTTCTCCACATAATAAATGATATTGAGCACATGAGGACCT
This sequence comes from Alisma plantago-aquatica, assembly GCA_963693085.1. Lineage (NCBI taxonomy): Eukaryota > Viridiplantae > Streptophyta > Magnoliopsida > Alismatales > Alismataceae > Alisma > Alisma plantago-aquatica. The sequence goes on from OY856411.1 coordinate 219,039,330, forward strand.
ATCGAATTTCCTTCTGACATGTTACATTTGAACATCACCTTGGACACATTGTATTTCTCCTATCTTGCCTAATCTTAGAACATGTTTTGAGATGTGTGACCATCAATTACTTCCACGTTCTCATGAAATATTTGCAACTTGTAGTTCATGGAGCACATAATCAAACACTTGACATCAACATCATCTTCAATATGCTTCATATAAGCATCTCTGTCAGCCTTCAATGCATTGGGAAGAAGTTCATCTGGATCTGGTGAATCCATGATATAGAGTTTGTGTTCCTGTGCGAGAACCATTCTTAGCATCCTGAACCATTCATGGAAGTTATTCCCATTTAACTTATCCTTCTCAAGGACTAATCATAGAGAAATGGTATTTTTGTGTGTTGCCATTTTATTCTACAAAAGAATTTGCAATTTTATCAAAAACTTATTTTGATTTGATTTGATTTGTATAAAATTTGATGATACTCAATTGGGTCTTTAGTAAATTGTCACTCCCACTATTTTATTCAAATTGATAATCCTCACATATCAATTCAGAATATTGCAATGTACAACCTCCTAGTGAGCCAAGATCCAAAATAATTCAACTATTACCCAACCAACATCCATAGTCAATTATTAAGATAGAAACCATTTGTCAATTGCATCTTATGCAATTCTTGGATAGATGATAAGCACAACTCCTTGCCATAGTCATATTGATGCCTCTGGTGCTTAATCCCATAAATTACACTAGTTAAGTCTAACCCAAAAGCCAGCATGATAGATATGCACCCTACTTGGGCAGAACCTACATATCTACCATAACACTTCCACGAGATGGGCGACACACCACACTTGGGTGTAACCTATGCTGTGTGATCAAGATTTTCACGTGTGTTGCTTATAGAAAGCATCTAAGAATTCATATTTTATTTGAGGAATTTTGTATGTAAAATACATATACTTTATCCAATCACAACATATATAGTATGTATCATATACATGCTATATCCCACAATGTAATCATTTAATATGAAACACTAGTGATGGTTATGGCCACACTATTGTAATTCTTTAGAGCCATAAGGAATTACCACCACCTAGGTCAACATCACATGCATGAACATGTTGTTGGTGTAGATATGTGCTTGCCAATCAGGGTTGATCAGTTCAACCCTTGAATCGGTAGGCTCGTCTCTTGGCCGGTCAGTCTGGCCTCCTATCCAACTGATGTCTAGAAACCTCCAAATAGTCAGTTGGTTCCACCAGTCACTCAGTTTTCTCTCTTGTAGTTTACCCTCCTCAGTCCTTTAGCCGTTTGACTTGTCACATGAAACGGTCAACCCTCCTGACATTGATCATCATCTTCATTGTTGCAAGAAAGGAAACTATCCTATTACAATTAAACTAATTCCATGGTCATGAAAAACCTCAAGTTACAATTGAAAGGAGCAAAGGGAAGAAAGAATAATACTTCTACATTGGGAAGAAGAAGGTAGATGCTCAATATCCAAACTAAGATGAAATTGGAAGAAGAGGAACCATACAACCACACACAAATATTTGGGTTACTATCCATAACCATGCTACACATCCATCATCAAAACTTGCTCTTAGGGAAACACATACAAATTGCAGATATATATCATATATATTAATTTGGGATCATATGTGGTATTTGATTAGATATACACATTAAGAAGTTTAAGTATTCACATCATATGCAATACATAAATGATAAAAACAAAACATCCAATGATACCGATTATCCCAATACACATCAAATTAACCTAGATCTGATACCACTATTGGGAAATATGGACATAAAGTAAGCAGTGGAAACACAAATTTATCTATCCATCTTCCCCAGAGCAGAAACATCTCATCAATAACGATGTATTGGGAAGGATGCTTTCATGAGTTCATACCTGGTCTTGAAGCAAGTCCAGCGACTATTCCTCATTGTAGTAGTGCATCTCTCCTAGTTGCACTTGGACAACATTTGCAGTAACTCATGGTCTCACCACAGACATAAGGATGATGTTGTCCTCCTAGAGGCAGAACACAACCTCCTCACCTTTATGGAAGTCAACATGGACCACCTAGAACTACTATCATTCAAGTTGAATAGACATGAAGGAGTTGTCCCCCTGTTGGTGTACTAGTCACCAACTTGGTCTTCCAGAATTGTTCCCCCTTATTATCCCTCACTTGATCAGGTACGACTTGCTCTGGCTCTCTATTCCTTACCACAACCAGAGAGGACAACTATTATCAAAGGCAATTGAGTTGTGTCTCTGGGAAGCCCCCAATACCCCTCTATTTAGAGGAGGGTCAGGGTTAGGGTTCCCAGTCCATGTGGGAGTGGAAGGGACTAGAATCTCATGAATTATTGCAACCCTTGATAGGCAAAACTATCAGTTCACCTGTGAACCAATCAGTTGGCATGCAAGCTGACCACTTCACCCAATGAATCAGTTGTTTCATCATGTTTCTAAATTGCTTATATATTGGAAATTAATATTTTATTTAATGCAGAACTTGACGTCAGCACAAATCCTTGAATGAACAGAATTGATCCACCAAGTGCTCAGTTCACAACCTGAGTCAGCTAGTTCATGGACCTGAGCTGATTGGTTGACTTACTGAGCTGGTCAATTCACTGTCCAGAATTGCCAAACTTGGTTTTATTGACCTGACACATTGAAATGATCCATTCAACACTTGAACAAGTCCATTCAACTATCCAATCAGTCAATTTTTAACCAATGTTGTTTAAATTTAATGCCTAAACACTTTATCAATCAATTTAATTATCATTGATGATTAAACTCCTCTTCTAGGTGTATCCTATGTGTGTGACCCCATAGGTTCCATGTTGTGTTGGCAGTGAATATCCATAACTGATTTATGACATCATAAGAAAAGAGAGGTGCCTAGTCACATATCATTGCTACCCAAATAATTAGGAAAGTTGGAGAACAACTTCAACCTACAATCTGTGTCAAGTGTTACAATGATTGTCTAATTCCTTTGTCTCTGATATTTGGAATGAACTTGAGGCATGGTGGCATCATCCTCTCAATGTTCAATCCATGTTCCTTGATTTAGAGCAGACTGTCTGAGATATATGTGACCTCAATATCATATATTTATTTACATGTGGATGCACATGCTTTTCTCTGTCTCACTTATCAAGTCACCATGATATCAAAATCTAGTAGGAGGGACAAATATGATTTACATCACTCACAATCATCCCCATGTATCACAATGCACCCAATGATAACATTTATGGAAACCCTTATTCATGATCACGGTGGATGATGTCAAAGCACACCGAATGACATGTGATGAGTGTAGTGACTTCAGGTGTAAGAACCACAATCACAACCTTCACTATGAGAGATGCATATGACCACCATGTACGGTTTGCATGTGTTACTCACAAGGTGGGTCTATTTGATATGTTTTTCCCTAACAAGTATCTATGTGCTTGTTTTGATATAACATATGTGATGACGGATGAGGTTCTGTCATCAACCAATACATATTATAGTCTTTAGTGATACTGCTGTAACATCCAACCAGGGACATACCAAGAATGTACATACTCTTAACATCCGTATGATCTCATTGTTCAAGTCACGTACTTGAAGACATATATCATTGATTAGTGTCAGTCTTTAGACATTCATTATGTTTCCTCATTATGTCATATCTGAGTGAAATAAAATGAATTGGAAGCTTGCCTTTATTATTAATTAATCTTTTATATGATATGCCATCACAATCATCATATGATCGACTCTCTAAGCATACATACCAACAGACTCCCACTTTCACTTAGAACCAATCACCCAAGAATCTTATTCTTAGTGATTCTAATCATGTCCATCGTGTTTCTACTACACATGTGATAATTCAGTGGTTTAGAAACATTTTGTTATATTTGGTATATTACATGTTTGACATCTCTTCACTATACGATATCTCGTATGAGATGGAATTGCCAAAATAGGCTATATGATATTCCTTGCCTAACCAGTAGCTCCATTGTTTGGCGTAGTATTTCTTCTATTTCATCAATGGTTGGATCATCCATATGAAATTCTAGATCCACATAGTATCTATTCCTATGTTCTCAACACAAGGATAGTCGGCTCCTATTTGTAGAATTTTAAATTAATAGTTTGTTAGTTTGGAACTCTTTACAACTAATAACTCTTATCTAAGATTATATACACACCTTTATATTGCGACCATTTTCTGTCACTTCAGAAGCTTGCCTCGATGTAAAACTTTACATCCAACTCTTCCTTATTACCATATTGTGGAAACAAATCCTTTAGTCTTCTCTAGTAATAATGGATGTCGTTTGCATTCCAAATGACCTTCTTGTCATGTCTAACACATACAAGATGATGGGATGAGTAAGCTATATTGCAACTAAATCCAAATGTGAATGCATATGGCATCTCTTCTATTCTTCATAAGAATTGGAACACTACATTCCTTGAGAAATAAAATCACATCCTCAATAATAGATTCACTCTTATTGAATCCTTCATGTTGAACCCTTTGAACATTTTTCCAATATACGTGCTCGTATTTAGGTTAAGAAACTTTCAGAACTATCCCTATAGATCTCAATTCCTATCACATAGTACATTTCACCTAATCCTTCATGTTGCAGGCTATTTCCATGCAAGGTATCAATATTTAGTATTGAAATATAACTCCTCATCAATATGTGGAATATTTCCATGCCAACTATATATATATATATATATTCAACAAGTTATGATTTGTGGATAAACCCTTTCCAAGATACCACTTTCTTCATATAGGTTCCAATCCTTAAGACATATCAGGACATTCCCATATCATATCTCATATGATGTCTTTTAAAACCATTTTAGATGATACATTGTTTTAGTGTAAAGCATGTTCTTAAAGGAAGTTAAAAGATCAAATTAAATGATACTCATGTCATGAATCATCATGATGTGATTCCTTTTTTTTTGACACATCTTCATGTTCAAGTGGATTTATGTGGCAACACATCCCATTATCACACAGATAACGAGGTGTTACGTGAAAACGTGCGGAAATCACCATAACCACAGTTAATCAAAAACACAGGTTAATTAAAACCGATTGCGGAAAACTGATAAACTGAGAAACATATTACATTCCAGTCCATATACTGCAACAAAACATGTTACATATATATCCATACAAGCATAGATACATGTCCACAACTTAGAGCAACAGCTGTCCTGTCATAACCATGAGTTCACCACCTGTTCATACATATAAAGGCCCATATCTGGTTAACAACAGGATATACAAATGACATCGGTCGTGCATCGTGAAACAACGTCAAAACACCGCCAAGGACCTGAGAGTACAGGCATGACTCTAGACTCTACACCAAAACATCAAAACAACAACATCTCCAAAGCTTGCCTTCTACAGATCTTCTCGCTGCTCGGCCGCAACTCCGCGACCACCACCACGACAAGCTCGACCACCTAAAAAGGGTGAAAACTATCGGAGTGAGACAATTGAACATTGTCCCAGCGGGAGGCATAACTCCGCGCCAAAACTTCAAAACCTCAGATAAGATAAAGCTTATCTCAGCAGATTATTGATAAATAATATAACAAGAAAAGTTATAAGTAACAAGCCATCCTGAGTCTTACCAGCGGTATCAAAAGGGCATATAACCACTATATTTCCCAATGGAACATGATTGACAAGATAAACTCATAGGAATAATGCACAGTAACTGCAAGATAACTAAAGTTAACTATACAACAAGGCCTCAACCAATGTTTCATATTTGTCTTATCAATACATACTAAACGGATGTATTACGTTTTATTATGCCCTGAGGAAATGAACCATACCGTTTAAATCCAACCTTCAGTTGCGAAGCCCATAGCCGGTGCCATACAATGTCAATGGAAGAGCCGGAATCCAAGACCTTCTCCGCTTCATGGTCAGTACATGAGAACACAAAGAAGGACCGCAGTCTCGTGCTTGAAGTGGTCATAAGCCACAGGGTCAGCTCCACAGGCTACCCTCTGCCTAGTCCGCCTCGGTACAGGTCACGACACTAGAAACTGAGCCACATGTCTAAACACCGTGCTCAGAGCCATGAACGCATTCATGCTCAACATATCACATATCTGGAGCCATGGGCCATGTTCACCATGCTCGTCACACATCCGAGTCTGCAACCGCAGCTGTACTCATTTCACCTCTCTATTTTAGGCTAGGAGAAACCTCACATATTCAAAAATATGCGCTCCGGGTTAACCCATTTCATCATCACCCTATCCTGACTGGTGATGAATCTATGGCCAGGGCAAGCTACATTATAGATTACACTTTGATTAGTTAGTATCTTTTAGATGGATTGCAAGATTCAACCAAGTTGTATAACGTGCAAGGTATAACAGAAGTAAACAACATTAACTCAACATTAGGTATTTACGTCATACTGATTCATCACAAGGATCTCACATCACATGTTATCACTTGGCCTCTTGCCAACCATCTAGACCCATCTCAAGGATCATCACACATCATGGGATCTCAATCCCTCATCACATAAAGCCATAGCCTCTCAGGGCTTTCAACATCATTATGAAATCATCATTCATAATACACCTGTCATCACAGTGTTCGTTTACCCAATTCTCATAGCCTTTCATTGGGCTAAGCATTACCTGCATGGTTAGCATCATTCAATAACCAGATGAATAATCAAGAGACTTCAATTACTACCATAGTGTGACAATTAGGGTTAAGCACATTGTCAGTACAATCATGATGATAATAATTTCATCCATGCCTCATCTTTAAGTATATAAGTAAGCACATTATCAAGTAACCCTAATGCATGCTCAAGATCATATTTGGCATTTAAGAAATAGAGTGGTTACATTAATATGCATGTACTTTAGCCACAAGAACATAATTCTCATTATTAAGCAATGAATCATCATAAGAGCATCATAACAAGCCGTGCCCTCATAAGAGATGTCGACAACCCTCACTAGAAGTCACCCCCGCGCAGAACCCACTTCTATCCAGCCCCTATCGGGCATGCAACCCTAGCAGGCGTGCAGAGCAAGACTAGTCCGGGTGAGCAGAGTAAAGCATGGGTGAGTAGGGGTGTGTGTGTCGGGCGACACAGATGCAGGGCGAGCCATTCAGGCGTGCAAGGCAATCGGGCGAGCATAGCTCAACTGAGCGGGCAGGTTGATATCGGGCGAGCCAAACAGAACCGAGTGAGCAAGGCCTGTCGGGCGACACGCTGGGCGAGCCAAAACATGAGCGAGCAGGGCACGTCAGGGAGAACCTGGGTGAGCAGGCCTATCGGGCGAGCTAAGCTTCTGAGCGAGCCAAGGTTATGTCGGGCGAGCCAAAGAAGTATCGGGCGACACGCGTGCAGGTGAGCAAGGGAAAACCAAGCGAGCAGACTTGATTTGGGCGAGCGAGCAGAACAAAGCTATATCGAGCGAGCAGGGTTATTGAGCGAGCAAAACAGAGTGTGTCGGGTGAGTGAGCACTGAGCTTCACTGGGCGAGTAGCCCTCCGGGCGAGCAGAAGGAAAGCTTGACTCACTCAAACTGTGCAAGAGAGAACTAGGGCAAGGGCTGTCGTGCATCACCTCCCCACACATCTCAACCAAGGTTCAAGCCATCTAAACAAGCTCACCATCTTGCCCAAGGTGAGAGGAGAGTCTTGCTCAAGCCACCAAGTCATGCGCTCACCTCAATTGGGTAGGAAAGAGGGGTGTTGCTCATGGCATTAGAGCTCAAGCTCACTCATCTAGACCAAGGGGAGAAAGGAGTGTTGCTCTCCTAAACCCTAGAACACAAGGATCGGACAACATGCAAGATAGCTAAAGAACAACTCCAAACATGCAAGGGCAAGATTAAAGCAAACATATATGCAAAGAGAGTAGAGTAGTTAGGGTTTAGAGTCATGCAACCCGCCTTAAGCTCCAAGGAAGAAGATGCACTTGAGCTCCAAGGGTTGTCGACCACCAAAGCTCCTCCAAGAGGGGTGTGTCGACCTCCACTCCCTCAACTCCAAGGGTGTATCAGCCTCCAAGCTGCTCACACAAGGGTGTGTCGGCCACCTCAACTCCTTCTTCAAGGGTGTGTCGGCCACCAAGCAAGGGAGAGATGGAGGGTGTGTCGTGCACAAGGAGAAGAGGAACTAAAGGGACCTCAAGCTAAGGAAGGGACAACCTATATAGATGAGGAAGGAGGAGAAACCAAGGTGAACCCTTGCTAGGTGTCGTCCACCCAAGGGACACATGTCCACCAACTCAAGCCACCTCTCTTGCAAGTGATGCGATGATTTTGAGTCGCATTTAGAGACCTATTTCATATGTGTTTTGTGCCTTAATTACTCATTTTTATGGATATTATTGCATAATTCACTTTATTTGGTCTTTGCCATCATTTTATATCAAATCCCCTTTGTTTTACTATTTTGAGCATTATTTATCATCTTATTATAAATTGTGTGGATTTACTTGGGCTTGTTGTGAAATTTCAGGAAAAACAAGTATCTGCTTCCGTCGATACCATCGACCGATGCCACAGGTTGTCAGCCGAGAAGAGCAATACAGAGTTGATACCATCAACACTTAAGTCGATGGTATCGAGATCCCTTCAAGTTGCTGGCGAGGAAACTGTCGATACCATCGACCCAAGTCGATACCATCGACCCAAGTCGATGCCATCGACACAAGGGGAGCTACAGCGTCGCTAAACGACAACAACCGACGCTAAAGGAGTCGATACCATCGACACCCAAGTCGATGGTATCGAGATCACCACAGGCGCTCAGAATAAAAGAAAGGAAAGCTGCCGCTAATTCGCCGGGTCGATACCATCGACCCGCGTCGATGGTATCGACGCCGGCAGATATGCGTTGGATATGTTTTTATTTCGATCGGACGGCTGTTGTTATTTGACGACCTAATTAGGGACTTATACCTAATGACGGCCGCCCAGAGAGAAAGGGGAGCTCATATCGCATTGCACGAGTGCCGAGAAAGGAGAGAAAGGAGAACGGAGGCCATAAGCTCATCTCGGGTGATTCGGACGCTGCCGAAGACGATTTCCACCACCGACAGGCGGAGAAGCTCGTGTTCTACGCCAAGGATCCACCGGTTCTTCTCCGTTCACGGGGTTTTCCCATTTATTTCCCGTTTTTCTTATGAATTCCCCAATTTCTACCATGTATTCGTGTGAGATGAACATGAGAGGCTAAAACCCTCAATCTTTAGGACTGGGAGTAGCCCGGGAATGCATTGTATGACATTTTTATATCAATAATTCATATTTTTTTCTCTCAAATCCGTGGTATAGATTCGTTTTCTCCATTTCTATTGTTATGCTTGATCACCATAATAATAATTTAATACCCTTAATCACTTCGACAGAAGGATTAACGGTTGAAAAGAGACGAATTCTACATTAATCAATAAAACCCTTGACAAAGGAGTTGTAAAATTAATGGTGGGAACTGAGAGACCGTTTATAATGCACTTAGTTTAGGGGAATGATTACTACGACGGTGGAATCAACCTAAATCTAAGTAGTGAATTACACCACGACAGTGGGTAATTCTATTTTCAGGCCACTACCCGGATAGAGAGAGAAGTGTGAGGAATTATATGAAACCTAATACAATGTTGACCCGCGGTGAAACCGCCATCCTAAAGATATCCCTTTGAATTGATTAAATTAACCTTTAATCGATTGTTTTCTTTGTTTGATTTTTATTTTCTTTTTAATTTGAACACAAAACCCTACTTTGTTAATCATTCTAGCTGATTGCGATTAGTTAGTAGAAGTCTCCAATAATTCACGTATCCCTGAGTTCGACTCGGGCCTCACAAGGCCTATATTACTCGACGCGTATACTTGCGTTTAAGCGCGTAGTAAAATACACGTCAAGTTTTTGGCGCCGTTGCCGGGGATACGGCGAGTTATTGGCACTTTGACTGCTAAGAGCGGCCATTCTAGGCCACATTTTTTTTTTATTTTAAAACAATTTCAAAAATTCCTTTATTTCTCTATAATTGTGTTTACTCGTTCAAAGCATTGTACTGAACCTCAATTTTCATATTTCAGGTACTTTGCATGGTGCATACGCGTAGTACCGACTACACGAATCACACACCTGAGGTTCCATCTGCGGGACCAGAGGACGAGGACTACTACGAGGAGGAACACCACAGTGATATAAATTCTGAATCTGAGCAAGAAAAAGAAGAAGTAATGGCTGAAGCACAGACAATATGGGAGAAGATCAAGGCGTCTTCTTCCTCGGCATCAAAGGGGCCTATAAAGAAACAGGGGCTAAACATTCCAACCTACAAGACCGATCCAGCACTGATTAACCTGGTTAAATCAAACGCATTTCACGGATTAAAAAATGAAGATCCAGTGGCCCACATTAGCCAGTTCGTGGAGAACTGTGATATGGTGAAGATAGATCGATTTCCGCAGGATGTGCTCTACCTCAAGTTATTCCCGAGTTCCTTGGCTGGAGTGACAAGAGAGTGGCTTCATAACCTCGACGACAAGTTTGTTGAATCATGGGATCACATGGTGGAGGTTTTCTTCGAGAGGTTCTTCCCTCCTGAGAAGACCAATGATATGATCAGGAAGATTCACAACTTCACCCAATAGGCGGGTGAAACTTATTCTGAGACTTGGGAGCAATTCCAAGTCATGTTGAGGAGATGTCCACACCATGGACTGGACAAGGAAACCCAAGTGAAGATCTTCTACTTTGCTCTCTCCGAGCATGATAGAAGAAATTTGGACTCGGCTGGCTCCGGATTTTTCTTAAATAACACTGATACAAGATGCTGGGAAATACTGAAGAATATGGCACGAAAGCAATCTTGGGGAGAAAGAGAAAGAGGCCCAGTTGAGCAAGCCAGAGTTGCCAGTGAGTCAAAGGCAATGAGAGAGCTGAACGAGAAGATGGATCTTCTCGCAAAGAAGTTGCTGCAGAAGGAAGACAATGAGTCTGAGGATGAGGCTCAGGTCAAGTACATGAGGCAACAACAGGGGTACAGGAATAATGATTGTTCATGGCGGAAGGACAAGAAATTTTCATAGAAGGATCCAAATAACTTTCTGCAGGATCCGGACGCCAAGCCTGCACCGGTCACGGAGGACAAGAGCACGGAGTTGCTCAATCAAGTCATAAAGCAAAATCAAGAGTTGATGAACACTTTTGGGCAGCAAATAAAGCAGCAGGGTGAATTTATGAACCAGTTTGGGCAGACTTTGCAGAGCCACGGGGCTCAAATGAGAACTATAGAGACTTCCATGGCGCAGATGGCAGCCGAGATTGCAAGCTTGAAGAAGCCGGCACATCCTGGTTTTCCGGGGAACACCAATATTCCCGGGGGAAACCAACAGGCCAAGGCCATCTTATTGAGGAGCGGTAAGAAAGTGTTAAATCCAAGGGCGGATGACACAAGCACACTGCAGGACACAGTTGAAGAAGCAACAGTCAAAGAGCAGCCCACACCTGTCATAGAGAAAACTGAGGACATAGCTGAAGATGGTAAGGAAGAACAAGCCACTGAGGAGGAACCACAGAAATTAACTCCCTATGTGCCACCTCACCAAAGGGCATATACCGTTCCGGTACCCTATCCCAATAGTGCAAAAGCAAGAAAGGTGGATGCACAATTTAAGAAATTTCTGGACAGCTTTAGGAAGTTATCAGTGAATATTCCTTTGCTAGAGGAGATTGAACAAATCCCGTCTTATGGGAAGTTTCTCAAAGATGTAATCACCAAGAAGAGAAAGATAACCGACACTGAGGTCGTGGTATTGAAGGAGCAAGTGAGTGCTTTTATTATGGGCACTTTGCCGCCAAAAAGACAGGATCCCGGTTGTTTCAATATTTCTTGCTTTATCGGGAAGTTCAAATTTGGTGAGGCACTTTGTGATTCCGGAGCAAGCATCAATCTGATGCCCCTTTCTACGTTCAAGAAACTTGGATTGAAGGAGTCGAGGCCAAGTAACATGACCATCCAATTGGCCGATAATTCTGTGGTGAAACCGTACAGAATCTATGAGGATGTTTTGGTAAAGGTAGACCGCTTTGTTTTTCCGGCTGATTTCGTCGTTATGGAAATGCAGGACGAGCACGGCAATGAGTTACTACTTGGTCGCCCATTCCAAGCTACAGCTGATATGATCTTGGAGATGGGGAGAGGTCGCTTGACCTTGGGCATTGCGGATGATCGCTTTGAGATGGTCATGCCCAATGGTAATGCATCTAATAAAGCAAAAGCACATTGCAACATGGTTAAGCATGTGGAACAAAATATCTCACTTTGTCTTGGGAAGCCATTTTTGGATATGGCTCATGTTATGAGCAGGATAGATAATGGGACCCTAGCAGTGGACCTTATGGAGCAAACTAAAGTTGTCTCTTTATGCAAGGCTGTTGGGTTTCCAAATGATGAGAATGAGGACATTCCACCTTCATGGGAGGATGATGTGATTATTACTTCCGTCTTTGATGCATATCCAAAATTGCCTTTGGAGGCGTGTTTGTTAAATGTCATTTATGATTGGATGCAGAGTACTTCACTCAAGGAGTGCGCCAAAATGCTTCAAATGCTTCCATGTTTCTACACGAGGCACTATGAAGATTTGGGTACACTTCCCCCACCGCTACAATCATCTCTTATTTGCCCACCTGATCTGGAATTGAAGCCATTGCCCCCGCATCTGAAGTACGTCTTTCTAGCTGAGGAGGACAAGTTACCAGTGATTGTTTCTGCATACTTGAGTGCGGATGAGGAGGAGCAACTACTGATAGTGCTCAAGAACCACCGTGGAGCTTTTGGGTGGTCTGTGGCGGACATCAAGGGGATCTCCCCTACACTTTGCCAACACAAGATTCAACTCGAGGAGGGAGCCAAGCCAGTCATACAGCCTCAAAGACATCTAAATCCAAGCATGATGGAGGTTGTCAAGAAGGAAGTCATAAAGCTTCTTGCTGCAGGGATCATTTATGCCATATCCGATTCAACGTGGGTGAGTCCCACACAGGTAGTCCCTAAAAAGGGGGGAATCACTGTCACTACAAATCTTTTGAATGAACCTGTCACCACCCGACTGGTAACCGGGTGGCGTGTTTGCATTGACTACCGCCGATTGAATGCCGCAACTCTTAAAGATCATTTTCCATTGCCATTTATCGATCAGATTTTGGAACGTCTAGCTGGTCGGTCGCATTTTTGTTTTCTAGATGGCTATTCGGGGTACAACCAGATTTCTATTGATCCTTTGGATCAAGAGAAGTCTACGTTTACATGTCCCTATGGGACGTTTGCTTACCGCCGTATGCCGTTCGGTTTATGCAATGCGCCGGCGACTTTTCAATGCTGCATGCTCGCCATATTCTCTGACATGGTAGAGCGGTGTCTTGAAGTTTTCATGGACGACTTCTCGGTGTATGGAGCGTCTTTTGATGAATTCCTTTATAACTTAGATAAGGTGTTGCAGCGGTGCAAGGACACACACTTGGTCCTCAATTGGGAGAAATGTCATATGATGGTGACGGAAGGAATTGTGCTAGGACACAAGGTGTCTAGCAAGGGTCTTGAGGTAGACCCCGTAAAAATTGAGGTGATTTCTAAGTTACCCCCACCAAATTCTGTAAAAGGGGTGAGAAGCTTTTTAGGACACGCCGGGTTTTATCGACGATTTATTAAGGATTTTTTGAAAATCGCAAAGCCATTATCGGAATTGTTGGAAAAAGACGCAGTTTTTGATTTCAATGAGAAATGTCTTCACGCATTTGAGGTTTTGAAGGAAAAGTTGATTTCAGCTCCGGTTGTTCAAACGCCGGATTGGACAAAGCCATTCGAGTTGATGTGTGATGCGTCCGATTATGCTGTGGGAGCTGTTTTGGGGCAAAGGGTAGATAACAAACCTGCTGTGATTTTCTACGCCTAAAAAATGCTCAATGATGCTCAATTGAACTACACAACCACGGAAAAGGAGTTACTGGCCGTCGTATTTTCCTTTGAAAAATTTCGGCAGTACTTAGTGGGTTCTAAGGTGGTTGTGTGGACTGATCACGCTGCAATAAAGTATTTGATGGAGAAGAAGGATGCGAAGCCTAGACTAATTAGGTGGATTTTGCTTCTACAAGAATTCGATATTGAAATCAAGGACAAGTCGGGAATTGAAAATGTGGTGGCTGACCACTTGTCTAGGTTAGAGAGGGTTGATGAACAAGGTTTGAACATACCCATTACCGAGACCTTTCCCGATGAGCAACTTTTAAAAATTGATTCTAAAGAACCATGGTTTGCGGAAATTGTGAATTATTTGGGTTGCGGGATCATCCCGGAGGATTGGTCCTATCAAGAGAAAAAGAAATTCTTTCATTCATTGAGATATTATTTTTGGGATGACCCGATTCTCTTGAAGCAGTGCAGGGATGGTATTCTTCGAAGGTGCGTGCCAGAGGTGGAGTACGAGAGTGTTCTCCACCACTGTCATGCGTCGCCTACAGGGGGACACCATGCTAGCTCACGGACAGCAGCCAAGGTGTTGGAAAGCGGCCTTTATTGGCCCACTTTGTTCCGGGATGCCTATGATTTTGTTAGGCAATGTGACCCGTGCCAGCGCGCAGGTAACATCTCAAGGAGACAGGAAATGCCCCTGAATGTATTTCAGGAAGTTGAGGTATTTGATTTATGGGGAATTGACTTTATGGGACCCTTTGTGTCCTCAAATTCAAATCTGTATATCTTACTTGCTGTAGATTATGTGTCGAAGTGGGTGGAGGCAATCCCCACAAGGACTAATGATTCGAATGTAGTGTGCAGGTTTGTCAAAGAGAACATTTTCTACAGGTTCGGGATTCCCCGAATGATCATAAGTGACGGAGGCACACATTTTCGAAATCAGAAATTCACGACACTTTTAAAGAAATATGGGGTCAAGCACAACATCGGCACCCCATATCATCCACAGACACAAGGACAAGTGGAGGTATCAAATAGAGAAATCAAGAAGATTTTAGAAAGGACCGTAGCATCCACAAGGAAGAATTGGAGTGTATTGCTACCGGACGCGCTTTGGGCTTATCGAACGGCGTACAAAACACCTATAGGCACCACGCCTTTTAGGTTGGCGTACGGCCGGGCTTGCCATCTTCCGGTGGAATTGGAGCACAAGGCCCATTGGGCGCTAAGAAGGCTGAACTTGCGCTATGATGAGGCCGGGAGAAAAAGGATGTTTGAATTGAATGAATTGGATGAGCTACGCATGACGGCATATGAGAATGCCCGCATCTACAAAGAGCGCACAAAGCTGATCCACGATCGCCATATTGAGATGCGCACGTTCAAGAAGGGAGACAACGTTCTATTGTTCAACTCCCGTCTCAAATTGCATCCCGGGAAGCTGAAATCCCGGTGGAGTGGACCCTTCACTGTGGAGGAGGTGAAACCGCATGGAGCGATTCTCGTGCGTAATGGAGATGCCACGTTCTTGGTGAACGGGCAACGCTTGAAGTTGTATTTTGGTGGGAATTACAAGAGGAAAGTGAATGAGGTCAAACTCATTTCACTTGTGCATGGATGAGATGAAGGGAAGACGTCTAGCCTAAGACGCTAAACAAGGGCGCTTGTTGGGAGGCAACCCAACCATCGGTACATTAGGATAGTTTAATTTTAGTCATAGATTGCTTTTATTTCGTTTAAATTTTAGTTTAAAAATGATACGTTGATCCGTTTGTTGAATGTGCAGGCACAGGCAGGGTCGATACCATCGACACATCCGTCAATGGTATCGACATGGGTTCAGGTTGACACCAGCAAAAATCGCACTGTGTCGATACTATCGACACCGCCGTCGATGGTATCGACATGGTCGCAATAAAAGTGTCGATGGTATCGACACCCCAGTCGATACCATCGAGATCTCTGGAGATATTCAGATGAATTTTTCTCAGTCAACTCGATACCATCGACGGCCTCGTCGATGGTATCGACATCATCACAGGTTGAATGCAACACAACGGCGGTGTCGCAATAAAAGCAAGTCGATACCATCGACATTCGTCGATGGTATCGACGGACATGTCACCGATTCGCACACAGACATCGACGACGATCGCAACAGCCACATCAGCGATCCGGGTGATGCGTCGATACCATCGACTTCCGTCGATGGTATCGACCCGTCAGCAATCCGGGTTTCTCGATCCAGCAAACGTCAGCCGTCGATACTCGCGAGGGAGGCGGATACCCGCGAGATGTGTCGATACCATCGACCCGCGTCGATGGTATCGACGGGTCAACAGGGGCGCTGATCAAGCCTATTTAAGGGGACTTGCAACGTCACTTGACATCACACCTTCAGAGCAAGCATCCTCCTTTGCGCCGAGCACTCCCCCGAGTCCTCCAAGACTGAAGAGAAGCGTTATCGAGCGAAGATCTTCATCGAGCGGAGAATTTCTTCTCCATCTTCACCGAGCTCTTTTCTTCTAATCCCATCTTCTCGAAACCATGGTGCACGGTGCCGGAGCGTCGTCCTCAAGCGCACACCCTATGGAGATCGAGGAGTTCGTTCCTCCCCCAACCGCTTCCATCCCTCGTCCACGCCTAATTCATGCCAACATGGATGTGAGGAAGGTCTACGAGGAGATAATGAAGCGAAAGTTCGAGCCAACCCGGTATGTGGACCGGGGCATGATCCAGGAGTTGGGGTTTGAGGCCAACTTGGCCTACGTGTTGGCCGGGCAAGCCCGGCACACCGGTCGCCTTTACGAGCAGATCGAATGTCATGCGGATGGGCAGCCATTTTTCGGCAAATGGGCCACATACAAGGAACTAGTGGCTGAGTTCATGGCGTCTCTTGACATCTGCGTCGTACCAAATGATGTGGTACCATCGGACCAGGCGTGGATCAAGGTAAGGGTGTCCTTCCGACTCTTCAAAAACAATTACAACATCACATTGAAGCAGTTCAACGACATCTTCAACTGGAACCACGGCCGCTACGATCACCGACGCCCCGACGCCCGCACCGACTACGACAAAATCTTCACCGAGCTAGTGACAGTGCCGGCAGGGAAGACTGTGAGCTACCATAATGCAGCGGTAGCGGATTTTGAGCACCCGTTCGTCCGGGTCCTGCATAGGATGTTGAGCTTGACTTTCTTCGCTCGAAGCGATCTTGCTTTGAGCAAGTTTCAGGAGAGTGACCTGTTCTTTCTCTACGCACTCCTGAAACGTCAAGAGTGCAACTGGGGGGCGTTCTGGCTACAACGCGTCCTGGCAGTGAAAAGGAGTACAAGGAGGGCTCCAATTCATTTTGGTGGTCTTGTCACCAAGTTGGCGCTTTACTTGGGGCTGAACCTTCAGTCCATGACTCCGATCTCTACGAGGAGCAAGGTGAACGTGCAACACTTGCACCGTTCAAACCTCATTCTTTTCCGGGACGGGTTGGCGTACGCTCATTGCCATGTCAACCAAGCTTATCAGGAGCGCTCACTGCCGGATGGCGTCTTCAACATCCAAGGAGCGCAGCATTTCAGGTGGCCAATTATAGCCATCGAGTCCTCTGAGGAAGAAGGCGGAGGTGACGAGCAAGAAGGCGAGGCTGCAGAGGAAGAGGAGGCTTTCACACCTCTTCGATCACGTGTGGCACCACGGAAGCGTCCTAGGATGCATCTGGGTGCATCTTCATCATCTCAGCCCCCACCGCCATCACCACAGTACGAGCAGCCAACTGTGGATCCCTATTCCATGCAGGGGATGTACACCATGCTGCAGGACATCTAGCAGACTCAGCAGCAGCACATGGGTATGTATACCGGCATTCATGAGACTACGAGCCGGGTACTTGACAACCAATGGGCTATGTTCGAGAACGAGCGGCTCATCCTCGCCAACCAAGAGCAAATGCACACCCGGTTGCAGCGGATAGAGTCGCAACAGGAGCCTTTCTTCGACCATTACTGGAGTCAAGACTACTTTGGAGGCTATCCACAGCCTCCGCCGAGGACCCAATATGATCCAAGCTTCCAGGGGGAGTACCCGTCTTGGGATCCTATGGCACCGCAATACCCACCACCGCCTCCGCAGGATTGATCAGGGTATCATTGTTCCACCCTTAAGTTGGTTTTTGACTATGAGGCCATAGTCGAATTCAAGCTTGGGGGGGTAGCTGGAACAGCTCTATCTTTTTCTTTTGTTATTTTTAGTAGTTATTTGCTATTTGTTTCTTGCATTTTTAGTTTTTGTTTAGGATCCACATCTATCTAGTGTAACTGTGGATGTCGTAAAAGTTGTCATCTCGCTGAGTTTTCATGGGAAATTTAAGGGAATTTAAAAATTTCTGTATCTTTTGGATAGCTTAACTTGGTTGTCCTTGGGGAACTTGTCTTATGAAAATGATTGATTATGTCAACTTTGAAGCAATATGTCACACCCACACCCCCATTGACTCATGAAAAGTGGATAGTAACGGTTGTTTGAGCCTAACCTAATCAAATGGTAATGAGACCTTAATTGGATATAAGAGAAAGAACCCTTTGAACTACTACACATGTCAGTAAGGAGGGACACATAATATTCTTCTAAGGTTCAGTCACTTAATCTTGTGATCATTCCACCTCATTTTTCCATAATCCACCCAAGAATTGGAAGTAAAATACAATTTTAACTTTTTTTGCGTGCATAGCATGTAGATAGGATTTGCATTGTTTATTTTCATACTTTTGCATAAAACGAAAAAAAAAATGTATAGTGATTCATGCACATTACCTTTAGGTGCATGTCATGTAGTTGCACTCATAACTTTCATGATTTTCATGCATAAGTACACCATGTACCTCAGTTTGTCTTGAAAAGTGATCTAAATTGTTCCATACCCTCGAAATAGTACAAAGATTTCCAATCATGAAGAAAATGGCCTTATGCATGTATCTCTGAGCAATTATGGATATGTGGGCTAAGAAATTTTTTTTTGGAAAATCTGAAAATTTTTTGAAAAGAAAAGAAAAAAAAAGAAGTTGGAAGGAAATGGAATAAGAGGGAGAAAGGAACATGATATCACTTGTATAACAAGGAAATTGAGTACATGATGTGGCTTAATTAGATTTCTATCTCTTTTTGAGGTGGAAGATTAGTGCATGCATCATTCCACCCAATTTTAAGCATTAGGGCATTTTCAATGTGCATTTGCATCATTTAGGGAATTTTGTTGTATGCATTTTGAAACTGTGTAATACTTCCAAATTCTTCCATGAACCACCCATTCCATCCACCCGTTGCTCGGATTGGTAGGCCACCGTGATTTTCTCCTCACTCATGTGTATCAGGAGAACTGCTTCCATGTAGATGGTAGTTAGGGCGAGCAACGTAGTGTAGGCGATCACAAGATGCACTAATGCTGAATCGACAAATTTTATTATGTTAACTGCCTTATGTGATAGTGTTCATCGGTTTGAAGGATAATTTCTTTTATTGATGATTATTGTCGCCTGTAGGGTAATTACTGTTTTGTGATTAGGAAAGGCCGATTTGAGAACGTTCAGTGGGAGTCATGTGGAATGTGGGGTGCTGTGTTGATTTTTAGTTGACATCTGCAATCTTATTCTAAGGATTAGTTGCTCGAGGGCGAGCAATGTTTAAGCTTAGGGGAGTTTGATGCGATGATTTTGAGTCGCATTTAGAGACCTATTTCATATGTGTTTTGTGCCTTAATTACTCATTTTTATGGATATTATTGCATAATTCACTTTATTTGGTCTTTGCCATCATTTTATATCAAATCCCCTTTGTTTTACTATTTTGAGCATTATTTATCATCTTATTATAAATTGTGTAGATTTACTTGGGCTTGTTGTGAAATTTCAGGAAAAACAAGTATCTGCTTCCGTCGATACCATCGACGGAAGTCGATACCATTGACCGATGCCACAGGTTGTCAGCCGAGAAGAGCAATACAGAGTCGATACCATCGACACTTAAGTCGATGGTATCGAGATCCCTTCAAGTTGCTGGCGAGGAAACTGTCGATACCATCGACCCAAGTCGATGCCATCGACACAAGGGGAGCTACAGCGTCGCTAAACGACAACAACCGACGCTAAAGGAGTCGATACCATCGACACCCAAGTCGATGGTATCGAGATCACCACAGGCGCTCAGAATAAAAGAAAGGAAAGCTGCCGCTAATCCGCCGGGTCGATACCATCGACCCGCGTCGATGGTATCGACGCCGGCAGATATGCGTTGGATCTATTTTTATTTCAATCGGACGGCTGTTGTTATTTGACGACCTAATTAGGGACTTATACCTAATGACGGCCGCCCAGAGAGAAAGGGGAGCTCATATCGCATTGCACGAGTGCCGAGAAAGGAGAGAAAGGAGAACGGAGGCTAGAAGCTCATCTCGGGTGATTCGGACGCTGCCGAAGACGATTTCCACCACCGACAGGCGGGGAAGCTCGTGTTCTACGCCAAGGATCCACCGGTTCTTCTCCGTTCACGGGGTTTTCCCATTTATTTCCCATTTTTCTTATGAATTCCCCAATTTCTACCATGTATTCGTGTGAGATGAACATGAGAGGCTAAAACCCTCAATCTTTAGGACCGGGAGTAGCCCGGGAATGCATTGTATGACATTTTTATATCAATAATTCATATTTTTTTCTCTCAAATCCGTGGTATAGATTCGTTTTCTCCATTTCTATTGTTATGCTTGATCACCATAATAATAATTTAATACCCTTAATCACTTCGACATAAGGATTAACGGTTGAAAAGAGACGAATTCTACATTAATCAATAAAACCCTTGACAAAGGAGTTGTAAAATTAATGGTGGGAACTGAGAGACCGTTTATAATGCACTTAGTTTAGGGGAATGATTACTACGACGGTGGAATCAACCTAAATCTAAGTAGTGAATTACACCACGACAGTGGGTAATTCTGTTTTCAGGCCACTACCCGGATAGAGAGAGAAGTGTGAGGAATTATATGAAACCTAATACAATGTTGACCCGCGGTGAAACCGCCATCCTAAAGATATCCCTTTGAATTGATTAAATTAACCTTTAATCGATTGTTTTCTTTGTTTGATTTTTATTTTCTTTTTAATTTGAACACAAAACCCTACTTTGTTAATTGGTCTAGCTGATTGCGATTAGTTAGTAGAAGTCTCCAATAATTCACGTATCCCTGAGTTCGACTCGGGCCTCACAAGGCCTATATTACTCGATGCGTATACTTGCGTTTAAGCTCGTAGTAAAATACACGTCAGCAAGCCATAAGACACTTGTCCAAAATGTGCATCATGTGTTCTCCAAACATGACCAAGGTTGGACCAAGCTTCATGGGCGACACACCAAGCTGCCCTAGGCCAACACAAGCTCTTCTTGGCTGACACCAGGCCCAAGCAAGCCCAAACAAGGAACTCCAAGGCCCAAACAAGCTCAACAAAGGCTCAAAGAACTCAAACAACAAGCCCAAGCCTTCCTCTCAACCCTAGAGGAAGCAAAGAGAGAGAAGAACACCTCTCAAGGTGACAAACTTGCTCCCAAAACCCTAGACTTGGGTTAATTCCAAGTAGCACCCTCAACCCTCAACAAAGCACAGCCAAACCCTAATCACCACTCAAAGGTGATTTAGCAAGCCTCAAACCATCAAGGTTAAGCAAAACAAACAGGGTAAGCCCTAAATGTAGGTCAGGGTCCTTACAATCTAACCCCCTTTAAGGGATTTCGTCCCCAAAATCCGAAGAGAAAAGTGAGGGATACTTCCTCCTCATCTCTTCCTCAAGCTCCCACGTGGCTTCCTCAACGCCACGACGCTGCCAAAGGACCTTCACAAGAACTAGGTCCTTCCTCTTCAGCTTCTTGATCCTTCTGTCAAGGATCGCCACCGGACCTTCCTCGTAGGTCACATCTGCATCAAGCTCAACCTCAACTGGCTGTATCACTGTTTCTAAATCCGGATGACTTTTCTTCAACATGCTGACATCGAAGACTGGATGCAACCTGTGCAACTCAGGAGGTAACTCTATCTCATAAGCTACTCTGACAACACGTGCTATCACTGGGTAAGGCCCCATATACCTGGGAGCTAACTTACCCTTCCATCCAAACCTTAACACTCCTTTCCACGACGAGACTTTGAGATACACTTTGTCTCCTACCTGGAATTCCAATGGTCGTCGGTGATTGTCCGCATAAGACTTTTGCCTGTCCTGTGCCACTTTCAACTGTTGCTATATCACCTTGATCTTTTCCGTTGTCTGCTGTACTAGCTCAGGGCCCAACAACTGATGTTCTCCTGATTCGTACCAACACAAAGGAGATCTGCACTTCCTCCCATACAGAGCCTCATAAGGAGCCATGTCAATGCTACACTGATAACTGTTGTTATAAGCAAACTCTACCAAACTCAGATGAACATCCCAGCTACCTAGGAACTACAAAACACAAGCTCGAAGGAGATCCTCCACAATCTGAATAGTCCTTTCAGACTGTCCATCTGTCTGTGGATGAAAGGCTGTATTGAACCTCAACTGCGTTCCCAACGCTCTGTGCAACTGCTCCCAAAAATGACTGGTAAACTGAGGACCTCTGTCAGAAACTATTGTTGCTGGCACACCATAAAAATGAACTATCTCATCCACATACACTCTAGCGAGCTTTTCTGCTGTATACATCGTCTTCACAGGCAAGAAATGGGCAGACTTCGTCAATATGTCCACTATCACCCAAATGGAATCATGATTCCTAGTCGTCTTGGGCAGACCAACTACGAAATCCATGGTTATATGATCCCATTTCCACTGCGGTATCGGCAAAGGTTGTAATGTACCTACCGGCTTCTGATGCTCAACCTTCACTTGCTGACAAATCATACATCTTGTCACGAACTCAGCCACATCTTTCTTCAAACCGGGCCACCAATACAAGTCCTCAGATTATGATACATCTTTGTGACACCTGGATGCATCACATACATCGACGTGTGTGCTTCCTCAAGCACCAACTTCCTCAGATCATCAACATCTGGAACCACCATCCTGTCACGATAGCATACTAGCCCATCCTTAGACTCATGAAACCCATCATGCTTGTCACTGCCGAACTCTGATCTGATCAACTGTACCGCCTCATCTATCTGCTGTGCATCCTTGATCTGCTGCCTCAATGTAGGCTTGACATGCATCTGTGTGAAAATACCAGATAACAGAGAAACTTCCATCTGCACATTCATCTGTCGCAGAGAAACAAACATATCCCGCCTATGGCAAACCAGGGAACTCAACTGTGCCTTCTTCGAAGAAAAAGAAGACTTTCTGCTAAGCGCATCAGCTACCACGTTCACCTTACCAGGATGATACTTGATAGTGCAGTCGTAGTTGTTGATCAACTCCATCCATCGCCGCTGTCGCATGTTCAACTCGTGTTGCGTAAAGATATACTTCAGGTTCTTATGATCCGTAAAGATCTGACACACTTCCCCATACAGATGGTGTCTCCAAATCTTTAACGCATGAACTACTGCTGCCAGCTCCAAATCATGAGTCAGATAGTTCTCCTCATGCTTCTTAAGCTGTCGCGAGGCAAAAGAAACCACATGATCTTCCTGCATCAACACACAACCTAAACCTTTCTTGGAAGCATCACAGAAAACAACATAGCCTTTCCCAGGCTCTGGCAAGATCAACACTAGAGCACTAGTCAACTTCTCCTTCAGACTCTGGAAAGCTTGCTGACATCGATCATCCCACACAAAAGGTACATCCTTTCTGGTCAACTTCGTCATCGGTAACGCGATCACACTGAAGTCCTTGATAAACCTCCGGTAGTATCCTGCTAGACCAAGGAAACTACGAACTTCTGTCGGCGTCTTCGGCTATTCCCAATCTGCAATAGATTCCACCTTCTTCGGATCTACCTTGACTCCTTCAGTGGATATCACATGGCCCAAGAAGGTCACTTCATCCAGCCATAACTCACACTTACTGAACTTGGCATACAACTGATGTTGACGAAGAAGAGTCAACGCTCGACGAAGATGCTGATCATGCTCTAGTCTGTCCCAACTATAGATCAAGACGTCATCTATAAAGACTAGAACAAACTGATCTAAGAATGGACGGAGCACTCTGTTTATCAGGTCCATGAAGGCTGTAGGTGCATTGGTTAACCCAAATGGCATAACCACAAACTCATAATGACCATACCTTGTCCTGAAAGCTGACTTCGGTATGTCATCCGCCTTTATCCTCAGCTGATGATATCCGGACCGTAGATCAATCTTCGAGAACACTGTAGCACCACGCAACTGATCGAATAGATCATCTATCCTTGGCAATGGGTATTTGTTCTTGATCGTGACCTTGTTCAACTGCCGATAGTCAATACACAACCACATCGAACCGTCCTTCTTCTTGACAAACAGCACTGGAGAACCCCACGGTGACGTACTCGGTCGGATAAAACCTTTATCTAGCAACTCTTGTAACTGCTTCTTCAACTCTGCCATCTCAGCCAGAGCCATCCTGTACGGTGTCTGTGCAACTGGCTGCGTTCCTGGAACCAGATTGATCTCGAAATCAATCTCTCGGGGTGGGGGAACACCAGGAAACTCCTCAGGGAACACGTCTACAAACTCACGAACAACTGAAACCTCCTCAAGGATAGGACCTTTTGCCTTGGCATCTATTACGGTATCCACTACATGAGCTAGGAACGCCTCACATCCTTGTCGTAACAACCTATCTACCACCAAAGCTGATAACAGACATGTCGGAAGAATGTTCCTATCTCACTGGAAGATCCACTTCTCTCCAGCAACATCAAACACTGCCTGCTTGGAACCACAGTCCAAGACAACCTTATACCTCTCTAAGGTATCCATCCCAAGGATAACATCGAACCCATGCATAGCAAGTGGTATGAGATCCACTTGAATGCGGTGTCCCGAGAAAGACAAGACACAAGATGGACACTCTTCTCGAAGCAAAGAGGAACCATCAATAGGGGTTTCTAACAACAAGCTATCCTTCTTACAGCTAACAGGTAAACGACAGTTCTCAAGCATACTATAGGCGATAAAAGAGTGCGTAGCACCCGGGTCAACCAGAACAAATATACAGCAAGAAGAAGATATATCAGAATGAAATAACTCCATCTGACATGTCACTACTCACGGGTTGACTACCACCTCCAGCTGATTCATAGTGTAGAATCGAGCCGTTGCTTGCTGTCCACGACCTCTGCTTCCCTGAGCAGACGATCCAGCCTGAGACGCTTGACCACGTCCCCGTCCTCTGCCACCACTGGGCTGTGGTCTCTCTGACCCCTGAAGGTTCTGTCTCGGCTGCTGCGTCACTTCAACATCGTTGTAGGGACAACTTGACCTGATATGCCCTGTCTGACCATAGGCATAACATGTCCTAACATCATCTCGAGGCCTGGATGGGCCTGTCACCGCCACAGAAGCCGAACTTGGTGCCTTATAAGGCAAAGAAACATAACCTCTTCCTCTACTCATAGACCACTGAGACGGTCTACCAGAACCTCTCATCGCTGTCGGTGCCAAAAACCTGGGCTTCTTGAAGCCACCAAACCTCTGACTCTGAAATTGGGCAGGTCTCTTCTTAGCTATAGACTCTCTCTTCTCCCTTACAGATCGTTCGATCCTCCGAACAGATTCCACAAACATCGCAAACCGTTCCCGGTTCTCCAACACAGAAACTGGTGTCGTCAGCTCAGCACTCAGACCCTTCTCGAAACGTCTGATCCGTTCCTCGTCTGTCGTTGCCATGTGAGGACAAAACCTCAGCAGATCCATAAACTTGGCTTCACACTCAGTGATGTTCATCGTTCCTTGTCGCAAACTCTCGAACTAACAGATCTTCTCATCCAGATATGTCTTGGGAAAGTATCTGGTGATGAACTCGCGTCGAAACACTTCCCAACAGATCACCTCACCAGGCCACTTCTCTTCCTCGATGGTCCACCAGTGACCAGCACTACCTTTCAGAAGGTAGACAACATGCTTTACTTTGTCTGCTTCGGGGATGTCGAGGATCCGGAAAGCCTTCTCAAGACTTGTCAGCCACAGATCTGCATCCGCTGGATCAGCCGTTCCAGCATATTCCGAAGCTCCGACTCGGCGAAGCCACTCAAAGGTCTTCCCAATACCCGATGCTTCTCCATGGGGAGCCTGTGCTCTCGGAGGAGGCACTGGTAATCGCTCAACCATGCGATTCATCGTAGACATTAACTGCCCCATAAGCTGTTGGTAGGCAGGGTGTTCAAGTATGGCTCGGTCAGGTTGGGGGACCTCAGGCACCCGATCTTCATGTGCCTGTCCTACTGCTCCATCAACAGATGTAGCATCGCTGTGCTCAGCAGCAGGTTTTTCATGGTTTCCAGACATCTTGGCTTTTCTTCCGCTGAGGGCATAAGATTTCTATGAGAAAATCTGGAAAACACATAAGAACAAACACAACCTAGTCCTAGATCCCTGTAGACTCAGCGAACCTAAAGCTATGATACCAAACTTGTGGCAACACATCCCATTATCACACAGATAACGAGGTGTTACGCGAAAATGTGCAGAAATCACCATAACCACAGTTAATCAAAAACACGGGTTAATTAAAACCGATTGTGGAAAACTGATAAACTGAGAAACATATTACATTCCAGTCCATATCCTGCAAGAAAACATGTTACATATATATCCATACAAGCCTGGATACATGTCCACAGCTTAGAGCAACAACTGTCCTATCATAACCTTGAGTTCACCACATGTTCATACAAATAAAGGCCCATATATGGTTAACAGCAGGATATACAAACGACATCGGACGTGCATCGTGAAACAACGTCAAAACACCGCCAAGGACCTGAGAGTACAGGGATGACTCTAGACTCTACACCAAAACATCAAAACAGCAACATCTCCAAAGCTTGCCTTCTACAGATCTTCTCGCTGCTCGGCCGCAACTCTGCGACCACCACCACGACAAGCTCGACCACCTAAAAAGGGTGAAAACTAGCGGAGTGAGACAATTGAACATTGTCGCAGCAAGAGGCATAACTCCGCGCAAAAACTTCAAAACCTCAGATAAAATAAAGCTTATCTCAGCAGATTATTGATAAAGAATATAACAAGAAAAGTTATAAGTAACAAGCCATCCTGAGTCTTACCAGCGGTATCAAAAGGGCATATAACCACTATATTTCCCAATGGAACATGATTGACAAGATAAACTCATAGGAATAATGCACAGTAACTGCAAGATAACTAAAGTTAACTGCACAACAAGGCCTCAACCAATGTTTCGTATTTGTCTTATCAATACATACTAAACGGCTGTATTACATTTTATTATGCCCTGAGGAAATGAACCGTACCGTTCAAATCCAACCTTCGGCTGCGAAGCCCATAGCCGGTGCCATACAAGGTCAATGGAAGAGCCAGAATCCAAGACCTTCTCCGCCTCATGGTCAGTACATGAGAACACAAAGCAGGACCGCAGTCTCGTGCTTGAAGTGGTCATAAGCCACAGGGTCAGCTCCACAGGCTACCCTCTACCTAGTCTGCCTCGGTACAGGTCACGACACTAGAAACTAAGCCACGTGTCTAAACACCATGCTCGGAGCCATGAACGCATTCATGCTCAACATATCACATATCTGGAGCCATGGGCCATGTTCACCATGCTCGTCACACATCTGAGTCTGCAACCACAGCTGTACTCGTTTCACCTCTCTATTTTAGGCTAGGAGAAACCTTGCATATTCAAAAATATGCGCTCCGGGTTAACCCGCAGGAGAACCCATTTCATCATCACCCTATCCTGACTGGTGATGAATCTATGGCCAGGGCAAGCTACATTATAGATTACACTGTGATTAGTTAGTATCTTTTAGATGGATTGCAAGATTCAACCAAGTTGTATAATGTGCAAGGTATAACAGAAGTAAACAACATAAACTTAACATTAGGTATTTACGTCATACTGATTCATTACAAGGATCTCACATCACATGTTATCACTTGGCCTCTTGCCAACCATCTAGACCCATCTCAAGGATCATCACACATCATGGGATCTAAATCCCTCATCACATAAAGCCATAGCCTCTCAGGGCTTTCAACATCATTATGAAATCATCATTCATAATACACTTGTCATCACAGTGTTCGTTTACCCAATTCTCATAGCCTTTCATTGGGCTAAGCATTACCTGCATGGTTAGCATCATTCAATAACCAGATGAATAATCAAGAGACTACAATTACTACCATAGTGTGACAATTAGGGTTAAGAACATTGTCAGTACAATCATGATGATAATAATTTCATCCATGCCTCATCTTTAAGTATATAAGTAAGCACATTATCAAGTAACCCTAATGCATGCTCAAGATCATATTTGGCATTTAAAAAATAGAGTGGTTACATTAATATGCATGTACTTTATCCACAAGAACATAATTCTCGTTATTAAGCAATGAATCGTCATAAGAGCATCATAACAAGCCGTGCCCTCACAAGAGATGTCGACAACCCTCACTAGAAGTCACCCCCGCGCAGAACCCACTTCTATCCAGCCCCTATCGGGCGTGCGACCCTAGCAGGCGTGCAGAGCAAGACTAGTTCGGGTGAGCAAAGTAAAGCATGGGCGAGCAGGGGTGTGTGTGTCGGGCGACACACGTGCAGGGCGAGCCATTCAGGCGTGCAAGGCAATCGGGCGATCATAGCTCAACTGAGCGGGTAGGTTGATATCGGGCGAGCCAAACAGAATCGGGTGAGCAAGGCCTGTCGGGTGACACGCTGGGCGAGCCAAAACATGAGCGAGCAGGGCGCGTCAGGGAGAACCCGGGTGAGCAGGCCTAGCGGGCGAGCTAAGCTTCTGAGCGAGCCAAGGTTATGTTGGGCGAGCCAAAGAAGTATCGGGCGACACGCGTGCAGGTGAGCAAGGGAAAACCAAGCGAGCAGACTTGATTTGGGCGAGCGAGCAGAACAAAGCTATATCGGGCGAGCAGGGTTACTGAGCGAGCAAAACAGAGTGTGTCAGGCGAGTGAGCACTGAGCTTCACTGGGCGAGCAGCCCTCCAGGCGAGCAGAAGGAAAGCTTGACTCACTCAAACCGTGCAAGAGAGAACTAGGGCAAGGGCTGTCGGGAAGCACCTCCCACACATCTCAACCAAGGTTCAAGCCATCTAAACAATCTCACCATCTTGCCCAAGGTGAGAGGAGAGTCTTGCTCAAGCCACCAAGTCATGTGCTCACCTCAATCGGGTAGGAAAGATGGGTGTTTCTCATGGCATTAGAGCTCAAGCTCACTCATCTAGACCAAGGGGAGAAAGGAGTGTTGCTCTCCTAAACCCTAGAACACAAGGATCAGCCAACATGCAAGATAGCTAAAGAACAACTCCAAACGTGCAAGGGCAAGATTAAAGCAAACATATATGCAAAGAGAGGAGAGTAGTTAGGGTTTAGAGTCATGCAAGCCGCCTTAAGCTCTAAGGAAGAAGATGCACTTGAGCTCCAAGGGCTGTTGACCACCAAAGCTCCTCCAAGAGGGGTGTGTCGACCTCCACTCTCTCAACTCCAAGGGTGTATCGGCCTCCAAGCTGCTCACACAAGGGTGTGTCGGCCACCTTAGCTCCTTCTTCAAGGGTGTGTCGACCACCAAGCAAGGGAGAGATGGAGGGTGTGTCGTGCACAAGGAGAAGAGGAACTAAAGGGACCTCAAGATAAGGAAGGGACAACCTATATAGATGAGGAAGGAGGAGAAACCAAGGTGAACCCTTGCTAGGTGTCGTCCACCCAAGGGACACATATCCACCAACTCAAGCCACCTCTCTTGCAAGCCATAAGACACTTATCCAAAATGTGCATCATGTGTTCTCCAAACATGACCAAGGTTGGACCAAGCTTCATGGGCGACACACCAAGCTGCCCTAGGCCGACACAAGCTCTTCTTGGCCGACACAAGGCCCAAGCAAGCCCAAACAAGGAACTCCAAGGCCCAAACAAGCTCAACAAAGGCCCAAAGAACTCAAACAACAAGCCCAAGCCTTCCTCTCAACCCTAGAGGAAGCAAAGAGAGAGAAGAACACCTCTCAAGGTGACAAACTTGC
This sequence comes from Alisma plantago-aquatica, assembly GCA_963693085.1. Classification (NCBI taxonomy): domain Eukaryota; kingdom Viridiplantae; phylum Streptophyta; class Magnoliopsida; order Alismatales; family Alismataceae; genus Alisma; species Alisma plantago-aquatica. The sequence continues at coordinate 219,069,559 of OY856411.1, forward strand.
TCCCAAAACCCTAGACTTGGGTGAATTGCAAGTAGCACCCTCAACCCTCAACAAAGCACAACCAAACCCTAATCACCACTCAAAGGTGATTAGCAAGCCTCAAACCATCAAGGTTAAGCAAAACAAACAGGGTAAGCCCTAAATGCAGGTCAGGGTCCTTACAATTTAGTTGTGATACACTCTCACATTTATTCTAGAATAGTCTCAAACGGTTCCTATAAAGTATTTCAACGTTTGATAATATCAAAGTATCTTAATACCTTTGAGGAAGTTGTGTGCTTCATACGTGTAATCTTCTTGAACATTTTAAGAGATTTGTATTTTACACAGTACATATCACCATATTATCAATAAACATAGTGAAGCACAAAAAACTATTTGCAGCATTTATTCCAAAGGTCTTTGTACATAAATATGTACATGTTGTAATAGAATGTCTATTCTCCCACTACACCTAGTGAAAGGTGGTTTGTCATGTTGCTCATGTATAAGACTAGAATGTATCTTATTGATTAAATAACTAGAAGAGTCTAGATAAACATCAATATGAATTCTAGAAATGCATTTCTAATGTGTGCTCTAGATGACAATTCTATTGATTGTTGACAGTTTAAGTTATCAATTATAATCCTTTGGTATTTACATTATGAACATTCACCTTGTTATCCAATCACATAAAGATCATAAGACATTTGGGGCATTTCCATACAAAATCACATCTTTGAAATAGAAGCATTGACAACTCTTTGTTGATTTACCATCCTTGTCATACAAGATGCATAAAGTGAAATATTTCTATTTATTGGCATATTGAAATAGCAGTTCAACTAAATTTACTACATTCCTAACAGGCTAAGAGAAATTTTAAATGCAAACTAAAGTACTAGCAACTCTTGCTCATCAAAGTTCATTCTTGTCCTTTTATGAAGGCTATACTTCTTATCAGATCCTACACATCAACATATGTCAGATCTAAATCTCGTATCACATATCAAGATGAAGAAGTAATCAAATTTATCTTATAATGTTTATACATGTGTAGAGGCCTCTTCCTCTTGCTTCTTCTTCTTTATATCCTCCAGGAAGAGAGGACAATTCATTTTCCAGTGTCCAACTTGGTGACAATGGTGACATTTGCCTCCCTTCTTTACTCCTCCTTTTGCTTTAAGATCTGAAGACTTGGGATTTTGGCCAGATTTAGAACTCTTATTAGATTTTCCTTTACCCTTAGACTTTCCCTTTATGTTGTTGATCATCATCACAAAATTGGGTTTGTCTTTCTTAATTTGTGCATCAACTGTTCTTAACATGGTTAGTAACTCTATCAATGGTTTGTCAAAGTCATTCATGTTGTAGTTCATGACAAACTAATCATAAGTAATTTCCAGAGACTGTAGAATCACATTAGTGGCCAACTCTTGACCCAAGGGTAATCATAGTCTAGATAGGTTCTCCACATACCCAATGAGCTTGAGCACATGAGGACCTACTAGATCTCCTTCTGACATGTTATATTTAAGCATCCCCTTGGAGACATCGTATCTCTCCTATCTTACCTAATCTCAGAGAATGTTATTAAGATGTGTGACCATCTCAATTACATCCATGTTCTTATGTTGATCACAAAATCAGACACTAGACATCAACGTCATTTTCAATATTCTTCTTATAAGAATCTCTGTCAGCCTTAGGTGCATTGGGAAGAGGCTCTGGTGTCTCTAGGACATAGAGCTTGCACTCTTGTGTGAGAACAATTATCAACATCCTTAATCATTTGTGGAAGTTATTCCCATTTAACTTGTCCTTCTCAAAGATTGATCACAAAGAAAATGTGTTGTTTTGTTTTTCCATTTGATTCTACAAAAGAGTTTGCAATTTTGTCAAAAACTTATTTTGATTTGATTTTATTTATATAAAATTTGACAATATTCAATTGGGTCTTTAATTGATTATCACTCCCACTATTTTATTCAAATTGATAGCCCTCACATATCAATTCATAAGATTGTAGCATAAAACCTCCTTGTAGCAACACATCCCATTATCACACAGATAATGAGGTGTTACGCGAAAACGTGCGGAAATCACCATAACCACAATTAATCAAAAACACGGGTTAATTAAAATCGATTGTGGAAAACTGATAAACTGAGAAACATATTACATTCCGGTTCATATCCTGCAAGAAAACATGTTACATATATATCCATACAAGCCTGGATACATGTCCACAACTTAGAGCAACAGCTGTCCTGTCATAACCATGAGTTCACCACCTGTTCATACATATAAAGGCCCATATCTGGTTAACAGCAGGGTATACAAATGACATCAGTCGTGCATCATGAAACAACGTCAAAACACCGCCAAGGACCTGAGAGTACAGGGATGAATCTAGACTCTACACCAAAACATCAAAACAGCAACATCTCCAAAGCTTGCCTTCTACAGATCTTCTCGCTGCTCGGCCGCAACTCTGTGACCACCACCACGACAAGCTCGACCACCTAAAAAGGGTGAAAACTAGCAGAGTGAGACAATTGAACATTGTCCCAGCGGGAGGCATAACTCCACGCCAAAACTTCAAAACCTCAGATAAGATAAAGCTTATCTCAACAGATTATTGATAAAGAATATAACAAGAAAAGTTATAAGTAACAAGCCATCCTGAGTCTTACCAGCGGTATCAAAAGGGCATATAACCACTATATTTCCCAATGGAACATGATTGACAAGATAAACTCATAGGAATAATGCACAATAACTGCAAGATAACTAAAGTTAACTACACAACAAGGCCTCAACCAATGTTTCATATTTGTCTTATCAATACATAATAAACGACTGTATTACGCTTTATTATGCCCTGAGGAAATGAACCATACCGTTCAAATCCAACCTTCAGCTACGAAGCCCATAGCCGGTGCCATACAAGGTCAATGGAAGAGCTGGAATCCAAGACCTTCTCCGCCTCATGGTCAGTACATGAGAACACAAAGTAGGACCGCAGTCTCGTGCTTGAAGTGGTCATAAGCCACAGGGTCAGATCCACATGCTACCCTCTTCCTAGTCCGCCCCGGTACAGGTCACGACACTAGAAACTGAGCCACGTGTCTAAACACCGTGCTCGGAGCCATGAACCCATTCATGCTCAACATATCACATATCTGGAGCCATGGGCCATGTTCACCATGCTCGTCACACATCTGAGTCTGCAACCGCAGCTGTACTCATTTCACCTCTCTATTTTAGGCTAGGAGAAACCTCGCATATTCAAAAATATGCGCTCCAGGTTAACCCGCAGGAGAACCCGTTTCATCATCACCCTATCCTGACTGGTGATGAATCTATGGCCAGGGCAAGCTACATTATCAATTACACTGTGATTACTTAGTATCTTTTAGATGGATTGCAAGATTCAACCAAGTTGTATAACATGCAAGATATAATAGAAAGGTAAACAACATAAACTCAACATTAGGTATTTACGTCATACCGATTCATCACAAGGATCTCACATCCATGTTATCACTTGGTCTCTTGCCAACCATCTATACCCATCTCAAGGATCATCACACATCATGGGATCTCAATCCCTCATCACATAAAGCCATAGCCTCTCAGGGCTTTCAACATCATTATGAAATCATCATTCATAATACACCTACCATCACAGTGTTCGTTTACCCAATTCTCATAGCCTTTCATTGGGCTAAGCATTACCTGCATGGTTAGCATCATTCAATAACCAGATGAATAATCAAGAGACTATAATTACTACCATAGTGTGACAATTAGGGTTAAGCACATTGTTAGTACAATCATGATGATAATAATTTCATCCATGCCTCATCTTTAAGTATATAAGTAAGCACATTATCAAGTAACCCTAATGCATGCTCAAGATCATATTTGGCATTTAAGAAATGTAGTGGTTACATTAATATGCATGTACTTTAGCCACAAGAACATAATTCTCATTATTAAGAAATGAAGCATCATAAGAGCATCATAACAAGCCGTGCCCTCACAAGAGATGTCAACAACCCTCACTAGAAGTCACCCCCGGGTAGAACCCACTTCTATCCAACCCCTATCAGGCGTGCAACCCTAGTAGGCATGTAGAGCAAGACTAGTCTGGGTGAGCAGAGTAAAGCATGGGCAAGCAGGGGTGTGTGTGTCAGGCGACACGCGTGCAGGGCGAGCCATTCAGGCGTGCAAGGCAATCGGGCGAGCATAGCTCAACTGAGCGGGCAGGTTGATATCGGGCGAGCCAAACAGAACCGGGTGAGCAAGGCCTGTCGGGCGACACATTGTGTGAGCCAAAACATGAGCGAGCAGGGCGCGTCAGGGAGAACCTGGGTGAGCAGTCCTATCGGGCGAGCTAAGCTTCTGAGCGAGCCAAGGTTATGTCGGGCGATCCAAAGAAGTATCGGGCGACACGCGTGCAGGCGAGGAAGGGAAAACCGAGTGAGCAGACTTGATTTGGGCGAGCGAGTAGAACAAAGCTATATCGGGTGAGCAGGGTTACTGAGCGAGCAAAATAGAGTGTGTCGGGCGAGTGAGCACTAAGCTTCACTGGGCGAGCAGCCCTCCGGGTGAGCAGAAGGAAAGCTTGACTCACTCAAACTGTGCAAGAGAGAACTAGGGCAAGGGCTGTCGGGAAGCACCTCCCCACACATCTCAACCAAGGTTCAAGCCATCTAAACAAGCTCACCATCTTGCCCAAGGTGAGAGGAGAGTCTTGCTTAAGCCACCAAGTCATGTGCTCACCTCAATTGGGTAGGAAAGAGGGGAGTTGCTCATGGCATTAGAGCTCAAGCTCACTCATCTAGACCAAGGGTAGAAAGGAGTGTTGCTCTCCTAAACCCTAGAACACAAGGATCGGCCAACATGCAAGATAGCTAAAGAACAACTCCAAATGTGCAAGGGCAAGATTAAAGCAAACATATATGCAAAGAGAGGAGAGTAGGTAGGGTTTAGAGTCATGCAACTCACCTTAAGCTCCAAGGAAGAAGATGCACTTGAGCTCCAAGGGTTGTCGACCACCAAAGCTCCTCCAAGAGGGGTGTGTCGACCTCCACTCCTTCAACTCCAAGGGTGTATCGGCCTCCAAGCTGCTCACACAAGGGTGTGTCGGCCACCTTAGCTCCATCTTCAAGGGTGTGTCGACCACCAAGCAAGGGAGAGATGGAGGGTGTGTCGTGCACAAGGAGAAGAGGAACTAAAGGGACCTCAAGCTAAGGAAGGGACAACCTATATAGATGAGGAAGGAGGAGAAACCAAGTTGAACCCTTGCTAGGTGTTGTCCACCCAAGGGACACATGTCCACCAACTCAAGCCACCTCTCTTGCAAGCCATAAGACACTTGTCCAAAATGTGCATCATGTGTTCTCCAAACATGACCAAGGTTGGACCAAGCTTCATGGGCGACACACCAAGCTGCCCTAGGCCGACACAAGCTCTTCTTGGCCGACACAAGGCCCAAGCAAGCCCAAACAAGGAACTCCAAGGCCCAAACAAGCTCAACAAAGGCCCAAAGAACTCAAACAACAAGCCCAAGCCTTCCTCTCAACCCTAGACGAAGCAAAGAGAGAGAAGAACACCTCTCAAGGTGACAAAATTTCTCCCAAACCCCTAGACTTGGGTTAATTGCAAGTAGCACCCTCAACCCTCAACAAAGCACAACCAAACCCTAATCACCACTCAAAGGTGATTAGCAAGCCTCAAACCATCAAGGTTAAGCAAAACAAATAGGGTAAGCTCTAAACGCAGGCCAGGGTCCTTACAATCTAACCCCCTTTAAGGGATTTCATCCCCGAAATCCGAAGAGAAAAGCGAGGGATACTTCCTCCTCATCTCTTCCTCAAGCTCCCACATGGCTTCCTCAACACCACGACGCTGCCAAAGGACCTTCACAAGAACCATGTCCTTCCTCTTCAGCTTCTTGATCCTTCTGTCAAGGATCGCCACCGGACCTTCCTCGTAGGTCACATCTGCATCAAGCTCAACCTCAACTGGCTGTATCACTGTTCCTGAATCCGGATGACTTTTCTTCAACATGCTGACATGGAAGACTGGATGCAACCTGTGCAACTCAGGAGGTAACTCTATCTCGTAAGCTACTCTGCCAACACGTGCTATCACTGGGTAAGGCCCCATATACCTGGGAGCTAACTTACCCTTCCATCCAAACCTTAACACTCCTTTCCACAGCGAGACTTTGAGATACACTTTGACTCCTACCTGGAATTCCAACGGTCTTCGGCAATTGTCCGCATAAGACTTTTGCCTGTCCTGTGCCACTTTCAACTATTGCTGTATCACCTTGATATTTTCCGTCGTCTGCTGTTCTAGCTCAGGGCCCAACAACTGATGTTCTCCTGATTCATACCAACACAAAGGAGATCTGCACTTCCTCCCATACAGAGCCGCATAAGGAGCCATGCCAATGCTATGATGATAACTGTTGTTATAAGCAAACTCTACCAAACTCAGATGAACATCCCAGCTACCTAGGAACTGCAAAACACAAGCTCGAAGGAGATCCTCCACAATCTGAATAGTCCTTTCAGACTGTCCATCTGTCTATGGATGAAAGGCTGTACTGAACCTCAACTGCGTTCCCAACGCTCTGTGCAACTGCTCCCAAAAACAACTGGTAAACGGAGGACCTCTGTCAGAAACTATTGTTGCTGGCACACCATGCAAACGAACTATCTCATCCACATACACTCTAGCGAGATTTTCTACTGTATACGTCGTCTTCACAGGTAGGAAATGGGTAGACTTCGTCAATCTGTCCACTATCACCCAAATGGAAACATGATTCCTAGTCGTCTTGGGCGGACCAACTACGAAATCCATGGTTATATGATCCCATTCCCACTGCGGTATTGGCAAAGGTTGTAACGTACCTGCCGGCTTCTGATGCTCAGCCTTCACTTGCTGACAAACCACACATCTTGCCACAAACTCAGCCACATCTTTCTTCAAACCGGGCCACCAATACAAGTCCTTTAGATTATGATACATCTTGGTGACACCTGGATGCATCACATACATCGACGTGTGTGATTCCTCAAGCACCAACTTCCTCAGATCATCAACATCTAGAACCACCATCCTGTCACGATAGCATACTAGCCCATCCTCAGACTCATGAAACCCATCACACTTGTCGCTGCCGAACTCTGATCTGATCAACTGTTCCGCCTCATCTGTCTGCTGTGCATCCTTGATCTGCTGCCTCAATGTAGGCTTGACTTGCATCTGTGCTAAAAGACTAGATAACAGAGAAACTTCCATCTGCACATTCATCTGTTGTAGAGAAACAAACATATCCCGCCTATGGCAAACCAGGGAACTCAACTGTGCCTTCTTCGAAGAAAAAGAAGACTTTCTGCTAAGCGCATCAGCTACCACGTTCGCCTTACTAGGATGATACTTGATAGTGCAGTCATAGTCATTGATCAACTCCATCCATCGCCACTGTCGCATGTTCAACTCGTGTTGCGTAAAGATATACTTCAGGTTCTTATGATCCGTAAAGATCTGACACACTTCCCCATACAGATAGTGTCTCCAAATCTTTAACGCATGAACTACTGCTGCCAGTTCCAAATCATGAGTCGGATAGTTCTCCTCATGCTTCTTAAGCTGTCGCGAGGCAAAAGAAACCACATGATCTTCCTGCATCAACACGCAACCTAAACCTTTCTTGGAAGCATCACAGAAAACAACATAGCCTTTCCCAGGCTCTGGCAAGATCAACACTGGAGCACTAGTCAGCTTCTCCTTCAGACTCTGGAAAGCTTGCTGACATCGATCATCCCACACAAAAGGTACATCCTTCCTGGTCAACTTCGTCATCGGTAACGCGATCACACTGAAGTCCTTGATAAACCTCCGGTAGTATCCTGCTAGACCAAGGAAACTACGAACTTCTGTCGGCATCTTCGGCTGTTCCCAATCTGCAATAGATTCCACCTTCTTCGGATCTACCTTGACTCCTTCAGCGGATATCACATGGCCCAAGAAGGTCACTTCATCCAGCCAGAACTCACACTTACTAAACTTGGCATACAACTGATGTTGACAAAGAAGAGTCAACGCTCGACGAAGATGCTGATCATACTCTAGTCTATCCCAACTATAGATCAAGATGTCATTTATAAAGACTACAACAAGCTGATCTAAGAATGGATGGAACACTCTGTTTATCAGGTCCATGAAGGCTGCAGGTGCATTGGTTAACCCAAACGACATAACCACAAACTCATAATGACCATACCTTGTCCTGAAAGCTGACTTCGGTATGTCATCCGCCTTTATCCTCAGTTGATGATATCTGGACCGCAGATCGATATTCGAGAACACTGTAGCACCACGCAACTGATCGAACAGATCATCTATCCTTGGCAACGGGTATTTGTTCTTGATCGTGACCTTGTTCAACTTCTGGCAGTCTATACACAACCGCATCAAACCGTCCTTCTTCTTGACAAACAACACTGGAGCTCCCCACAGTGACGTACTCGGTCGGATAAAACCTTTATCTAGCAACTCTTGTAACTGCTTCTTCAACTCTGCCATCTTAGCTGGAGCCATCTTGTACGGTGTCTGTGCAATTGGCTGCGTTCCTGGAACCAGATTGATCTCAAAATCAATCTCTCGGGGTGGGGGAACACCAGGAAACTCCTCAGGGAACATGTCTGCAAACTCACGAACAACTGACACCACCTCAAGGCTAGGACCTTTCGCCTTGGCATCTATTACGGTATCCACTACATGAGCTAGGAACGCCTCACATCCTTGTTGTAACAACTTATCTGCCACCAAAGATGATACCAGACATGTCGGAAGAATCTTCCTATCTCCCTGGAAGATCCACTTCTCTCCAGCAACATCAAACACTGTCTGCTTGGAACCACACTCCAAGACAACCTTATACCTCTCTAAGGTATCCATCCCAAGGATAACATCGAACCCATGCATAGCAAGTGGTATGAGATCCACTTGAATGCGGTGTCCCGAGAAAGACAAGACACAAGATGGACACTCTTCTCGAAGCAAAGAGGAACCATCAAGAGGGGTTTCTAACAACAAGCTATCCTTCTTACAGCTAACAGGTAAATGACAGTTCTTAAGCATACTATAGGCGATAAAAGAGTGCGTAGCACCCGGGTCAACCAGAACAAATATAAAGCAAGAATAAGACATATCAGAATGAAATAACTCCATCTGACCTGTCACTACTCGCGGGTTGACTACCGCCTCCGGCTGATTCATAGCGTAGAATCAATCCGTTGCTTGTTGTCCACGACCTCTGCTTCCCTGAGCAGATGATCCAGCCTAAGACGCTTGACCGCGTCCCCGTCCTTTGCCACCACTGGGCTGTGGTCTCTCTGACCCCTGAAGGTTCTATCTCGGCTGCTGCGTCACTTCAACATCGTTGTAGGGACAACTTGACCTGATATGCCCTGTCTGACCACAGGCATAACATGTCCTAACATCATCTCGAGGCCTGGATGGCCCTGTCACCGCCACAGAAGCCGAACTTGGTACCTTAGAAGGCGAAGAAACATAACCTCTTCCTCTACTCATAGACCACTGAGACGGTCTACCAGAACCTCTCATCGCTGCCGATGCCAAAAACCTGGGCTTCTTGAAGCCACCAAACCTCTGACTCTGAAACTGGGCAGGTCTCTTGTTAGCCATATACTCTCTCTTCTCCCTTACAGATCGTTCGATCCTCCGAATAGATTCCACAAACGTCGCAAACCGTTCCTGGTTCTCCAACCCAGAAATTGGTGTCGTCAGCTCAGCACTCAGACCCTTCTCAAAACGTCTGATCCGTTCCTCATCTGTCGTTGCCATGTGAGGACAAAACCTCAGCAGATCCATAAACTTGGCTTCATACTCGGTGATGTTCATCGTTCCTTGTCACAAACTCTCGAACTGACAGATCTTCTCATCCAGATACGTCTTGGGAAAATATCTGGTGACGAACTCGTGTCGAAACACTTCCCAACAGATCACCTCACCAGGCCGCTTCTCTTCCTCGATGGTCCACCAGTGACCAGCACTACCTTTCAGAAGGTAGACAACATGCTTTACTTTGTCTGCTTCGGGGATGTCGAGGATCCGGAAAGCCTTCTCAAGACTTGTCAGTCACAGATCTGCATCCGCTGGATCAGCCGTTCCAGCATATTTCGAAGCTCCGACTCAGCGAAGCCGCTCAAAGGTCTTCCCAATACCCGATGCTTCTCCATGGGAAGCCTGTGCTCTCGGAGGAGGCACTGGTAATCGCTCAACCATGAGATTCATCGTAGCCATTAACTGCCCCATAAGCTATTGGTAGGCATGGTGTTCAAGTATGGCTGGGTCAGGTTGGGGGACCTCAGGCACCCGATCTTCATGCGCCTGTCCTACTGCTCCATCAACAGATGCAGCATCGCTGTGCTCAGCAGCGAGTTCTTCATGGTTTCCAGACATCTTGGCTTTTCTTCTGCTGAGGGCAGAAGATTTCTATGAGAAAATCTGGAAAACACATAAGAACAAACACAACCTAGTCCTAGATCCCTGTAGACTCAGAAAACCTAAAGCTCTGATACCAAACTTGTGGCAACACATCCCATTATCACACAGATAACGAGGTGTTACGTGAAAACGTGCGGAAATCACTATAACCACAGTTAATAAAAAACACGGGTTAATTAAAACCGATTGCGGAAAACTGATAAACTGAGAAACATATTACATTCCGGTTCATATCCTGTAAGAAAACATGTTACATATATATTCATACAAGTCTGGATACATGTCCACAGCTTAGAGCAACAGCTGTTCTGTCATAATCATGAGTTCACCACCTGTTCATACATATAAAGGCCCATATTTGGTTAACAGCAGGGTATACAAACAACATCGGTCGTGCATCGTGAAACAACGTCAAAACACCACCAAGGACCTGAGAGTACAGGGATGACTCTAGACTCTACACCAAAACATCAAAATAGCAACATCTCCAAAGCTTGCCTTCTACAGATCTTCTCGCTGCTCGGCCGCAAATCCGCGACCACCACCGCGACAAGCTCGACCACCTAAAAAGGGTGAAAACTAGCGGAGTGAGACAATTGAACATTGTCCCAGCGGGAGGCATTACTCCGTGCCAAAACTTCAAAACCTCAGATAAGATAAAGCTTATCTCAGCAGATTATTGATAAAGAATATAACAAGAACAGTTATAAGTAACAAGCCATCCTGAGTCTTACCAGTGGTATCAAAAGGGCATATAACCACTATATTTCCCAATGGAACATGATTGACAAGATAAACTCATAGGAATAATGCACAGTAACTGCAAGATAACTAAAGTTAACTACACAACAAGGCCTCAACCAATGTTTCTTATTTGTCTTATCAATACATACTAAACGACTGTATTATGTTTTATTATGCCCTGAGGAAATGAACCATACCGTTCAAATCCAACCTTCGGCTGCGAAGCCCATAGCCGGTGCCATACAAGGTCAATGGAAGAGCCGGAATCCAAGACCTTCTCTGCCTCATGGTCAGTACATGAGAACACAAAGCAGGACCGCAGTCTCGTGCTTGAAGTGGTCATAAGCCACAGGGTCAGCTCCACAGGCTACCCTCTGCCTAGTCCACCTCGGTACAGGTCACGACACTAGAAACTGAGCCACGTGTCTAAACACCATGCTCGGAGCCACGAACGCATTCATGCTCAACATATCACATATCTGGAGCCATGGGCCATGTTCACCATGCTCGTCACACATCCGAGTCTGCAACCGCAGCTGTACTCGTTTCACCTCTCTATTTTAGGCTAGGAGAAACCTCGCATATTCAAAAATATGCGCTCCGGGTTAACCCGCAGGAGAACCCGTTTCATCATCACCCTATCTTGACTGGTGATGAATCTATGGCCAGGGCAAGCTACATTATAAATTACACTGTGATTACTTAGTATCTTTTAGATGGATTGCAAGATTCAACCAAGTTGTATAACATGCAAGATATAATAGAAAGGTAAACAACATAAACTCAACATTAGGTATTTACGTCATACTGATTCATCACAAGGATCTCACATCACATGTTATCACTTGGCCTCTTGCCAACCATCTAGACCCATCTCAAGGATCATCACACATCATGGGATCTCAATCCCTCATCAAATAAAGCCATAGCCTCTCAGGGCTTTCAACATCATTATGAAATCATCATTCATAATACACCTGCCATCACAGTGTTTGTTTACCCAATTCTCATAGCCTTTCATTGGGCTAAGCATTACCTGCATGGTTAGCATCATTCAATAACCAGATGAATAATCAAGAGACTACAATTACTACCATAGTGTGACAATTAGGGTTAAGCACATTGTCAGTACAATCATGATGATAATAATTTCATCCATGCCTCATCTTTAAGTATATAAGTAAGCACATTATCAAGTAACCCTAATGCATTCTCAAGATCATATTTGGCATTTAAGAAATAGAGTGGTTACATTAATATGCATGTACTTTAGCCAAAAGAACATAATTCTCATTATTAAGCAATGAAGCGTCATAAGAGCATCATAACAAGCCGTGCCCTCACAAGAGATGTCAACAACCCTCACTAGAAGTCACCCCCGGGCAGAACCCACTTCTATCCAGCCCCTATCGGGCATGCAACCCTAGCAGGCGTGCAGAGCAAGACTAGTTCGGGTGAGCAGAGTAAAGCATGGGCGAGCAGGGGTGTGTGTGTTGGGCGACACACGTGCAGGGCGAGCCATTCAGGCGTGCAAGGCAATCGGGCGAGCATAGCTCAACTGAGCGGGCAGGTTGATATCGGGCGAGCCAAACAGAACCGGGTGAGCAAGGCCTGTCGGGCGACACGCTGGGCGAGCCAAAACATGAGCGAGTCGGGCGCGTCAGGGAGAACCCGGGTGAGCAGGCCTATCGGGTGAGCTAAGCTTCTGAGTGAGCCAAGGTTATGTCGGGCGAGCCAAAGAAGTATCGGGCGACACGCGTGCAGGTGAGCAAGGGAAAACCGAGCGAGCAGACTTGATTTGGGCGAGCGAGCAGAACAAAGCTATATCGGGCGAGCAGGGTTACTGAGCGAGCAAAACAGAGTGTGTCGGGCGAGTGAGCACTGAGCTTCACTGGGCGAGTAGCCCTCCAGGCGAGCAGCCCTCCGGGCGAGCAGAAGGAAAGCTTGACTCACTCAAACCATGCAAGAGAGAACTAGGGCAAGGGCTGTCGGGCAGCACCTCCCCACACATCTCAACCAAGGTTCAAGCCATCTAAACAAGCTCACCATCTTGCCCAAGGTGAGAGGAGAGTCTTGCTCAAGCCACCAAGTCATGTGCTCACCTCAATCGGGTAGGAAAGAGGGGTGTTGCTCATGGCATTAGAGCTCAAGCTCACTCATCTAGACCAAGGGGAGAAAGGAGTGTTGCTCTCCTAAACCCTAGAACACAAGGATCGGCCAACATGCAAGATAGATAAAGAACAACTCCAAACGTGCAAGGGCAAGATTAAAGCAAACATATATGCAAAGAGAGGAGAGTAGTTAGGGTTTAGAGTCATGCAAGCCGCCTTAAGCTCCAAGGAAGAAGATGCACTTGAGCTCCAAGGGTTGTCGACCACCAAAGCTCCTCCAAGAGGGGTGTGTTGACCTCCACTCCTTCAACTCCAAGGGTGTATCGGCCTCCAAGCTGCTCACACAAGGGTGTGTCAGCCACCTTAGTTCCTTCTTCAAGGGTGTGTCGACCACCAAGCAAGGGAGAGATGGTGGGTGTGTCGTGCACAAGGAGAAGAGGAACTAAAGGGACCTCAAGCTAAGGAAGGGACAACCTATATAGATGAGGAAGGAGGAAAAACCAAGGTGAACCCTTGCTAGGTGTCGTCCACCCAAGGGACACATGTACACCAACTCAAGCCACCTCTCTTGCAAGCCATAAGACACTTGTCCAAAATGTGCATCATGTGTTCTCCAAACATGACCAAGGTTGGACCAAGCTTCATGGGAAACACACCAAGCTGCCCTAGGCCGACACAAGCTATTCTTGGCCGACACAAGGCCCAAGCAAGCCCAAACAAGGAAATCCAAGGCCCAAACAAGCTCAACAAAGGCCCAAAGAACTCAAACAACAAGCCCAAGCCTTCCTCTCAACCCTAGAGGAAGCAAAGAGAGAGAAGAACACCTCTCAAGGTGACAAACTTGCTCCCAAAACCCTAGACTTGGGTTAATTGCAAGTAGCACCCTCAACCCTCAACAAAGCACAACCAAACCCTAATCACCACTCAAAGGTGATTAGAAAGCCTCAAACCATCAAGGTTAAGCAAAACAAACTGGGTAAGGTCTAAACGCAGGTCAGGGTCCTTACACTCGTAGTGAGTTAAGATCCAAAATAATTCATCTATTACCTGACCAACGCCAATGTCCATAGTCAATTATTAAGGTAGACAACATTTGTTAATTGCATCTTATGAAATTCTTGGATAGATGATATGCATAACTCTGTGCCATAGTCATCTTCTTGCCTCTAGTGCTTAATCGCATTAAGGAGACCAGTTAATCCTGACCCAAAAGCCAACACGATAGATATGAACCATGCTTGGGTAGATGCTACATATCTACCATCACAGTTCTATGAGATGGACAACACACCACGCTTGGGCATAACCTACACTTGGTCAATCAAGATTTTCATGTGTGTTTCTTATGGAAAGCATCTTAGACTTAATATTTTATTCAAGGGATTTTGTATTTAAAATACATATACTTTTTCCAATCACCACATATATATGGTATGTATCATATACATGCTATATCCCACAACATAAACATGCAATATAAAACATTAGTGATGGTTATGGCCACACTATTGTTATTCCTTAGAGCCACAAGGAATTACTACCACCTAGGTCAACATCACATGCATCAACCTATTGTTGGTGTAGATATGTGCTTACCAATTAGAGTTGATCGGTTCAACCCTTGAACCAGTCAGATCGCCTCTTGGTCATCTAAAGCAATAGTCTGGCCTCCTATCCAACCAATGTCTAGACACCTCCAAATGGCCAGTTGGGTCCACCAGTCAGTCGATTTGCTCTCCTATTGTATTCCCTCCTTAATCCTTTAGCCGCTCAACTCATCATGTGAAATGGTCGGCCCGCCTGACATTGATCGTCATCTTTGTCATTGCAAGGAAAGAAACTATCCTATTTCTATTAAACTAATTACATGGTAATGAGAAACCTCAGTTACATTTAGGGGATCAAAGGTAGGAAAGAATAATACTTTTAAAATGGGAAGAAGAAGGTAGAGACTCGATATACAAATTGAGATAAAATAGGAATAAAATGAACCATCTAAACACATACATATATTTGGATTACTGGCCATAACCATGCTACACATCCACCATCAAAATTTTGCTTTTAGGATAACACTTGTGAATTGCATATATATATATATATATATATATATATATATATATATCAATTTGGAATTATATTTGGTATTTGATCATATATACAAATTAAGAAGTTTATGTATTCACATCGTATGCAATAAATAAATGATGAAAACTGAAAATCTGATCATATCAATTATCCCAAAACATAGTAAATTAACCTGGGTATGATACTACTGTTGGGAAATATGGACATAGAGTAGGCGGTAGAAATAAAAAATTATCTATCCATATTCCATAGAACAACAAGATCACATCAATATATATGTAATGGGAAGGATGGCATAATGAGTTCATACCTGGTCCTGAACCAAGTGCAATGACTATTCCTTATTGCAATAGTGCAACTCTCTTGGTTGCACTGGGACAGTGTCTGCAACAACTCCTAGTCTCACCATGGACAATAGACTGACGTTGTCCTCCTAGTGGTAGAAAACAACCTCCTTGCCTCTATGGAATTCCAAATAGACCACCTAGAACTCATGTCATTCTAGTAGGACATACAAGAAGGAGTTGTCCCTCCGGTTGGTGTACTAGTCATCAACTTGCTGTCCCACAATTGTTCTCCCTTACTATCCCTCCCTTTATTAGGTAGGACTTGCTGCGACTCTCTATTGGTTACCACAACCAGAGAGGACAACAATTGTTATAGGCGATTGAGTTGTGTCTCTGGGAAGCCCCCAATATCCCTCTATTTATAGGAGGGTCAAGGTTAGGGTTCCCAGTCCATGTGATAGTGGAAGGGACCAAAATCTCATGAACTATTATAACCTGTGATAAGCAAAATGATCGGTTCACTAGTAAACTAATGGGTTGGCATGTAAGCCGATTGGCTCACCCAATGAACCGTCTGTTTCATCATGTTTCCAAATTACAATTGTA
This sequence comes from Alisma plantago-aquatica, assembly GCA_963693085.1. Taxonomy (NCBI): domain Eukaryota; kingdom Viridiplantae; phylum Streptophyta; class Magnoliopsida; order Alismatales; family Alismataceae; genus Alisma; species Alisma plantago-aquatica. Next base: position 219,085,937 of record OY856411.1, read on the forward strand.
TTGGCAATTAATATCCAATTTTAATGTGCTACATGACATCAACGCAAATCCTAGAATCAATGGAATTGATCCACCAACCACTCGGTTCACAACCTAAGCCGACCGATTCATGGACCTGAGCTGATTGGTTCACTTCCTGAACCAGTCAGTTCATTGTCTAGAACTACCAAACTTGATTCTATTGACTTGACACATTGAAACAATCAGTTCAACTGTCCAGTCTATCAATTTTCAACCAACATTGTTTAAATTGAATGCCTAAATACTTTAGTAATCAATTTAATTATCATTCATGATTAAAATCCTCTTCTAGATGTATCCTATGTGTGTGACCCCATAGGTTCCATTTTATGTTGACAGTGAATATCCATAATTGATTTATGACATAACAAGCAAATAGCGGTGCCTAGTCACACATCATTGCTACCCAAATATCAGGAAAGTTTGAGAACAACTTAAACCTACGATCTATGTCATGTGTTATAATGATTTCCTAATTCCTTTGTCTCTGATATCTGAAATGAACTTGAGGCATGGATTCATCATCCTTTCAATGTTCAATCCATGTTCCTTGATCTAGAGCAGATTGTCTAAGATATATGTGACCTTGATGTCATATATTGATTCACATGTGCATGCACATGCTTTTTTCAGTCTTTCTTATAAAGTGGGTAGTATATCCAACTCTAATTGGTAGGACAAATCCCATCTACATAACTCATAGTCATCCCCATTTGTCACAATACACATAATCATCACCTTTATGGCAACCCTTATTCAGGATGACAGTGGATCATGTCAAAGCACACTGAATGACATGTGATAAGTGTAGTGACTTTAGGTCTAAAAACCACCATCACCAACTTCATTATGAGAGATGACTATGACCTCCACATATAGTTTCCATGTGTCACTCTCAAGGTGGGTCTGTCTGATATACTATCCCCTTACAAGTATCTATGTGCTTGGTTTGATATCACATATATCATGACTGATGAGATTCTATCATCAACCAATACACATTCTAGTCTTTAGTTCTACAATTGTCTATCTGCCTTCCATAGTAACATCCAATCAGGGACATATCAAGAATGTACATACTGTTAACATCCATATGATCTCATTGTTAAAGTCACGTACTAGACGACATACGTCATTGAGTAGTGTCATTCTTTTGATATTCATTATGTTTCCTCATTATCTCATAACTGAGTAAAACAAAATGAATATGAAGCTTGCTTTATTATTACTCAAATATTTTATATGATATGTCATCAAAATCATCATATGATTGTCTCTCTGGGCATACATACCAAAATTGGCTCCATGCATCATGAAGTTAATGCTAGTTTGGGCAAGCATCTTCAAAATGATACACAATTTTAACTTAAATAATGACCAATGTCAAGTTTTATTTGATAAACTCAAATAATACATGTACAATCCATTGATTCTCAAGCCACCTAGACAAAGTTACACACTAGCCTTGCATCTATCAACAATATAAGAATCTATGGGAGGATTCCTATCAACAACTCCACAATGAGGAACATGGTATATACTACGTGTCAAAGAAATTTATGAAAATTAAATTAAAGTGCACCATTATTGAAATGCATTGTCACACTTTAGTTCATGATAATAGGAAGCTAAAATACTACCTCAAGGCATACCAAACCCAACTAGTCACATGAAATTACCAATAGAGGTGCCTCTATGACCATTCAACTTTGTTTGGACAATGTTCCACACCAAAAGTCTTTCATTTAAATTTGACATCAGTATGTCCAAGGGTCAATCATACTAGTGAGAAATTAAAACACATCTGGATATTAAAGATATTGATTTTCCTAAGGAAAACAACAACATTGTTGATAGTTAAATCATTGTAGAATCAACATTGTTGATATTCTACCCTCATTGGTACATTGCATCAGTAGATATAGCCACATGATTCCATGATCTTGATATACCCAAGAAAGCTATGCCCATGAGGATATGATTTCATAGTCCATGTGGATCATCAAGTTTGGTGACATTACAAGTCACTCAACATGACTATGTGTTTGATATGCAACTCATTTTTCCATCGAGTGGATGGTTCATCCAATACATTGTAGTCTACTAGAGGATGTCCAATTGTTGAAGTGAAACCACTAAGTAGTCATCCATACATTTTGATCTAGTATATTTGGACATGACATACCCAATAATGTACATTTTTTACATATCTTGAAATGATATGATCTTTTTTGTAGTATTATGAACATTCAACCCGCAAGAGACCCATAATGACCTAAAGACCTAATTTGCCACCACTACACACAATTCCCAACTGAAGAAGAATTGTGAATGGTAGAATCCCTCAGTGGCCAAAGCATACACCAAGATGTCACCTCTATATCCAAAACACACCTTTTCTATACTAGTTGCAAACAATCACACTTTACATCACCAAGATATTAGAACATCAATGTTAGTAATATTTTATGATGTAAAAAATCAAAGAATAAAACTGGCTGTTGATCTAGTGGGTTATGAAAGGATGCACAACCCAAATGAATCAGGAACCAGATGTGTAGTACTTGAACTTCTTCTCCTTCCAATTTATCATAATGCTTCACATTCTCCCAGCATGTGTACAACACTAAAAACACTTTATGGCATTGTATTTCCTCATAGAACACCTTTACCACAAAATGCACATCTATGGACACTTACTCTCCAGGATAGTAGGACATTGTCTAGAGAACAAATGTGATAAAAGAACTCTACTAGATGTCCTTGAAGATCACAAAAACTCACGTGAGACATGGATGACTAATAGAATTTATATAGTAGTTGCATCTGCACCACTGTGCCTTGGAAGCTAAAGAAATTCGTAGAGACATGTTTATTCACATCAAGAAGCCTATATAGAAGATGATACAATGATATAACAATTTTATGACTGCTTATTATGCAACAATAAAGAAAGGATGTATGCCATATCCCCCAACATAGAGTTAGTTAAACCTATCTAAAGTGGAAGACATTCTTTCTAATATCTTAAAAGTGGATGGCTAAACTCTAAAACTCAATATCAATAGGGGTGTACTAAAGAAGAAATAACCCAAACACATGGAAACATATCAATATCCCCTTCTCCTCATCAAATAAATCAAGACCACAATGCAAAACCAGTCCTCCTTCTAAAAAACAATGATCAAATCTTCCATCTCTATTTCATATTATACCTCAGGCTTGACATTTACATAAATCCCATGACTGAACACCATCTAGGAAGCCTAAATGAAGAAGCACAATATAATCCATGAGAAAACAACAAATCAAGGAGACATCAAGATTAAGCCAATCTTCCATGATAAATAGTCGATATGCTCTAGATATGTTGTTATAGTTGGATAAAAGTTGTGGTACCCCAATTTGATTATATGTCTTAATTTCTATTGGGTGTATCCTACAAAATCAATATTTTCCAAGTCTCGTATTATATGGATTTTTTTTCTATAGTTAGGAATCTATTAGGCCTACGTGTCTCATCCTATATCAGAGCAAGAATGTTCCTGTTCAACAATGGGGCAGGTTTAAAGCTTAATATTCATATCTGATAATAAAATATTCATACAAACTCTAATTGACATTAAGTTTAGGGTAACTGATTGAAAAGATCTATCAAACATTATCCCACATGTAGTAGTTGAATCAAAGTATCTATCTATGCTTCAGTGGTAGCATCACAAAATTTTGAATAGTTGTTCACTACCACTAACCATCACATTTTGCCAAATTATGCATGATCTGGATAAATAATGAAACTATCACTATGTGTTGGAGTTTTATAGGTACATGTACTTCCATAATCCACTCTCTAGTACAACCAAATTCCTTTTTCAAAAAATTGGAGGAATTGATTCAACACTCCAAAGATCTTTGGATTCAGATTATTTCTATGCTACATAAACATACAATTTTATTGCCAAGGCATGGACCAAATAAAAAATGGATATAGATTCACCACCAAACTTTAGATCTGTGATCAATCTCACATAATACACATAGCTACATGATGAAATGATGATTGTTTTTCTCTTTATAGTCAATTAATGTATCCTCCAACATCTTGATCAATAGAAAACATCATAATCCTCACTTAGGCATTCTGAAAGTTGCTAGTCATGCATACATTGAGTATCTAAAATTTTCCCAAATGTACAAAAAAATGCATGAACATTGTCTTCAACACGCCATTCAAAGATTTTTTGTTTTGACATTTTGTGTCCTAAAGTTCATGGACACATTATCTTCTCCAACACAAAGTTCATTCAATTTCTTTTCCATTTCAAGTCAAGATGAAGCAAAGAACTCCATTTCATGTGAATTTTTGTGACACCCTTTACTAGACACCCACAAGGTGTTCCTAGGTGAAGTTTTCTAATTTTAACCCCATATAGTGGGGTAATTATGATATCATAATATTAACATCAACTACAAGTAGTATCCAATAACGAAACCATTTTTTCACAAATGACACCAGAGGTACGATAAATCATATGAAAGCCTCCTACGTCCCCATAAATGATAGTCTATTGGATGCTTTGGTGACTCATAAATTGAATTTGGTAAAATTGAAATTTAACCATTCAACCCGACATTCCTTCATCTAGTCCTGGACTGGCTCAATCCAAGATGGATAAAAATTAGACATCAATATTAATAATAACATTGGGCAAATGACTAAGAAAACTAATTTTCAATTTTGACCACCAACAAATATAGTTGTAAAATGTGTCAACTATAGAATGCAAAAGTGAAATTCCTAATAATTTTTGCAAAAATACAATATAGTATTGATGAAATATACATATAAAGGATAAGAACAACATATACAACAAATCACCCTATTTACTTTTGAAAACCCTTCTTTAGAAGAGATGACACCTTCTTCCATAGAACTTTGTTTTTCTTGACACTAGAATAATAATTGGCATGAGAGGGTGGTACATACATATGGATATGCTCTTACTCCATGACACCACCATGAGCAGCGTAGTCATTGTCTGCAGCTTCTTCCTCGTGAGGACTCTATGTCAAATGCCAATTTTTGTGGCTCTACATACTATGAACTATCAATAAACTCAATATTGTGAAGAGCAAAGGACTAAATTATCAAAGTATAATGTTGCACCACGTCTCATGATGAACAAATAAGGACACCCTAATATTTCCAAAATGTAGTGGATGAAAATAAAAGTCCAACATTGCTACACCACTATAGCTCCAACCATAGGACCCAAACTAGGGTGCAGTCTGAAGATACTCATCATGATGTTATTGTGACATCATCACACCCTACTATTTTTGGGATTGAATGGTTTGAAATTCAATTTCCCCAATAAATGTACGATTATGGAAATTGTATGATTTATGTGTATTGGATGGGTTTCCGTTGCAATATTTCCTTTGTGCATGTGATTTCGTGGATCATAATATGTTATATGAGTCCTATATGATTAAAAGAAAAAGAAGAAATCAAATAATGCATTATTAAGAAGGAAAGTTGAGATAATGATTAAAATATAAGAATTATGTGGAAAGATGAATGTTTGATCATCATGTATGAGATTTCGAGTCACATGGTTTCTAATGGTAAAAGGAATCAAAATAAAAGAGAATAAAAGAATATGAGAGAGAAAATATGCATGAAATATGCCTTAATAAGTGATGACTTTCTTATGAAGAGAATTCTATCATACTTTCGAATTTGAGTCCCAAACTGGGTACATAAGTATATTAAGTCATCATGGATGCTCTTATAAAATTTGGGATTAAAAGGATAAACGGATTAGGAGATAGAAATTTGTAAGTTTTCCTAAAGTGAGGAGGATAACAATAAATGTCACAATTTATTTCTGACTTTTGTTCTAATACGTGACCTGATAGCCATTAGATCCTTAATCTAACAGTGACTACTTTTAGAAAAGATCAAGAAAGAAGAACAGTTCTTGGAGATTTCCCAATCAATTTTCTCCTTATACGAACAACGTGCGAATCAGGAAGTTGTTCCATTAGGATAAGGAGACGAAACCACACCTTCTGATCCCTTTCTTCTGCTGGTTGCGTGCGTATCCAAGACTTTCCCCAAATCCTTATTGGAGAGGAACTGCATTGGAATTGGGGCACTAAAATCTTTGAGATTCGACATCTATAAAAGGCCCAGTAGTCTTCCTTAGATTTGGGGAGGAACCTATGAGTCCGATCGTAAGAAACCTCCACCTGAAACCCCTCTCTACCCGACCCTGAATCCCCTTCTCGATGCCGAGGGATGCTACTCCTCCACCCTTGACCTTGCTCTCATCGGCCGACACAAGACTACTAGTGAGTCTGACTATGTCAGTAATAGGAACTTCCACCTTTGCTGGCCTCCCCGATGCACTGGAGTGCGAGGTCAATGTCGGTGTTGACCGTGGCCAGGCTCTGGCTCATGACAGGTTCGAGCGGGAGGTTGATGGCGAGTTAGGAGGAAAAGACCTCCTTACCCCCGAGCCCGATGTAGAGAGAGAAGGGCAATTAGGTCCTTTGATTGTACTTCCTTGTGGGGAGCATGTGCGACGTGGTGGATGGCCACTGGTCCAGCCGGGACCCACGTGAAAAAAAGAAATAGGAGCCAAGTTGTTGACGTGGTGACACCCCATTAGTCGAAAGGTGAGTAATTTAGATTAATTCTTGAAATAAATTGGTAACTAGGATGGAATATTACTATATATGAAAATTGATCACAAAAATGCAAGGAATCTATTAAAAATATAGCAGAAGCCTGATTCTGCTTGAAATATGAAAATTGTATAAAATATCATCTTTAATGGTTTAATTAATGAAAAACTATGGGTTTTGATGATAATTAAATGTAGTAATGTTTATTGGATATTTTGAGCAAGTATTAACCTATTGTTAATAAAGGGAAGATTTGAAATCCAAAATATGATCTTTTTACATGATCTTCTTAATTTAGGGTTCCATGTACATAAAAGTACATTAATGTGACTATAAACCCTAATTTTGATAACTATGAGTTGTGAAGGTTTTTATTTTGAAAATCCATGTAATGTACAAGGATATGATGATCCTAAGCCAAATTGAGAATAAAGAACCTTTAATATGGATAATTTGAGTAATTAGGGTTTTTATGAGTAGACAAGCTGTTTTATGATTTGTTGACCTAAAAAGGGTAAAGATTGAGAAATTAATCTAAGAAACCCTAAGGAATCCTAATGAGACTTAGAAACCTTAGAAAGGTATCCCAAGTCAATAAAGAGTTGTTTGGCATTTGATGGTAACAACTAGGTGTTATATATGTTTTCGAGACCAATGGTTGCTTGATTTGGTTACTTACGTTGCTTGATTGGACATCTAGTTGGATTTGGATATCTTGCTTCTTTTGACTCATAATCGGGTATGTGGTTATGCTTATGGATAATATCTCTGGTTTCATGGCGATTTCTAAGGTTTTAACGATTTCTTGAAATTAACTACATGGTTGACTTTTATTTCATGCAACTATAAAGTGACTTTGGCTATCACCATATATGTGCATAACTAGCTCAGATCCTAGTCCTCCTCTATAGATTTGATGATGATGAGATGGATGATCTAGTACATGGTCTACCATTGGGTTAGGATCATCAGGTTATCATGAGTTGATGTGTTGGTCTACCCATGGGTAGGACCATAAGACTACACAACCCTAGGTCGTGGTCTACCTGTAAGGTAGGATCATAGGGGCTATTTGAGATCTACCATATGAGTGAGGTAGTATCCATGTCCACTATAGGGACAAAATAGAGGCAAGGATATGTAGGGATTGAGTAGTTACGTTTAATACTTAAAGTTTGATCTATTAAGTAATAATTTGGTTGCATTATGTTGTTACAAATAGATGCAAGATTTTGGTTCCCCCACATACCAGTATATTTATTTATACTAACTGACATTTTGTTTGTCAGAGTTTTAGGAATATTTGAAATGGGACAAATAGTAAAGTGGAATTTGTGAAGAATAATGTTAATTCATAAAGGAGCATTTAGTTAGATAAAACTCTATCGTGGGTAGAAGTCCCAGATTCCTATTTTTGAAAGGTATGTGAAAAGTAAATTTTTATCCTATTTTTAAGCTTAGTCTTTGGTAGAATTTAATAATTATTTAGATTATTTGCAAAACCATTGATCCTATTTTTGGGATAGTAGCTTTGGCTCTCTGGTCTTCCTTAGTTGGGGGTTACCGTGGAGGGGGGTCGTTACAAAAGGACTACATGATCAAAGTATAATGTTGCACCTCATCTCATGATGAACAAATAAGGACACCCTAATATTTCCAAACTGTAGTGGATGCACATAAAAGTCCATCATTGCTACACCACTATAGCTCCAACCATAGGACCCAAACTAGGGTGCGACCTAAAGATACTCATCATGATGTTGTTGCGACATCATCATACCCTGCTATTTGGATCTCCCTTAAGGTATATGGATATTGATCGTAATAATATAAGGATGTGTCTTATTTTCATATGTCTTGGTAGGAGGACTCACCTTTGAAAGTATAGGTGCTCTACTTGCTGCTATAGGGAAATATAGCTATAGAGCTGGTAGTAGAAACAAATTTTTTATCTACTATATTCCCTATAACAAGTGGATTGCGTCAGTACCTCTAACATGAAAGGATGGTTTTGAGGATATGCCTTCTCCTGGAGAAAGTGCAAAAATATCTCCTCTTCTTTGTCAATGCACAACTCTCACTCCTGGTTGCACTGGGACTCGTTTGACTGCTCCTCAATGGATAGCAGACTCGAACATCATTTTCTACAACAACTCCTCTCATCATAGACGGTTGGTTGATGATGTCCTACTTAGTGATAGAAAAAAACCTCACGCCTCTAGAGAAGTCCACACGAACTTCCTAGAACTCCAATCTTCCTACAAAAATGAAAGGAAGGAGTTGTCCCTCCCATTGACGTACTAGTCACCAACTTACTTTCTCACAACAATGATCTTTGTTCTTCTCTCCCTTTCTATCCTCCCTAGTCGAGTAGGGCTTGCTTGAGATATCTTGGATATCACAACCAGAAAGGACAATAATTGTTAGAGCAAGTGATTCTAAATATTCTGTGTTGTACTCTGGGAACCCTCCAATACCCCTCTATTTATAGGTGGGGCTTGGGTTAGGGTTCCCAGTCTGTGTGGGAGTGGGAGGGATCAGAAGATCTTCAATTTTTGCAACTTGAGGCACACCATAAGGTCATATGGCTTGCAAGATGGTCGTCTCATACTGCAAGATGGTCGTTTTGTAGTTTCTCAATCAGATACAAAATTGATAATTCATTTCTTATTAATGTTGAACATTAATTCCTTACACTCCAAGTAATGTGCAATCTAAGTGAATATGGGAGAATATCTAGAACCTTACCTTGGATGAATTGGATGATCTCGCCCATGTGAGATGGCCGTCTCGATCAGATGGTCATCTGGTGACCCAAGTTGGGCCGGTTAGTTCAGTCGGTTTGCACCTTGGACAATTTCAACTCAAATCAGTAAGACACTCCAAACCCCCATATCAACCCTTGAGACAACCATTTGGCACTCCAGTTGTCATGCCATGAGGAGATAACTTTTAGGATGCTTGTTGAGTGAATCAATTACCTAAATGTTTTAGTAATTAATTCAAATGTCATTCAAGATCATACTCCTCTTCTAGGTCGAGACCTATGTGTGTGACCTTATAGGTCCCATATTACATTGGAAGTGAATGTCCATAACAACTTATGACATCACAAGCAATGAGCAGTGCCTAGTCACACATCAGTGCTACCCCAGTAAATGGAAAGTTGGAGAACAACTTCAACCTACAAACTATGTATGGTGTTGTAATATTTGTATAGTTCCTTTATCACTGATGTCCAGATTGAACTCGAGGCATGGAGCAGTGATCCTCTTCATCATTCAATCTTGTTTCTTAAACCAGAGAAGACTATCTAAGATGCATGGCCATGCATTTCTCAGTCTTGCTAATCAAGAGGCCTAGAACATCAAACTCCTATAGGAGGGAAAAATCCTATTTCTATCCCTCACAATCTATCCTCATGTGTCAAGATCACCCAATCATCACATTTGTAACAACCCATGTTTTAGGATTGCGTTTGATGATATCAAAGCGTACCCAACGACATGTGATGAGTGCAATAATTTTAGGTCTAAGAACCACAACCACCACCATCACTGTGAGAGCTAACTATGACTTCCATGATGATGTCTTCCATGTGTCACTCTCATTATGGGTCTGTCTGATACACTATTTTCTAACATGCATCTGTGTGCTTGGTTTGATATAGCCATATCATGACTAATGCGATTCTGTCATCAACCAACCTACACTATGATCTTATGTGTTATCATTGTCTATCAACCTTCCACAATAGCAACCGATCACAGACATAATGAGAATATGTATATGTACTCTTAACATATGTATGATCTCATTTCTACAAGGCTAATACTTGAATACATACATCATTGAGTAATATTATTCTCTAGACATTTATAATGTTATATCATTATCCCATAACTGAATTAAATATAATAAATGCGAAGTTTTCCTTAAATCATTAATCAAATCAATTACAAATATGACATTACAATCATCACATGATTGCCTCTCTGGGCATACATACCAAAAGACTCCCACTTGCACTTAGAGCCGATCACCCATGAATCTTATTCCGAGTGACTTAACATGACTGTCAAGCTTGTGCTGTGTAAGTGCCTTTGTCAAGGGGTCAATAATATTATTCTCAGTTGGTACTATGCAAATCTATACATCTCCTCGTTGTACGATATCTCATATGAGAGGGAACCACCTTTGTATATGCTTTGAGCTAATGCGATCTAGATTCCTTAGCTTGTGCAATAGCTCCAGTGTTGTCATAATATAGCTCAATTGCACCATTGATGCTTGGAATGACCCCAAGTTCTATAATGAACTTCTTAATCCATACAACCTCCTTTGTTGCATTCGATGCAGCAATATACTCGACATCTATTATAGAATCGACAACCATATCTTGCTTGGAACTCTTCTAGCTCACAGATCCATTGTTAAGGAAAAACACAAATACTAATTTTTGATTTGTAATCATCTTTGTCAGTATGGAAGCTTGCATTTGTGTAAGCTTTTACCACCAAATCTTTCTCTACACTATAAACCAAGAACTGATCCTTAGTTCTTCTCAAGTACTTGAGGATGTTCTTCACATTTGACCAGTGGGCATCACCTGTATCTAACTGATATCTTCTCATCATCTCAAGGCATACAAGACATCTATATGGGTACACAACTTTGCGTACATGATTTTTCCAATTGTTGAGGGATATGGAATCAAACTCACACAAATCCTTTCTTCACAAGAACTAGGACATTGAGCTCTAGAGATGGTCACTCCATGCAACACTGGCAGGTTTCCTCTCTTTGAGTTCTCCATGTTGAACTACTTCAACACTTTGTCAATGTATGTGCTCTGACTTAGTCTAATAAGCCTTCTGGATCTATCTCTATAGATCTTTTACCCCCAGATGTAGGATGCTTCTCCCAAGTATTTCATAGAGAATGTATTTCCAAGCCATATCTTTATCTTTTATAAAGTAGGGATGCCATTCCCCATCAATAATTTGTCATCTACATCTAATATGAGGAATGTCACTATTCTCCCACTAACCTTCTTGTACACACAAGGTTCATCTTCATTTTGAATAAAGCCATGCTCTTTGACTGTCTCATCAAAATGAAGATTCCAGCTTTGAGATTCTTGCTTCAATCCATAGATTGACCTTTGTATCTTACTGACTTTATTTATAGACTTTGGATTTATAAAACCTTCTTGGTGTGTCATATACACATCCTCAACAAGATTCCCGTGAAGGAATGCCATTTTAACATCCATCTGCTGAATCTCATAGTCATGATAAGCTGCAATAGCAAGCATGATTTTGATGGACTTAACCATGTCCACTGAAGAAAAGGTTTTTTCATAGTCAATACTTTGAACTTGTCTGAAACCCTTTGCTACCAATTTTCCCTTATAGGTTTGAACTTTTCCATCCATGTCGATCTTCTTCTTGAAGGCCCATTTGCAACCTATGGGTTTTACCCCTTCGGGTGGATCCACCAAAGTCCATACTTTGTTGGTATACATGGATTCCATCTTAGATATCATGGCCTCAAGCCCTTTCTCAGACTCTGGTCCCTCAATAACATCTTTATAGGATATTGTTTCATCATCTATGACAACTTTACTTCCTTCTATGAGTTACAAGATATCCAAATCTTTTAGGCTCAAGGCGTGTCCTATTAGATCTACGAGGTTCCTGGTGGTAGTTAAGGAATTTGAGACTCCACAACATCTTGTAATTCTCTTTGTTCCTCTTGTTCATCTATCAATTCAATGGTTTCTTGTTGGTCTCGAACCTCTTCGAGTTCCACTTTTCTCCCACTTATTCCTTTTGAAATGAAATACATATCAAGAAATACAACATCCGTTGCAACAAACACTTTCTTTTTATATTGGGAATAAAAGTAATATCCTCTAGTGTATTTAGGATATCCAACAATATAACATTTATCAGATCTTGGGCTAAGCATTTTAGGAAACATTTTCTTGACATAAGCTTCAGATCCCCAAATCCTCATAAAAGACATTTTGGGATGCTTCCCATTCCATATCTCAAATGGTATCTTTTGAACCGATTTAGATGGCACTCTATTTAGCGTATGCATGACAGTATGTAGAGCATATCCCCAGAAGGTAGTTGGAACCTCATCTAAACTCACCATTGATCGCACCAAATCTAGTAATGTGTGATTCCTTCTTTCCGGCACACCATTATGTTGAGGTGTTCTAGGTGGAGTCCACTGGGATACACTCCCATGGGATCTAAGAAGGTTGTCAAACTCTTAGTTTAAGTATTATCCACCTCAATCAGAATGAAGTGCCTTAATACTTTTACCAAGTTGGTTATGTACTTTATTCATAAACTCCTTGAACTTTTTAAGAGTTCTAACTTATGTTTCATTAAATAAACATAGACATACCTACTGAAGTCATCAGTGAAGGTAATGAAGTACTAATACCCACCTCTAGAGATTGTTATAAAAGGTCTGCATACATCACTATGTATGAGTCTTAATAGATCACTAGCCCTCTCATTGTTACAATTAAAAGAGGTTTTAGCCATCTTGCCCAACAAACAAGATTCACATGTCTCTATTGATTTGAAACTAAAAGAGTCCAGATAACCATCTTTATGGAGTCTATATATGCAATTATCATTTATGTGCCCTACACGACAATGCCAAAGGTATGTTTCGTTTGAGTTGTTGAATTTTAGTCTTTTGTTATTTACGTTATAGACATATTTCTTTAGATCTAACAAATAAAAACCATAAGACATTGGGGCACTACCATAACAGATCCCATCTTTTAAAATAGAAGGTTGACTATTTTAAATATATAATTCAAATGCATCCCTTTCCATACAAGATAGATAAATGATGTTTCTATTTATAGCAGGTACGTACTAGAAATTATTTAACTTTATTACAAGCCATGAAAGTAGAGATATACTATAGGTTCCAACTACGATGGCCGCAACTCTTGCTCCATTAGAAACTCACAGTTCCACCTTGCCTTTTCCCAAAGGCCTACTTCCTTTCAGATCCTGCATATAAAAACATACGTGAGATTCATATCCAATATCTAGTACCCATGATGATGAAGTAGATAGGTTTATCTCAATAACATATATGCCTAAAGTTAATATCACCATTCCCATCTTCTTCTTCATGAATGCCTTCAAATATAAAGGATGAGTTCCTCTTGTACTTTTCTTTCTCCTTATCTTGAGTGTTGAATATTTAGATTTAGGCTTGACCTCAAAACTCTTCTGGATCTCACTTTAATCCTTGAACTCAACCCCATTGATCACCATCATGGGCTTATCCTTCTTCAATTTTTCTTCAACATGAATCAACATGGCAAGCAAGTCTGACATCTGTCCAGCCATATTATTCACATGATAACATGCAATAAAGTGGCTATATGATTCTAGAATTGTCTTTAGAATCATATCAGTGGCCAACTCTTGGCTCAAGGTGAATCCCAGTTCTTCACAATGATACACATATCCAATCATATTCAGCAGATGTTCTTCTACTAAGGTTCCCTCTGTCAGCATAGACTCAAGTAGCACCTTTAGGATATCATCCCTTTCTTACTTTGCAAGACCAAGTGTCACATTCTTAAGACATGTTACCATCTCAAGAACACTCATGTCTTCACATTTCTCATGCAACTCATAGCTCATTTAGCTAAGAATAAGGTACTTTATCTCTAAGGCATCATTGCATGCTTCTAGTAAGCATCCACTTGTGCCCTAGATGCATCAGGAAGATGTATTTTTTGCACTAGTTTGTCAAGGACATAGAGCTTGCACTCTTCATTGGGAACCCTTCTCAAAGTCCAAAACAAGTTGTGGAAATTTGTCCCGTCAAGTTTGTCCTTCTTCATGACCAATTGCAATCTAGATTTGTTCATCATTTGATTCTACAAGAGCAAATTTGCATTTGTCAAAAGCATTTTTATTTAACTTGATTTGAAAAATTTAACGATATTAATTAGGTATTTAATTAGTATTTCTCCCACTATTTTATTTGAGTTGATAGCCCTGGATATCAATCCATAATATTGCAACACACAATATTCTAGTGGGCCAGATGTAAGATAATTCGAATGTGGCCTGATCAACACCACAAAACGCAGTCAATCATTAAGGTAGGCAACTCTTGTTGCATCATATGCAGATCTGGATAGATGATATGCACAACCCCTTGCCATAATCATCGGCATTCTTCTAGGCCTAGACACTATGAGAATCATCAGTCAAGCTTGACCCAAAAGCTAACACGATAATAATGCACCCTGCAGAGGCAAAACCTACATTATTACCATCAAATTTTCATGAGATAGATGGCACACCACATGGAGGCATAACCTACAGTTGGTTGATCAAGTTTTTCAAGTGTGCTTTTAGAAAACATCTAAGACTTGATATTTTATTTGAGGGAGTTTGTAATTATAAATACATATACTTTATCTTATATACATGCTATATCCTACAACAAAAACATGCAATAAACGAAAGTGATGGTAATGTCCAGCCCAATGTAATTCCTTGGAGCCACAAGGAATTACATCATCCTAGGTCCACATCACATGTAGAAACCTGTTCTTGATGAAGATTTATGCTTGCCAATCTAGGTTGATTAGTTCAACTCTTGAACCGATTGGTTCGCCTCCTGGCCATTTGTTAGGTCGTCTCCCTGGTCGACGGGTTCTTCTGTCCACCATCTACTGGATCCTCTAGCTGATCGGTCGGGTCCACTAGGCAATCAATTCGGCTCATCCACATGGTCCTCCTTGGTCCACCATCTTTTTACCTTGTCATCAGGAGGTCATCTTCTTTGTCATAATAGGAAAGTCAACTATCCTACTTTTATATAATTATTGAGAAACCTCAAGTTACATTTTAGGGGAGCAAGGGTAGGAAATAATAATACTTTTACATTAGGAAGACAAGATAGAGACTCGAAATGCAGAACAAGATAAAAGGAAAAAATAACCACACAATTGTGCACAAATAATAGGAGTTATTGGCTATTACCATGCTACACATCCACCATCAAAACCACATTTAGGGCGGCACATGTAAATTGCATATATATATATATATCATATATATGTATTAGTTTGGGATTATCGTAGTATTGGATTGGACATATATTATTCGCATCACACACAATAATAAAATGACAAAAACCAAACTCCGATCATATCTATTATCCATAATACAGTAAATTGATGTTGGCTCTAATACCGTTGTAGGGAAATATGGCTATAGAGCAGGCAACGAAAATAAAATTTTTATATACCATATTCCCCATAACTAGCAGATCACGTCAATAACTATAACATGAAAGGATGGCTTTAAGGATGTACCTAGTCCTAGAGTAAGCCAAATTACATCTCCTCTTGTCGATGCCTAACTCTGACTCCTAGTTGCACATGGACTCATTTAACTGGTCCTCCATAGACAATAGACTTGAACATCATCTTTTACAGTAGATCCTCTCATCACAGACTGTTGGTTGATGATGTCCTCCTTATCGGAAGACAACAACCTTCTACCTCTAGAGAAGTCCACACAGACCACCTAGAACTCCTATCATCCTACTAGAATATAAAGGAAGGACTTGTCCCTCTTGTTGGTGTACTACTAACCAACTTGCTCTCCCACAACAATGATCTCAATTGTTCTCTCCCTTGCTATCCCTCCCTAGTCAAGTAGGACTTGCTTGGGCTCTCTTAGATACCACAACCAGAACAGTCAAAAATTATCAGAGCAACTGATTCTCAATTGTCTGTGTTGTACTCTGGGAGCCCCCAATACCCCTCTATTTATATGCGGGATTTGGGTCAGGGTTCCTAGTCTGTGCGGGAGTGAAAGGGATTGGAAGATCTTGAATTTTCAAAACCTATAATAAATGAAATGGTTGTTTGGCACACCAGACGGTTGTTTGGCATGCAAGACGACCATATCATACTGTGAGACATCTGTTTCATAGTTTCCCAACCACATACAAAATTGTGAATTAGTTTCTCATTAATGTTGAACATTAATTCCGTGCACTCCAAGTAATGTGAAATCCAAACAAATATGGGAAAATATCTAGAACCTTTCCCCATACGAATTGACCAATCTCGCCCATGCAAGATAGTCATCCGGTGACCCGAGTCGGGATGGTCAGTTCACACCTTGGCCAATTTTAACTCGAATTAGTTTGACACTCCAAACACCCATCTCAACCCTTGAGATGACTGTTTGGCACTCCAAACTGCCATCTCATGCCATGAGATAATCATTTGTCAGTGCTGTCACGCTTGTTGTTGCGTGAATCAATCACCTAAATATTTTGGTAATTAATTCAACTATCATTCAAGATCATACTCCTCTTCTAGGTCGATACCTATGTGTGTGACCCATAGGTCCCATATTACGCTAGTAGTGAATGTGCATAAAAACTTATGACATCATAAGCAATGAGAGGTGCCTAGTCTCACATAAATTCTACTTGAGCAAATGGAAATTTGGAGAACAACTTCAACCTACAATCTGTGTATGGTGTTGTAGTGTTTGTATAGTTCCTTTGTCACTGATCAGAAGATTGAACTCAAGGCATGGAGCAGTCATCCTCTTCATCATTCAATCTTGTTTCTTGAACCAGAGAAGACTGTTTGAGATATATGTAAGCTCGATGTCACATATTGTCTCACATGTGCATGGCCATGCATTTCTTAGTTTTTCTAATTAAGAGGCCTAGAACATCAAACTCCCGTAGGAGGGACAAATCCCATTTCTATCACTCACAGTCTATCCCAATGTGTCAAAGTCACCCAATCATCACCTTTATAACAACCCATGTTTCAGGACTGTGTTTGTTGATGTCAAAGCATACCCAATGACATGTGATGAGTGCAGTGATTTTAGGTCTAAGAAACACAACTACCACCATCACTGTGAGAGCTGACTATGACTTCCATGATGATGGCTTCCATGTGTCAGTCTCACGATGGGTTTATCTGATACATAGTTCTCTAACATGTATCTGCGTACTTGGTTTGATATAACCACATCATGACTAATGAGATTCTATCATCAAGCAACCCACACTATGATCTTATGTGTTATTATTGTCTATCCACTTTCCACAATAACAACCAATCAAGGACATAATTAGAATTTGTATATGTACTCTTAACATCCGTATGATCTCATTTCCACAAGGATTATACTTGAAGACATACGTCATTGAGTAATATTATTCTCTAGACATTTATCATGTTACATCATTACCTCATAACTGAAATAAACAAAATAAATTCGAAGCTTTCCTTTATTTATTAATCAAATCAATTACTAATATGCTATTACAATCATCACATGACTGGCTCTCTGGGCATACATACCAATAGCTGCACCATGTCCTATAGCATGTATAGGATGCTTTTCAACCTACACTTTAGACTTGGCATTAATACTATATAAATGAAACACATCATATCAATCTATGTGTCACAAAACTGACCCAATTGTGACAGAAATATAGTACAATTACAAGACATGGCATGTGAAAGACTTTCAAAACACCGTCAGAGACTAGATTTCTCATCCCAATAGTTGGATTCATGTAGTATATTCTATTTCATATTGAGAAACATTAATGGTATCTACATTCACAATATCCCCAATAAAAAGTTTGGAGGATGATCTACTAGTACATGGAACTACTGTAACCACTATTATGCCACTCTTCCCCCCATTTAGATGAAGACAACACATAAAAAACAAAACAATAGTGTTAATCCATGGCACTGACTACAATATAATAAAAATATCTTATTACCTCAAATAAGTAGTCATCTAATAAAAAACAATTCATAATTTTACCACTGGAGTGCTCAAAATATTGAAACATCATGGAAGTAGAAAGAAACAATGCATGCATATCTCCATCTAAAATGTTGTTAGACTCACCATGAAGCTAGAGATCAGGCCGTTACGAGTGTATGTTCCATCCTACATTCAATGAGATGATCATAGGGAAAATGCATAGGTGTGCAATATTGCAATCAAACAATGGAAGTTAGCATTATGACAAGTATTTTTTATGAAGCAAACAAAGCTGCATATGTGAGGTGTTGATGCAAAGCAATGTATTAAACTTATATAATGAATGGATCTCCAGCAAAAACAATAAAAACTTATAGAGAAGAATGTATAAAAGGAATTTGTATCTGGTACCACACTAGTCATAGGTGGGAATGTGTCCTAGTCCACTAAGTAGTGTATCCAACTAAGGTAGATATGACTTCCCATCAAGGTGGCAAACAACACACTCAATATAAGTATAAACATGAGGATGTGAATTCATTAATTAGTCTATTCTTGATCTCAAGACCCACATGTGTCATCTATGTCCTCTTAAAAAAAATTACCCCCACAACCACATTATCTTCATGCTTTTTGTGTGTGTCTCTAGTGCATTTTTTGAATGGCACCACATCAATAGGATGTATGTTGTGATAGTCTGACTTTCTCTCTCTACCATTGTGCACCCTATACCTCTAATTGTGTCCCATATTGATCATTCATATATAATTTCCATAGTTTGAGTGTTGTTGTACCCCAATTTGATCACACAAATGATTGATTTCAAATATGTGACACTATTGTACATAATTGGACTAAGTTGCATGCTTAATTTTAGCACCATATTGCAATAACAAGGATGTTGATAATAATATGTAGATATGTCGTTACCAATGCTTGATATGATGCCTTGGCCTTGGGGACGTCCACCTACCTTTGAATATGCACTTGTTATGTCCTACTCTTTCCAATCTAAATCATATTTTATGCTGGGATCCCTTGAATTGACAAACCATAGTCATGTTGGCCCTTTTATGAGTCTTTGGCCCTAAGGAATGCATAAGTGACATACATTTTGAAATAATCACATAAATGGATGAAACCTTAGAATGACATTAAACTTGAACCACACCTTTATCATGGACCCTAAATATGTGAAAGATCATATTTTATACTATTAACCAACTTGGAACCTAACTTGACCAAAACCCTAAAATTGGGGCTAACTAAGGTTAATGATGAGAATTTGATACATACATGTAATCTTGTTCTTAGTTGTTGGTTTCTTGAGAACTAGATGGTCAAGGATAGTTTATGAATCTATGAATCAAGTACATGCTTCGATAATTATATGATTATGATTTTCTTGGTTGAATGCTTGATATGTAGGTATGCTATTTACTTCCTAAAATATTTCCATGTAGTAGTGTACTTTATGTTTGTCTCATCAATTTTATCACTTGAACATAACATAGATCTACGTTATACAAAATCTTGTACACCTGCCTGTATTCTTGGGTCAAGGCACTAAGTTGATCGTCCTACTTGAGTTGTCAAGCTAGGGCAGAACATGTTGACAAATAGGGTTAGTGTGATAGCCCGTATTTTAGGGTTTTGACATATAGTATAGTATTTAAGGCCAATAATGTTGTGAAATAGTTTGGCATCAAACTATGGAATTGGTTAAATGATTTGTGTACTTATGAGGCCAAGAAGTCAATGTAGAAGTCAAAATGAGATATAGAAGTCAATTGATGAGTCTTGATGAATTATAATAACATAACAAGTGTTCATAGACTCGTCTGATCAAGATTTGAAAAATTATTTGAATTGAATTTAAGCGTTACACACTTATTTATGAGGTCATTTGAGAAATCAAATTTAATGAACAAATCTTGGATTTTTGGTATTAAACCTTGCTAAATGCTAGATCGCATGTTGAGGAACTAATGTTTATAATTTTCATCATCTAGATAAGAGATGACTGGGTTTGAAGTATTAGTTTAATGACTAAGGTTCTAAATAAGTAGAAGTAAGCTTGATATTTATTTATCTACATTAGCCCAATTATCATGCAGTCATGCTGCAGTTGGGACTCACGTAAGAAGTACACCATGGGCCCACATTTGGGAAATCTAACCCTGGCCCTAAATAATGATCTAATGGTGGAGAGTTTTTCCTCAACTGCCGACTAAAGTGGGGCTAAAGTCTGACCGAGCCATGATCTTGGCAGCTTGAGAATGTGAAGTTTGCAAGTCTAAGTCAGACCTAGGTGGTAGAATAGATCCGCAATGCGTGGCACTACTTAGCGACCGATAAGTCCCACCCAATAGAACAGATTGCAACCTATCATTCTTCGCTCCCACTCCATTTCTGTTAGCACTAACTGAACCAGACGAGGTTCAAGGCAAGAAAGGGGGGATCGACACTGGTTTTGAGGTGAATGAATCATCTACCAAACTCTAGGGAGATCACTGTGCATTCTCGGGTGTGTAGGGACTTAACGGAGGCTTCCAAATCCTGGCCATATAGAGAACTCGTAGGTCTACAACTCTGCCTCGATGAAGAAGAAAACAGACCCCGACCTCGCAACTCCTAGCTAGGCTATTTCTGGAGCCACAGAACTTGTAGGCGGCACCGTTTCAAGAAGATGAAGTAGAGGGGATGGCCTGGAGTCCATCACAACGGAGGTAGTGGTCACCCTGGCGAAGGATGGAGAATCACCCTGATCCCGTCACACACCGGACTGCGGTTTACCCTCAAAGCGATCTTCACCCTTGCTGCACTGCCCCATCGTGGCTCCAAGAAGGGCATCGCGATGGAGCTCTGAAGCTCCCGTTGACCTGGTCACTGCGACGTCCATGACTGACCAGGTGAGGGCAGTGCAGATCAGATCATCATCCCTTCGCCTGCATGGAGGCTACGCTCATCAAACCCAGCCGTGGATCTCCTCTTCCTCACCAGGTTCGTTCTCGTCGGAGCCTACTCATGGCGGTGGTGTCTTTGGGGCAATAAGAGAGAACCTGTGTCTCCCTACTTCACCATGGCTGGACGGCGCTCGCCGGAGGGAAGGCTCATGGCGGCAGATTCACGCCCAAGTCGCAGCGCAAGGAACAGAGTTGTGAGAGAGGAAGAGCAGGCCCATGTCGGACGAACGAGTCATGGTGACTCTGAGGATGGCGGCTTTTTGGGTGAGGAGGTTTCATGGACCACGGTTCCTTGCTTCTTCTGTCCTTTGCGGCGGCGCAGTCATCGCACGCAGAGAAGCACTTCGGGAGCGCGAGGATGCGAGGTGGGAGATGAGCCGGCTCAGGTGGAATCTCTCCATAGGCCGCCGGTTCATGGAAAGTTAGCTGACTGAACCATTCCATCCCCTTGGACAGGTGGCGGACATCTAGGGCGCCTAGAGGATGATCCAGCGGCCCATTCTATTTCCAAGAAAGGTAAATGTCTCAAATCATGTACAAATCTTTGAAAATGTGTTAAAAATAGCTCCAATGGCCAATAAATACGCATAAAATGTCCATGGACTCAGAAAAACATTACCTTTATTACTGGACCTTTAGATCAGGCTTTTAAAGCACAACTAATGACGATAATTTATTTAGATGAAAATGCTTCTTCTTGAGATTATACTATTGGTATAATTAGCATACCACAGAATTTAAATCTAAGAAAATTATTAATGAATCCTAGTATAATGTGGAAACCAAATATAAACTCAGATTTGACTATTATGTCAAAATGATAGGCCATTTCTCATTAAAACCCAATGGCATGTTTTAACCTCATATTAATTCTAGAAAATAGACCAGTTATCAGAAAAATATGAAAATTGGACCAAACCTCTAAAATGACACCTTAGTCATTAGAAAATTATCGAACACAAGTTTAGATCAGTTTGAACCAAGGTTTGTCCTAAACCCTAATTTGGACCTAAAATACCTATAGTATGATGAACATTTATTAATGATGATTAATTGTTATTAATCAGGTGATGACCAAATATGTAGATGTTCCAGAATGTAAATAGGAATCTCTGAACTCAGGTACGTGGGTTTTATTAAGTATAAGACTAGTTTTCATGAATGCATAATGATATGATGTACTTTGGATGCTTGTGTTTGCATATAAATTCTTGGATGTGTATTAGTAGTATATGCTCCGCAAAACATTACAGAACATAAAAGAATATGGATGGTTTGTAGCTACTGAGTGGATATATTCTCTCTCTCTCTCTCTTCCTCTAAATATAAGGTCGGCACTCGGTCCCCATAGCCCAAGGGGCGGGGAAAAATGAAGTGCGACATCTCTCTCTCCCCTCTGAATATAAGGTCGACACTCGGTCCCCATAGCCCAAGGGGCGGGGAAAAATGAAGTGTGACACCACTTAGTAGTACAAACGCATCAAAATGCATCTAAAAATGTGTTTACCTGATTATCGCTTTAAATAATGTTTTCTTTTACTCTTTCTTTCTCAAGATTATTTCAATTATGCAAGCATATTAGTATGTATCTTTCTACCCACGTGCACAACACCTTGTGTGTTGATTCGTTGTTTCACGTATGTTTTAGGTTCAGAGCTAGCGTGGGATAAAAGAAAGGAAGTGAGCAGTTGTCCAGGTTGTACCTATTGTGTAGATCCTAGTTTAGCATACATGTTCTTAGACTGTAGAATCTTCATTCAATATGTAATTGTAAATCATTGTGTAATAAATTCATGTTGTATAAATTTACATGTTGAATGTTGAGAATGTTATGGTTGTATGTTCATGTATGCGTATTATGCTTCCGCATCGCTTTCTGATATGATTGGATGATGTTTTCGGATTCTGACATCTCATTCCCAATAGGGTTTGGAGAAGCCAAAATCCGGGGACGTCACAGTTGGTATCAGAGCATGAACAATAGCTACACCTAACAATTGCTCACCATGAAACATAAAAACTAAATTTCACCTTTCACCTTAAACCCTAGAAACTTAGTAAGTTGTTCTATACGAATAATGTTTGACTTAGCCTCTAGGTTAGAACCTAGATGTTCGAGAACTAGGGTTAGACAAGTGTGTGAGACCCTTTCCATATAGAGCTCATATGTATTGGGTAGCTACACTAGTCTACACATTGTTCTCACCATTTCACTAGGTGACATGGCACTAGACTATCTACTATGTGTGGGACACTCGAGTTTGCTGGTTTGGTTTTGTTTCCCAATCTGCTCTCACCTCGACAGTTTTCTCTGACGTCTTCTTTCTCGGAGAAAAACTATATAATATTTTATTACCTATATGTAAATATAAAAATGTGTCCCTCACACTGAAGAGTAGTTAGTGTTCATGCAATCTAAGTGAAAGGGGGTGACATCAGTCTAGAAGAGAGAGTAGGCTAGATTAGATGTCTAGAGCTTTATCAAGATATGTGATACATAGATTAGATGATAGAATGATAGTTGGAATAAGCATATGGAATCTTATCTAAGTTTGATCTCTGATGGTATACGTTTCCTTATAAAGGTTTAAGTTGTATACTTGTTAAATCCAATTTTGTAGAATTTAAGCAAAATCTTGATGATGAAAGTACATCCCCTTTTCCTACTTAAGATAAGCCAAGTTAAGATAGAGATGAGTGTGCATGAGCCTCAAGCTCTTATACAAGGAGGATATCTAGTGGTAGGATGAGATACATGGTGAACTCTAGAGAGAGTAAGACCCACAGGGAGAAGGTCATAGGACCTAGCCTCCAATATATGAGATATGTGTAAAAAAAAAGTCCTACACTAGATTACTCTCGAGTGTTGAGTTGAGTCCTTATGCATTATTCAAATCTATATATATGAGAATTGGGTAAAATAAAAGGATGGGTAGATGACCCATATGATAAAATTAATCCTTTGGCTGAGTTAGGTCCTAGCTGGAGTGATATATTTTGTGAATCTCATCATTAGTTGCAAGTGAGGTAATATATGAACTCTAGTTACGAGAGTATGATGCTTTGTGCAAAAGATACTCAAATACATGTTCTCCCTTCTTCTTCTCTTTCTTAATATATGATGATAGAAACCTCACTTGAGCTATATAGATGATTTATATATGAGGAGTCACTCGCATAAGCTTGACCTATTCTATATTTCCCCCCTATATCATACATGTAGTGCCCAAGATTTAAATCATGATAAGTTTGACTTTAAAATATTCTCTTCCCCTTCATATGAAACATGAAAGATATGATGCTGAGATCATGGGATAAACTTAGTATATTCTCTTTTTTCCCTTCACATAATACATGCAAAAAAAAAAATTGAACTCATGAACTTGATATAAAGATATTTTTGGATCATAGGGTATATGATCAGAAATATAGTTTGTAATGTTGATCCTTCTCAATGCATGCTTCTAAGTTGTGTATGAATATCATCACCATAGGGTGAAACCCTAATGGTCAAACATGTTATGTAAGCCCTTCTCAAGTAGAAAATAAATCCTAATATCAAGGATGAAGATAAATCTCCTCTAATGCTGAAATCATTGTAAGATGTTGATCATAAAACATATTAATGATGTTAGATTTAAACGATCTGAATACCATGACATATAAACCAATTTCTCTTGAACTTTAAAAGTATGAACAAAACCGTATCCTTAGGGGTGATGTAATCCTAAGATATCATAAAGTCATGTCATGGCTAAGACATTAAGTGATGCTTCAACCCATATAAGGTGGGGTGGGTGCACCTCCTATGCTCTAATACCTAAGTTGATAACTTAGGGTACATCTACAACTACGATAGCCTTGGCACCAAAAAGCGGTGACTATATGAAGCTATGCCTCTTGATACCACCTTGAGTATAAAATCGATTGAATTTTGAGGATGAAATTCCACATAAGGTGGGGTGAATGTGATAGCCCGTATTTTAGGGTTTTGACATATAGTATAGTATTTAAGGCCAATAATGTTGTGAAATAGTTTGGCATCAAACTATGGAATTGGTTAAATGATTTGTGTACTTATGAGGCCAAGAAGTCAATGTAGAAGTCAAAATGAGATATAGAAGTCAATTGATGAGTCTTGATGAATTTTAATAACATAACAAGTGTTCATAGACTCGTCTGATCAAGATTTGAAAAATTATTTGAATTGAATTTAAGCGTTACACACTTATTTATGAGGTCATTTGAGAAATCAAATTTAATGAACAAATCTTGGATTTTTGGTATTAAACCTTGCTAAATGCTAGATCGCATGTTGATGAACTAATGTTTATAATTTTCATCATCTAGATAAGAGATGATTGGGTTTGAAGTATTAGTTTAATGACTAAGGTTCTAAATAAGTAGAAGTAAGCTTGATATTTATTTATCTACATTAGCCCAATTATCATGCAGTCATGCTGCAGTTGGGACTCACGTAAGAAGTACACCATGGGCCCACATTTGGGAAATCTAACCCTGGCCCTAAATAATGATCTAATGGTGGAGAGTTTTTCCTCAACTGCCGACTAAAGTGGGGCTAAAGTCTGACCGAGCCATGATCTTGGCAGCTTGAGAATGTGAAGTTTGCAAGTCTAAGTCAGACCTAGGTGGTAGAATAGATCCGCAATGCGTGGCACTACTTAGCGACCGATAAGTCCCACCCAATAGAACAAATTGCAACCTATCATTCTTCACTCCCACTCCATTTCTGTTAGCACTAACTGAACCAGACGAGGTTCAAGGAAAGAAAGGGGGGATCGACACTGGTTTTGAGGTGAAGGAATCATCTACCAAACTCTAGGGAGATCACTGTGCATTCTCGGGTGTGTAGGGACTTAACGGAGGCTTCCAAATCCTGGCCATAGAGAGAACTCGTAGGTCTACAACTCTACCTCGATGAAGAAGAAAACAGACCCCGACCTCGCAACTCCTAGCTAGGCTATTGCTGGAGCCACAGAACTTGTAGGCGGCACCGTTTCAAGAAGATGAAGTAGAGGGGATGGCCTGGAGTCCATCACAACGGAGGTAGTGGTCACCCTGGCGAAGGACGGAGAATCACCCTGATCACGTCACACACCGGACTGTGGTTTACCCTCAAAGCGATCTTCACCCTTGCTGCACTGCCCCATCGTGGCTCCAAGAAGGGCATCGCGATGGAGCTCTGAAGCTCCCGTTGACTTGGTCACTGCGATGTCCATGACTGACCAGGTGAGGGTGGTGCAGATCAGATCATCATCCCTTCGCCTGCATGGAGGCTACGCTCATCAAACCCAGCCGTGGATCTCCTCTTCCTCACCAGGTTCGTTCTCGTCGGAGCCTGCTCATGGCGGCGGTGTCTTTGGGGCAATAAGAGAGAACCTGTGTCGCCCTACTTCACCATGGCTGGACGGCGCTCGCCGGAGGGAAGGCTCATGGTGGCAGATTCACGCCCAAGTCACAGCGCAGGGAATAGAGTTGTGAGAGAGGAAGAGCAGGCCCCACGTCAGACGAACGGGTCATGGTGACTCCGAGGCTGGCGGCTTTTTGGATGAGGAGGTTTCATGGACCACGGTTCCTTGCTTCTTCTGTCCTTTGCGGCGGCGCAGTCATCGCACGCAGAGAAGCGCTTCGGGAGCGCGAGGATGCGAGGTGGGAGATGAGCCGGCTCAGGTGGAATCTCTCCATAGGCCGCCGGTTCATGGAAAATTAGCTGACTGAACCATTCCATCCCCTTGGACAGGTGGCGGACATCTAGGGCGCCTAGAGGATGATCCAGCGGCCCATTCTTTTTCCAAGAAAGGTAAATGTCTCAAATCATGTACATATCTTTGAAAATGTGTTAAAAATAGCTCCAATGGCCAATAAATACGCATAAAATGTCCATGGACTCAGAAAAACATTAACTTTATTACTGGACCTTTAGATCAGGCTTTTAAAGTACAACTAATGACGATATTTTATTTAGATGAAAATGCTTCTTCTTGAGATTATACTATTGGTATAATTAGCATACCACAGAATTTGAATCTGAGAAAATTATTAATGAATCCTAGTATATTGTGGAAACCAAATATAAACTCAGATTTGACTATTATTCAAAATGATAGGCCATTTCTCATTAAAACCCAATGGCATGTTTTAACCTCATATTAATTCTAGAAAATAGACCAGTTATCAGAAAAATATGAAAATTGGACCAGACCTCTAAAATGACACCTTAGTCATTAGAAAATTATCGAACACAAGTTTAGATCAGTTTGAACCAAGGTTTGTCCTAAACCCTAATTTGGACCTAAAATACCTATAGTATGATGAACATTTATTAATGATGATTAATTGTTATTAATCAGGTGATGACCAAATATGTAGATGATCCAGAATGTAAATAGGAATCTCTGAACTCAGGTACGTGGGTTTTATTAAGTATAAGACTAGTTTTCATGAATGCATAATGATATGATGTACTTTGGATGCTTGTGTTTGCATATAAATTCTTGGATGTGTATTAGTAGTATATGCTCCGCAAAACATTACAGAACATAAAAGAATATGGATGGTTTGTAGCTACTGAGTGGATATATTCTCTCTCTCTCTCTCTTCCTCTAAATATAAGGTCGGCACTCGGTCTCCATAGCCCAAGGGGCGGGGAAAAATGAAGTGCGACATCTCTCTCTCTCCCCTCTGAATATAAGGTCGACACTCGGTCCCCATAGCCCAAGGGGCGGGGAAAAATGAAGTGTGACACCACTTAGTAGTACAAATGCATCAAAATGCATCTAAAAATGTGTTTACCTGATTATCGCTTTAAATAATGTTTTCTTTTACTCTTTCTTTCTCAAGATTATTTCAATTATGCAAGCATATTAGTATGTATCTTTCTACCCACGTGCACAACACCTTGTGTGTTGATTCGTTGTTTCACGTATGTTTTAGGTTCAGAGCTAGCATGGGATAAAAGAAAGGAAGTGAGCAGTTGTCCAGGTTGTACCTATTGTGTAGATCCTAGTTTAGCATACATGTTCTTAGACTGTAGAATCTTCATTCAATATGTAATTGTAAATCATTGTGTAATAAATTCATGTTGTATAAATTTACATGTTGAATGTTGAGAATGTTATGGTTGTATGTTCATGTATGCGTATTATGCTTCCGCATCGCTTTCTGATATGATTGGATGATGTTTTCGGATTCTGACATCTCATTCCCAATAGGGTTTGGAGAAGCCAAAATCCGGGGACGTCACAGTTAGCTAATGCCATTGAGACTTAAGCACCCTTGCAGACACCCTTCCAATGGGAAGTTTCTAAAAGGCCTAGTAGTCTTTGGTGTAGTGGAATAAAATGTCTACAAATGGGCTTTCTCTTTGCTAACTACTTAACTCATTTATGCGTATACATGTACTTATATAGAACTTTCCAAAGTTATGAAAGCCTTTATATATATATATATATATATATATATATATATATATATATATATATATATATATATATTTCTTGTACTCAATACCTTATCTGTTGACCAATCGTTTCTCATATATTTTAGGTTAGGAGATATCTTGGGAGATGATGGCTTGTGAGAAAGTGTCCAGGTTGTACTTATTGAAAGATCCTAGATATTGTATGAGATTAGACTTGTATGAAGTACTCTTGAATATCTAATTGGAATCTTGTAATAATCAATGTTGCTATTAATAATGCTTGTCAAATATTGAGAATCTTTTGTGTGTGCATCCAAGTTATTTGTCATGCATTCTAATATTTAATGCTTCCACATTCATGCTTAGATATTACCTTGCCAGGGACATATGCCTTGCTCCTTTTTCCATTGTCCTCTTACTTACTTGGAGTTTGGATTCAGGTAATAAATGGTTCCATGATAGATAGTGTCATAGAATAACCAATAAACATTTTCTCTCATAAAACACAAATTAACTCAATCTTAAATTTTATCTATATAAACTTAAGAAGTTCTCATTTGTGGAATAAGTTGACTTAGCTTCTAGGTTAGAACCCAAATGTTGTATAACTAGGTCTATACTTGTGTGATCCTTGAAGCCTTCATTTACTCCTCCTTTGATCTTGTAGTATGAGTTATAGGTTGAGGAAAATGAGAAAGGTGAGATCTTATATCTATAAAACTTAGACATATGTTTGTGACATGTGCTTAGGGTAGCTATAGAGTGTGCCCTATTCTTACTAGTTTTCTAGGTGTCATGGTACTAGACTACCTAATGAGTATGCAAACTATTTTTGGTTTTGGTTTTTCATTCAAAAGGGGTATGGTGGCTTTCCATCTCTTATTTTAACATTAAAGAAAACCTATTGCAAGTATTATTATATATGCACATATAAAAAATGTTACCATACATAGAAAGGTAGTGAGAGTCATGTATCCTAAGAGAAAGAGATCTAAAATAAGTCTAGATGAGAGTTTTTATATGATAATTGTAGTCTCAAGATCTATCTATGACATTGTTTAGTCTAGTATTTAGCCTAGATGATTTAAATTTGATGTTGGTGTTGATGTTGATGTTGATGCTGATTTAATGTTGATGTTGAGGTTGATGTTGATGATATCAGTTCTCTTCAAGATGACCTAAGCTTGCTTTTGGATGATTTAGGTATGTTTTGCAGATATGGCATGAGTTTTTACTATGTAAACATAGATAATATATATCCATGTATGATGCATGTGGCTTTTTCACTTTCCTACACATAGGTTGTGGGTGGGCATGCTTGCATTTACCTAGTTATGTATATGTTCGGATATGGTTAGTGGAACATGGTTCATGACTAACATAGGTCTCAATTTCCTTACAAAGAAGGACTTCTAGCATGGGACATATGATAAGGGTGAACTCTTGACATGGATAAACTCTACATGGGAGAAGGTTTGAGTACCTAACCTCCAAAATTTGGAATGTTGAAAATTGTACATGATGAAATACATGATGATGAGTCCCTAGTTAGACTACTTCTAATTCCATGAGTTTGTCCAGCTAGTTTGTGGTTGTTTTATAATATTGAACCCCATATTTCCTATAAAATGTTATAACCCTACAGAAAGTGGCAGTGAATATATGTAAGGTTGCCATCTTTTGAGGGAGATGCCCCAAAATACTTTGATGATGTATGTGATGTATCCTCATGATCAGCCTCCCACTTAGATTAGTAGTTCCATGTGAATAAATGTAGTATTTGCCCTTGTTTTTTAAAACTAGGTAAAAGTTGGTACAAGTAAATGTTGGTGGATAGCACATTTTGCCTTGATATAGATATTCGATGACTTAGCTTGAGTGGCTCAAGTTTGGAAAGCTTTGATAACTTCAAGTGATATAATTATGAAACCAAAATGTTGTTATTGATTTTGTTCCTCAAAATGATGCTTAATACATGAAAAAAAACCCTACCTTGAGTTAAAACTTGATATGTGTATGTTTAGTCACTTGTATAAGCTTGACCTAATATGAAACCATGCCATACATGAAATATGTAAGTTGAACTGATGAACTTGACATGACAATACCTTGTGATCTTATTTTGAATAATCATGAAATATATTTTCCTCAATTTTATACTAGTGAGGGGTAATGAACAAAGATAGTAATGATTAACATAGTATTTGGGGGAAGATAAACCATGTGAGTAATCAAGCTTAATGAAGAAATATAAGGGTAATATTAATCCTAATTGAAACTCATGATAATGATCATTGTGACATAGATTTTGATAACACACCTTGAACTTGTAAGAGTATATGTATAAGAACCCTCATGCGAGAGAGTTAAGGGATGTAAACCCTAAAGCTCAAGAAATGAGTTTTTTTATTAGGACACACTAGGTAACATCTATGGTTTGGTATGGGTTTTCCATTGAGGTTTAATAATCGTATAATAAAAACCTAAGTGTTCACCTCATGGTTATGTATGCCCTAACACCCAGGGTTTGTTACCTTAGACATGATGGTATGGACTTTGATCTTTTTTTGGTGAAGTCGGGAGGCATTCTTATTCATACCTCCCTCCCCTTATGAGAAAATCAAAATTAAGATTACAATCACTAATTAAAAATTCAAATGGAAACATGGTAGTACTACTACCATTACACAAATCCTGGACTAGGAATTCCCTAATATCAGTGGGAGGGTTGGTATAGATGGTCGTCGTCTCCTGGTTTTTAAAATGTAGCTTAGCTAGATTGTCTGTGGCCCCATCCGACTCTCTGGTTAAATACTTCACTATCCACCCTGACCTCCTTACATTCTGAACTTTTTGGTGATCTTGCCATACCTGGGGTTGCAAGCGATGGACTCATTCAAAGTATTCACTACAATAAGGTATTCTGATTCAACTAAGACCTTATGCAGGTTGTTGTATGCCACCACCTTCATGGCCAATAGGATTCCCAACTATGATTATGATTGTGCATGAATTTAAGGATGTTTAAAGGGAAGGATGTGACAACTTGAATTTCTCTCTCTACCATTGTGCACCCTCTCTCTAATAGCATCTCATCTTACTCATCCACATATTAATTCCATAGTTTTTAATGTTGTTGTACCCAAATTCGATCACATCAATGAATAATTATTAATATGTGACACTATTTTGCATAATTGAACCAAGTTTCATGATTTATTTTATCACCATTTTGCAATTAAAATTGAACCTCTAAAATGTTCTCTTCCTAATATCAAGTTCATGTAATGTTGTAGATAATTCAATTTCAATTCCAACATTGCAAAAATCACCTCAATCGGACCTTCTTAGCCCAATTTATGAAATAATTAAGATGTGATAATTTATCTATGATTTAATCATTTTTATCCCTTACTTGGGGCACACAGCCCAACAAGGTGGTGTCCCTCCATCCTTGCCAAGTCATCAACCCACATATTTGGTTGTGCTTTTGCCAATCCCCACCCTTAGCTCATGACCCGTGGATCCCCCCTCCACACCTGACGGTGTTTAGTCATCTTTGATCTATGTTCACACTATTGTAGTAGTAGCTTTAGGGCCAGCCAAAAGCACCTCTTCTTGATGTTTTTGGAAAAAAAATACTTTTCAAACCACTCTCATTTCTCGTTGTTGTTCTTTCCCCTCATTTCGTGCACTAGATCACCCTCTTCAGCTTATTCATCCTTCCTCCCATCCATAATCTCCATCAACATGGACAACCATAGATCTCCTTATCCGTACTGCCTCCTTACATTTGGTTGCCCCAATCGAGTCTATAATGCTTAAATGAGCTGAGGGAGCCAATTTGTAGGAGCCATTGCGACCCCGCATCGTGGCACCCACTTGTTCGACGAAGTCCACCATCATGGTTGAGCACTGGAGGTAGAGTAGGTGTTGGGGAAGAGTCATGCACGATGGTCTTCCGCATCACATGGAACGGTCAATGGACATGGTTGACCACAACCCATTGGGTAATAAAAATTGGAACAGACTGCTGGTTTGTCAACCCAAATCCATGACTCATTAATAAATCTGCAATGCCCCCACCATTTCTCTAATGTTCTTGATGCTAATATTATAAAATGCATATCTCCTAATCCCCTTGGCCAAATGATGGGAACCAATCAGCTCGATGAGATCTACCTATTGGACATACTTGTTGACCAAACACTACTTCTACTCCCCCTATGTTACTTAAAATGTGATCGTTGACTATGTTTGATAATGTTTAATGCACTACTATGATGAATCTTGAATCAAGAATTAACCTTTACACTCTTAATCATCACATCAGTAAATTGTATGCATGTTTGGATTAAATTAGGACCCAAACTGATATTCTTGCACTTGTTTCACCTTTATGCACTATTATGACTAGTTTCAATACTTTAATGATGAACTTTATGACTTTTTCTAGTCTTAACTCAAAATTAATATGAAACTCATTCTAACTTCAAAAATTAGAAATATGTAGCACTTAATGTCACTTATATCACCCATGAACCACCCATTATCTTATTTTGGTTCATATGTCACGATATGCATGCATGTGCCCCATATTTGTCTATGCTTGATTATACTTGATTCAAATGATTACTTTGACATCTTTTTTTCATCAACCTATAGTAGATATTTGAAATAAGTAAATTTATGATGTTTCTTGACCTTTTTGCCTTGAATCATCCCCTTTTCTCTATGGTGGTGTATGTGACTCTAAGACCACCCATTATGACATAATATGGCATATTTGACTGGTTTTCCCTTCTTGTGCCCCATTCTTATTATGAATTTATGTTATAGAAATCCTTGGGCACCTACCTATATTCATGGGGTAAGAATACTAGGCTGGGCATCCTACTTGAGTTGTCAAGATATGGAGAACCATGTTGATAAATATGGTCAGCTAATGGCATTGAGCCTTAAGCACTCTTGTGGACCCTCTTCCAATGGGAAGTTGGTCAAAAGCCTAATAGTAATTGATATTGTTGGTATAATGGAGTAAAATGGCTAAAAATGGGCTTTCTATTTGCTAATTACTTCAGTCATTTATTTGTGTATGTGTATTTCTACAAATCTTTCCAAACTTACAAAAACTTTACATATATGTATATTTCTTCCATGTACTCAACATCTTGTGTGTTGACCAGATTGTTTCTCATACATTTTAGGTTCAGAGATAGCTTGGAATATGATGGCTTGTGAGCAAGTGTTCAGAGTTTACTTGTTGTAAGATGTTAAAAAGTGTACATGAGATGATTTGTATAATGTACTCCTCAATTTATGATTGGAATCTTTAATGAAAAATGTTGATATTAATAATCCTTATTGAATGATGAGAATTGTTGGTATTTGCATTGAATTTATTGCTTCATGTTTGGCAAGATTTTATGCTTATACGTTTATGCTTTTATGTTTTTAGGGATGGACACTCGAGTCATTTCACCATTTAAGTCACTTGGTGTTTTAATTTGGGTAGTAAATAGTTCCATAATATGAAGTATCAGAGCATGCACAACTATTACATCAAACATTAGCTCATTTGAAACATAAATGAACTCAAATTTACTTCTCAACTATAAAACTTAATAAGTTTTCCTTCTTGGAATAAGTTGACTTAACATCTAGGTTAGAGCCTAGATGTTCTAGAACTAGGTGTAAACTTGTATAATCCTTGAAACCTTTATTTTCTCCTCCTTATGTCATGTAGTATGGGTTGTAAGTTTGTAAGGGGGAGATCTTATTGTTGTAAAACCTATACATATGTTTGTGGCATGGGCTTGGGGTAGATACATAAGAGTTCATTCTATTCTTGCAAGTTCTCTAGGTGTCAAAGACCAATTGATAGAGCTTCTATGCCACTACACCGAAGTGTCTGTGTGGAGCTATGTCAACATGCTTGGTTTTATTGAGTCCATCATTGTTTATCGAATGCCTATCATCCCTGAAGTTCACCCCATCCAGAAGGCTAAATGGGTTACGGCCAGAACAATACCTCAAGATCATGGAAGAAGTTCAAAAGCAATATACTATTGGTTTCTTAGAGCCGAACAACTATCCTACATGGCTTACCAACATTCTACCAGTACCAAATAAAGATGACAAAGTATGAATGAGCATGGATTATCACAACCTCAATAAGGCATCTTCAAAAGATGACTTCCTACTTATACACGTAGACGTACTCATTGAAAACATAGCTCGCCATGCACTACTCAATTTCATTGATGGATTAGCCGGCTACAACCAAATCAAGATGGGAAAAGAAGATACAGATAAATATAGCCTTCATTATGGAATGAGGCTTATTATGATATTAGGTCATGTCGTTTGGTTTCAAGAATGTTAGAGCTACATATCAAAGGGAAATGGTTTGCCTCTTTCATGACATGATATTGAAAGAGGTGGAGATCTATGTGGATGACATGATTCCCAAATCTAAAACTCTAGAAGACCATATCACTAATATTGTGATGAAATTTCAACAAATGTGATAGTTCTCCCTATGGCTGAATCATGACAAATGCACCTTTGGGGCTATGTCTAGCAACCTACTGGGATATATCATCATCCATAGAGGAATAATAGTAGACACTAGGAAAGATCAGGCTCTGTGAGAAATTCCTTCCTTCTGAACACTAAAGGAAATACAAGGCCTACTAATTCATCTCCAATACATCAACCACTTCATCACCAAACTGAAAAACTATATGTAAGCCAATTTTCAAGTTGTTAAAGAAGAACTCTGTCTCTGGATGGAATGATCAATGCAAGGTAGCACTCTAGAAGCTCAAATACTAACTCACCAATCCTCCACTATTGAGGCTAACTGTGCCTAGATGCCCCCTCATTTTGCACCTATCAGTTTTCTAAACATCATTGGGTCAGGTACTGAGTCTAGAAACAACCAACGATAAGAACACCATCTACTATCTGTCCAAGAAGTTTAATGAAATAGAGACTTGCATTACTATAATTGAAAAATATTGTATATTACTAATCCACATGATGAGGAAGCTGGACTAGTACCTAATGATGTATCCTATACAATTAATCACCAAGAATGATCCACTCTACTATTTGTGTAATCACCCAACCTTGAAAGGACAAGTGCTAAATGAAAAATAATGCTATTAGAGTTTCACATTACCCATCTCCCAATTAAGGTAGTCAAAGTACAAGCCCTCACTAATCAACTTGCAAATTCTCCACTTCAGTAAAAATCTATACATGAGTTTCCTAGACGAAGAGATAGGGATGATCAATCCACCAAACATGGAGATCCCTCCAGCTATAGACATGTAGACAATCTTCTTTGATGAATTTGTAAATTGAAAAGTATCTAAAATATGCGTTGTCCTTCAGAATCCCCATGGTGAATAGCTATTGGTAGGAAGAAGACTGGAGTTTGATGCCACTAACAATGTGACCCACTATGAATCTTGCATTCTAGGATCAACTCACCAGGCAATAAGGGGCAAGGTTCTTATAAGTCTACAATGACTCCTTCCCCATGTTCAAAATAACTGGAAAACACATTATCAAAACCTGGTGCCACACTAGGAACATATGTGTTCTCTATCTTGAGACTTTAAGCATATATCTTTTCACTTCATATTAAGAGAGAACAACACCTTAACTTACACTCTAGTGAACCTCACTTCATGGATCGACATCCATGATGGACAAACATTCTCTTTTGAAGCTCATGTACTCTCTCAATTGAATATGTACTTAACGATGAGGAAAAGGCTTGGTTTCACAACATCAAGATGTATCTATCAAACTAAGTCATTCATGAGAACCTCTCCTAGACAGAGAAACTCACTCTCAAACAATGAGTGATACAGTACGTCCTATGCAAGAATAGTTGTATCATAGATTGTACAATCAGACACTTCTTTGATACATCGACAAGACATAAGTAGAAAATCTCATGAAAGAGGTCCACACAAGTTCATGTAATACACACATGAATGGAGTCATGATAACCAAGAAAATACAACTCTTGGGGTACTATAAGAACACCATGGAGATGGACTATTGCCAATATGTCCACAAATGTCGAGCTTGCCAAATCCATGGTGACTACATTGTTTTATCAGCAAATCAAATTTATAAGGTGGCCATGCCTTGACCATTCTCAGCTTGGGGAATGGAAATTATTGGGAAGATCAACCCTAAGGCATAAAATGGAATTTTCTTCATACTTGACACAATTGATTACTTCACCAAATGGGTATAAGCAATGTCCATCCCCAACACGTCATCTCAGAGGTCATCAAGTTCCTCAAAAACAATTTCATAAGCCGGTATGGGATTCCACATGAGATCATCTCAGACAATGGAACAAACTTAATCTCCAAGACCATCAAGAATTATATAAACTCTTTGAGGATCAAACATCACCAAACATCACCTTATTGACTCTAGATGAATAGAGCCATAGAAGATGCCAACACAAATTTGATCAAGATTTTGAAGAAGATAATCATTTCTCATGCCAACTGTCGTGGACATATCCCAATGGCATTGTGGGTCTACCAACTTCTATAAAAACATCCATAGGGGCTACACCATACTCCCTAGTATATCAGATGGAAGTACTCCTACAGTTGAGATGCAAATCCCTTCACTCTTTATACTATAAGAAGTTGATATTTCAGAGACTCAATGGATTCAAGACCAAATGTACTTCCTAAACACTCTTGAATAAAGGGAAACAAAAGTTCTATACCATGCATAGTGTCAACTACGGATTCTTATGCCAATAAACAAAACAAAACATTTGAAAAAGGAAAAAACAATATATCATTATGGGTCTCCAGAATAATCACATGTCACTATCACTAAAGGATCTAATGCAAGCCACTCTAAGTATTCGACAGAGCAATCCCAGCCTACAGGGAAGGAGTCCCAAGTTAGCATGTTCTGTTTCAACCATATTTGGGCCACCTTATCATGAACTCGTTGAGAATGTATCATCAACTTCTTAAAAAAAGGAGGAAAAGCTTTAACTTAATACAAACATTTCCAATAATTGAATTGCCTCAACATTGACACATGATAGATGTGACACAACCCTCCAAACCAAGCAAAACAATCATCCACTAAAAATTAGTCATGGACATGCCTCATGCTGAGTTATCAAGATGAAATTACATTCATCCCCAATGCACATCTACAGACTTTAGGTCCACAAGCTACCAAGCCAGATCGCCACACAGCAGAAGAGGCTCACCAACCTAAATATGATTTGATAGATTATCCTTCTCCATGGTGTCACGAGGGTTTGAAGACTCCATAAATATGGTAGGATTAATGTCCATTCCCAAATAAATCTATACAACCTTGAAGGGTCCCCTCATCTTTTGAATCAATTGTTCTTCATCCAACCACATATACAACTCAACCAGTATCTAAGGAACAATAGTTTCTTCCTCCACAGGGTGGCATGACTCTAGAAATAGTAGTTGTCACTTTCCCCTATAGTCTCTCAGAAGAACAGATCTACTAGAATGATCGAAGTATGAGCTCACACACGAGCGTGTCAGGAGAGTCAACACCATAACATACTTCACTCTTAAACAACTCCCATAACGAGGCCATCAGAATGAAATGGCCATCATCAGTCAGCTTTCGAGCTTGGGATTTCTTTACTCCAAATAGACCCCAACCTACTCAACAACCCAACTCAAATTCTTCAGTATCATAGTTCATCGACCATGGAAGGGAAGACGGGTAATGTTAGGGACATCTTATGAGGTGGGACTCAAAATGATGTATCAAAAATGGAAGGAGTGACTCATATGATCCTAAAAGGGGAACACCATCATCATCAACTCTCCTGCAAAAGGGATGTAAGTCAGATGACGGGTCACGCTAAAGCTTGCCAACTCAACCTCTTCAATATCAGAGAGATTATTAATACAATGATGCACCAAAGATAGATTAATAGGAGGACATTATAAAAGAAGGATCTCTCGTATCTCCCATAAATCTGAGATGTGAGAAGCAAGACATGTAGAAAAGAAGAGGGATACATCCCTTTTTATAGGTCTTAAACATGCAAACTTGTTTCCCAGAAATAAGGGGAGTTCATGTCCTTTTCCCTGAAGAAATTGCATAATCTGCCACATTTATCTACATCAATAATCAACACAGACACACATCTTGAGACAAGAAGGACTTTGTGTTCCACAAGAATGACAGATAACTCTAATCTGCAACCTCTGATTAACACATAGATTGAGGCAATCTGCTAATCTATTAGAAATATTCCAAAGATCAAACTCTAGAAATCTGATTCTAAACTAAGAGTCACATAACCTCACAATCTTACAT
The DNA here is from genome assembly GCA_963693085.1 of Alisma plantago-aquatica. Taxonomy (NCBI): domain Eukaryota; kingdom Viridiplantae; phylum Streptophyta; class Magnoliopsida; order Alismatales; family Alismataceae; genus Alisma; species Alisma plantago-aquatica. The sequence goes on from OY856411.1 coordinate 219,125,275, forward strand.
AAAGTCAAACTCAGACTTCTTTTTAAAGTTAAAAGAGTTGTAAAAATATAAGAATAGATACCACATGATTTTTCTTGTAGGAAAGAAAAATACATCATGAAATGGAAATGCTAAGACACCACATATTTCTATAGTTTCTTCTTCAGACACCCTATCAAGCGCTTGGCCAAAGATTGACAATTAGTGGAAGAAGATCCAAAAGAACAATGATCCCCTCTCACGTCAGATCATATACTGCTAGTGGACAATCAGTGACCAAAATAGGAGCTTCTAGAAGGCACCTCCACAACCAATTCAACATGCCTACACCAAGAGAAACCTGCTCGTACCCCTTCCCCCATATGTTTGTAGATATGCATTCTAATCTGGGACATCTAAGGATAAGTAGTCAACACCAAAGATCCCCCAAAGTGAAGACTATTCCCATAGTCAGGTGGGACACTCAAGCTGAAGAGTCCACTTATTGTATTTGAAGCCTCATCTATAACTTGGAAGGATGTGGTGTAGCCAAATTCACCCGGGAAGTGACATGAGACTCCCACACAAAAATCTAGATGAGGCCTTGTGATGACCTGGATTCTCTATCATTCATTTGCAATACATCTTGACTTATTTGCTTCTCTATTATACTCAACAACCTCCCTCACAATCACTTTGATATGTTTGAGGCACCTTGTACTCAATTGACAAGTTAACTTGTTTAAGTATCACTTTGTACCTATTTGTGACTCTAATTTGAGTTTTGAACCAAGTGCCATGCTTATTATGTATCATAATTTTACAATCACCATTGAACCCTTTAAATGAAATTTTCATATTGTGAAACATACATTACGTTGTATAGGATTCAATTTTGAATCCAACAATGTAAAAATCACTTCAATCGGACCATCATAGCTCAAGATATTGCATTTTGAAAGTTGCAAAAAAATCCTCATGTTATCCTTGATTTTAACTCATTTTTGACCTTTTTGTGCCCAAATAGGGCGCACAACCCATATAAGGGAGCACCCCCTTTTCCCTTCCCAACTCAGCGATCCACATGTTTATGTTTGTTTCAATCAATTTTGAGCCATTGGATCCTAGCCCCATGGATCGTCCCCTCAATCCAATGGCTCAGGACTCGTCCTCTTCCCCTGATCATACACTGTGCAAAAGGAACTATGTCAGACACTTTGCGACAACCAATCCCTACTCTTCACATTGTTTTGGCCACAATTGCCACCTTACTTTGGCCAGTCTTAAGCACATTTACTTTTCCCCTCTTTTCTTTTGTGCTACCATGAGCTCTTCTACATCTGTAACCTTCATCTTTGGCTCTCCCTGCACCTACGGTGCCGCCACTTCAACCCAAAGGGACGTCTCCAGTACATCCACTCCGCACAAAATTTGAGGTTGTAGTCATGTTCCCCATGCCTCTATAAAGGTACATCCAGACCTCCTTTGCCCCACTTTCTATTTCTCCAGTGAGAAGGAAACAAGACGCCACCGTGCGTGGGCTTGAGCCGATGCTGCTCTGAGCCGGGGGGTGGGGTGCAGTTGGATAAGGATCCAACAAGCTGCAGTGGCGAGATCCCTTAGTTTGGTTTGGGACTGAGATTCCATAGTCTGGATTGGACTGGGTGGGGTTAGTCAGTAGATTTGGATTGCTGTAGTCTGGATCCAGTCTGATTGTGTTTGGTAACCCAGTCTGATTCTGGTCAGCTGATCTGGTTTGAGTCTGGTTTGAGTCTGATTCTATTTGGTTATTAGTCTGGATGCAGTCTAATTTTGTTTGACAACCTAGTCAGGATCTGTGTATTCTGTCCTTTTCTAACATAAATGACTTAACAGTTACACAATATGTGAAGATGTGATGGCACTACAATAAAAGTAAAAATTTTGAAAAAACATTGTCCATACACAATGTGGATGATATTGTTTTTTGTTTAGTGGTATGGATATAAGATGGGTATTCTCTTTTTATATGTTTATTTTAAATAAATAATATACAATGTCTTATCTTGTGTGGCATCTTGTATTTATGTATATAGTTATGCGTATTCGATCAAATAATTTGTAACTAAGCTGTATTTAGTAAAGCATGTCCATAGTCACTGAGCTACAACCTCAATCCAGTTTGCACCAATTCTTGGGATGGTTCATTTCTATTCTATATTTAATTATAATAATTTTGTGTAAGCTTAAATTTGAGGTGATCTTCAAAGATGTCGAATCCTTACTTAGAATGATGTTTACTGTACCTACAAAAGGGGACAACAAGGATAATTATAGCTGGTTACTCATTATTGGAAGGAGTCTAATTTAGGGATGAATGTCGTAGGTTGTTCTCTAGTAGGACAAATAAGAAATTCATTTTTCCCTCAATGACAACTCCACTAACATCAATCACCGAGCAAGCAAATAGAGTAGTGGTGCACACAATGAGAGACAGAGGGAGAAATCCGCATGTGATTGCATAAAAGAAGAATCAGTGGTTAGAATATACACAATACCAGAGAAGAGGGCAACGACGTGCAACAGGACAACGAGATTGGAAGAGTGCCAGAAAATGGAAGAGGGAAAGATCTGGTTGACGAGCAGATGAGAAGATTTGAAAGACCACTGGAGGTACATGAGTAGACGGAGAGGGCTACAGATTATCTGGCACAGTTGTGCGGAAACCGTGACAACGGGAGAGATGAATCATCTTCCGTTGGTTTGTCTGAAATCATGCCTCCACGACGTGAGATGGGAGAAGGCCGTCTGGGGTTTCAGGATCGATCCCTTTCGTGGTACAAGTTCTACTGGCCTCCTCCCAGAGGCATCGACTACGAGGAAGAGCCTGACGGCTTACAAGGAAACTAGAGAGCCATCAAATGTGGCGCAGTGGAGAGTGTCGCCGGGGGAGACCATGATGGTGTTGGGGGAGGTGATGGGCCAGTGGTGCCAGTAGAATCAATGACGGGAGTCGTGAGGAGAGAAGCGAAGAGAGGAGTCGCGGGGAGAGAAGCGAAGAGGGGTGTCAGTTTATCGGGAGAGGTGTCGGGGTCACGTGAGGAGAGAACAACCACAAACAGGATTGGAAATCCAAATCCTGCTCAGAGCGGGACTGACTTAGTCCAGTTTTTGGGGTTACGAAATCCGAAACAGAGGCCGTTATTCCATTGCTAACCAAACACCAATTCAACTCAACCTGGACTGGATTATGTAGATGTGGCACAAAAAGATAATGCCAAATCCCGACTCAGTCCTGAACCAAACAGGGGCTTAGTCGCCCCGTCTCTCTCCCTCACATGACCTCAGTCTCTCTCGGCCACGTCGACGACCAGGTGCCAATGATGGCATGCCATGTGGCACTGCTTCACTGCATGGAAATCCACCCAACCAGGGGTCGTTTGGAGTCACCCTGACCGACATGCGGTTGCTCGCCAGCACCACTGACCCAACAAACAACTACACACATATGCTCCCCACTGCGCTCGTAAGCCGCCATCTAGGTGGGTGAAAAATTGGCTGCGGTTCCTAGACATGAGATTCACTAGCGTTCAATCAGCATCCAAAGGCTGTGGGCAGGCGCGAAATGAAATCAATATCTAGGGTAACACCCCATGTTTTTCCCTATAGTTCTGATGCAAAATGCTAAAATTGATATCTTCTACATACCTTAAGCCAAATCTATCATATGATATATGAATTTTGATCGACTTCACGAGATCTATACAATGGACTTTGTTTCATTGTAAAATTCACTTTGTAGCACATGTTATGTTAAAAATGGCATCATTGATCTCTTTTACTACATTGAATGATATTAATGCCCAAACCTTGATCATATCTTGACCCCACTTGTTTTGGATGGCTCTAGATCAGTAAATTTTGATGTGTGATTGATAAAAGAACCTATTTATGGCCTGCCCATTCCAATTTTCAAAAATGAGGAAGGAATGGCTCGAGGGAGAGGTGGACGAGGGTGAGACCGCAGGCGAATCCCTAGTGGCCGAAGAGGCGAGGAACAGGGTGCCACAGAGTTGACCATGACTCCTCCAGTTCATCAATCAGTGAGGACTGGAGATGGAGGCAACTTAAACAAACCCTCTGGACCATCTAAGGAGATGCATCACAAGGAGGCGGCGGCGTCAGCTGAAGCTTCCTCAAGCGGAGCTCAAAAATCTCCCCCCAAAAATCAAGCTGATGCGGAGTCCTCTTCATCCCAGGTTGTCGACTGGATTTTATCCAGTAGACGTGATCGAGAGGTCGTGGGGTTCACATTGATTGATTTTATTGAGCCAGTCCTTATCGAAGGTGAGAGGTGTGCCTCGCTTTCTAGTCAGGATGTCTCCATTCCGGACTGGAGCGAGTTTGTTTCGATCTGATTTGTTGGGAGGAAGCCATTCCAGGAACAACTATCTGGTTGGATTCGGAGACAGTGGAAACCTAGTGGCCCTGTCGAGATCTTTTTGGAGGAGCGGGAGGGCTACGTTGTGAAGCTACCATCTCTGAGCGAGCGGGATAGGGTCTTGGATGAGGCTCTATGGTTTATGGATGGATCCCTTATTGTGGCGAATTCATGGTGGCTAGGGATTCCTCTTCCACCCTTTTCCTTCTCGCGGGTTCCCATATGGGTGAAAATTGAAAACGCAGGCTTTCCTTGGTCTCGTGATAGCATTGCTAGAGTTTCCAGTACCCTTGGGAAACCTATTGACTTCGAAAATAACTCTATTACAGTGGGATGTATGGGATCAGCTTACGCCTACATTGAGATATGCAGTGACTCTACCCTGCCAAAGTCTACGAAAGCAGTGGTGGATACTATTGTCAAGCAACTGAAAGTTGAATCCATATCAAAACCTCTGATATGCTCATGCTGCAAGAGGTATGGCCATCGACAATCCTCATGTTCCCTAAAAGCTAGGAAAACCCCTCCATACAATGATCTGCAGGTGAGGTTTGGCAAGAGCAAAGGTGTTTCCAAGAATGCCTCTAAGAAGGAATGTTCACTAGTTGATTCCGATCAGGAGAAGATAGTCCAGGACAAAGCCGGTGAAGACAACTCTCACACTGCCTCTGATGACAGCCTACTGAAGGCTATTTAACACCAGATTGAAGAGGTTTTTCTCAATAGAAGCGCCTCCAATCCCCCTCCTATGTCTAATGAACCCCATGGTTTCCAAGCAGAGCCCAACATGTTCGGGTCCTCACTGGTTTGTAACATGGGCAGTATCAACTTAGACTAGGAGTTGAACTTCAATAGAGGTGATTCAGAATCCGGGAAGGTCCAAAAAATCTGAGAAAGCTATGGCTTTTCAGTTGATTATCAGGTTAGTAAAGCCAACCTTCTCGGGGAAGTCGATGGATCCATTGGGGACTCAAATTCTGAAGATGATTCAGTTCAGGTTAGAGATGAATCACAGGAGTATGAGGAACAATGGTCCAATAGGAAAAAGAAGACAGCCAGGAAGAAATGGGAAGGGGGTTAAATTAACTTCTTTCTTGTGACTGATCCCAGCTGTTTGGTCTCTTGCTTGCTGTCTGTCTTACCATCAGGAACTAAGCTCTAGTTTAGTGGTGATATGTGAAGGGTTGTAGATGATCAATATGTACACTTTCAGTAGATGAGGATATTGCTAGTACTGATGTGATCATTGTGTGAGCCTTCACATGATCTTTTAATCAGAGACTAAAATCCTAGTGATTTTGATATTCAGCTGGCTTGAAACTTTATGATCAGGGTAAGTGATTGATAGATTCAAGCCTACTAGCTGCATAGACTCCAGGTCTGGCTAATGATGTCTTCTGGCTATCCTAGGCATCACAATTTATGAGGGTGGTTTTCACGATAGTTGATGTCTTGAGTAGTTTAGGTCTACTTCTTCTAGTCACTCTGGTATCTGTAAGGTTAACTAGCCTCTGTATTCCTTCTTTCTCTTGTTTTGGTAGGTTGTTAATCAGACTCCTTAGCATCTCGTATGCTCTGGTCTTAGTTTTTTCTTTTTTTTGTTGGTTTTTATTCACCCTAGTATGTAATTAGGGGTGCTCCCTTGTACCCAAAGTTTTTTTGACACATTATAGCAATAGAGTTTTTACCGACAAAAAAAAGAACCTATTTATAACCTAATTGCAACTTTATAATGTGAAAAGTGTCATAAATGTGATATTTATGGATTTCTAATGATGAATCCTCAACATTGTGCTAATGTTGATCAAAAATGTTCAAAACTACTTTGTGGATACCAAATAACTAACTTTACATGCTTTGAACTCCAAATGTCTTGTGGATTACTCCCATTTCCTATTTATGACTAAATAACTTAAATATGACACTATTTGGGACCTTAATGTACATATTGCTAAATTGAGATCTAATCTTATATGAATGATCCTCTAATACTATCCAGACATCTTAATGACTTCAAATCAGTGGAATCATCATGCTATAGATTTATAATCTTAACTTGATCTATCATATGTCCTTAGTGCTTCTATGGCTTGGAAATGTACAATATTGCATTGAATGGGTCTGATGTGACTAATTATGATCTTTCTTGTCCAAACCTTGATGGAAATCCAAATATCATGTTTCCCCTACCTCTAAATCAGATCTAATATCTATCTTGTAGTACTCATAATGTGGATGATGCACCTAGACCTAAGGTTTAGTGTTAATACTTATACCATGATTAAATTGATGTATGAATGTTTGATAAGATGGGACACCCCTGGAGCTATTTGATACCTAGGTTTAGGAGGACATCCACATGACACGTTTCATATTTAAATTATCTAAACCCTTGGAACTAAGACACCACACTATATCTTTTTCGTTTTGAGGTTCCCTTGGTTTGGATCATCCCTAAGAATCCTATTCAAGAATCATAACTCTTAAGGTACACTTACTCTCTTGACCCTACTATGGTATTGGCTTGTTTATATGTATGCTCATATGCATGCTTGGCTAGTTAATTACTTGATTGAGCTACTTGTTTCCTATGATTAGTACATTCATTTTGCTTGAAATATGTTGAACAAACCTTGAACATAATTGAACTTGTCCATTATACAAACCTACTGTACTTGCCTAAATTCTCAAGGAAAGGGCACGAGGCATGAATGAAACATGTTAGCTCCTTGACTTCGGTCTTGAGGTCCCTCACATTGATAAAAGGGTAACTAATTTTGAGCACCCTTACTGAACCTTCCAATGGAAAGCTAGTCAATGGCCATAACATGGTTTTAAGTATAATGGAAATATACATAAAACACACTTTGTATAAAAGAATGTCGTTAAGTGTTTCACACCTTGTTTCTAAATCTTGCTTATATGATGTTTCTAGCCAAGAAACTTTTATAGTATTATTAAACTATTTGTTTGCCCATTCATAGCGTACTTAATGCTTTAGCATTAATATGTTTTATTTATCAATTCTTTAGTTGCCAAACGATGATCTGTTGCACTCAAGATTAGAATTATAACATCAATGGGGTATACTTGAATCTAGAAAAGGGTACATATCTCCTATCTCTGTGTTGGTATCTTGTTATCTCTTGTTGTTACTGTTTTTACACATATACTGCCTGTCTGGTACATGTGATGAGATCCATTCTTGGGACGGATGCCCCGACCCACTCGCCTTTGGCTGTATAGCCATTAGGAGTGTGGACTTAGGGAAACAAATAGTTCTGTGACAAGCCTCAACCTTGGTAAGTCATCAAATTCATGAACATCAATCAATGGAGAAGGAAGACACTCAGGAAAAGAAACCACCTCAAGAGGGGGTGGATGAAAAAACTCATATCCCTGGTCATTTGGCTCCTCAACCAAATAATAGCCAATCACATGTAGAAAATGAATGTCAAAGATAATACAAGCAAGTAAAAGGAACACCAAATGCATATACTTACCACTGGAGGACATCCAAGCTAATCATACTCCTCTATGGAAAACAAAACTGTCTGGCCTTGTACATAATACCACTGTAGGTACTCCTCACGTGTCTCGTGGCCATACATCATGTCCCAAGAAGCCTAACATATTCTAAGACCAAAAGGGACTGACCCTAACAAAGGGTACAAAGGGATGTGATAGACATCGGCCCACTGACGAACAACACACTCACCCATATAAAAAACACTCTCTAAAGAGACTTGAGATGGATCCAATAAGCATACAGAGATAATACCTCAAAGAAGGTTGCACAAGATGTGGCTAACTCACCACACCAAAACTTAAAAAAGTTTTTGAATCAAACTTAGAAACAACAAATAATTGGAGTAAGCTAAAGTACAGATGCACAAAATCATACAATGATAAAGTATTAACAATTCCTCAGATATGGTCATCGTTTCCAGTTCACCCCTCCCATTCTCGTACCTCACCCTACTACTATTACTAGCTCAGTGGTGATAGGTAGGGAGGGAAGCATGTAGTTAGCTCCCTTTAGTTGATTGGGAAGGCTCTTGAATTCCATGCTTGGAGTTAGTACTGGAAGTTGGCTCTGTTGTCAAGGCTAGATTTGAGAAGTATATGGGTGGTTTCATCAGAGGTGTCTTCCATTACTACCGATCACTTGAATCTTGGTGAGTCCTTCCTCACTAATTTTGATTTCCCTCCTCTCTCCATAGAGAACTTGGCAATACTCAAAGTGATAGGTCTATCAATCCATAAATGCTCATAACCCCAAACTACACAGGAGATGTTAGAGAAAACCGAATATCACAAATATATTTCAAAGCATAAAATGCAAAACAATGTATAAGCACCTACCACAATCAATCCGATGAAGACATCATAACCTTTTGTAGTTTGGACCATTTCCCCTTTTGAAGTCACCCACAAGACACTTTTGGAAGTGTGTCAGTAGATGAGCATACACACCACCACCCCAATCAAAGGAGGGAACTGCATCAAAATTTATAAGAAAGGAGAACCAACTAATATCTCCTCTATTCCTCATGTTGTTGTTAAAGAAGCAACCAATGATCAATACAGATAAGAACACCTTGACCGTCAAGTCTGCATAAAAAGGATTACTAGCACTCATTTCTCTCCCTCATGAAAGAAGGTGGCTCTCAACTAAGTAAACTTGAACTCATATCTAAAGGCCATCCCAATATTTCTAGGGTTTACTTGTAGAATCCCAGCCAAGCGGTAAAGACCGCACTATTGTAGGTCAGGTAGAGAATTAATAGGGTTCCCACCAAACCCTAACCCAATAATGTCGACAAACTCACTCGGGGTGATGGCTAGATTGCCTAAAGAAAAGCCAAATGTACTATTCTTTGAGAAAAAATTCTCAATAAGAGGAAGGAGTTGGGGTCTATCCATTATCTCACACTATCTAATGCTATCAATACTAGTCCCCTCAAGTAGCTCCACCTCCTAAGAAACCAAACTATCACACAATAGTACTAGATCATCCTGACGAGTCCATCAATATATATTTGACAATCTGAGAAACTAAAAGTGGAAGAGGTGAAAGTAAATGCCAATCTTCTGCTACATGGCAAAAAGCCCGATTCAAGCTTGGTAAAGAAGAAAGAAAATAACATGGAGCAAAGTTGCCAAGTTATACCTCATCACCCGCTCGATGACCTTGGTGATGTAGGCTCATCCATAACAAGCCCAGATGTTGGGTGAATCTCTTAGCTGTTGGCTAAATTGGACATTATTATAATCCCTTTGTTTTGATGAAGACAAACATTTCATTCTTGTGGATCTAACGTGCTACTTGAGTGTTGCAGGAACTACGTGGATGACACAACTTTGGAACATCTATATGCTCAAAATGTTTTAGTTTCATGATTGTAATCAAATGTAAAAACTTGTACAAGTATATAATGTACAAATACTTAGATATCATGTAAATAAAGCATTTAGATTTTCCCTAGCCAATAACAACACTTAGATAGGTCATCCCCTACAATAGTGTCACAATTGCACACTGGTACACACACTTAGTACAGAGTTTAAAACATTGAAACAGAGTCAATCTTGGTCGACAAACTTCTCGACCGAGACACTCTCAATCTACCAATTCCTCGACCGAGAATGACCCAAGTAGCCGTTAGACACAACAGACAAGGTAGTTGGGAGTTGGAATCGAACGTTATATACACTTGCTCCAGACTGTCCCTCGGTCGACAAAAACTTCGATCAACAGGATTCTCGGTCGATAATTCCTCGATCGAGACTGTCTCTGTCTGCACTTTTCAGAGTTAATTAACTAGTCGTTGCTAAAGCAATTAGTGGACAACTAATGGCTAGTTAAGTACTAAGAACCCCCTAGAAAGTGTCTAGAACATCCTTAAGCACTCATAGGCCATTCCTATAAATAAGACATGCCTTAGGACACCCAATACACACTTGTGCAATACTTGAGCTTACATACTTGCAATTGGCAATCCTTTCTTGAGAGCAATTGAGCAACTCCAACATTTGCTATTTGTTTCCACTACTTCAAATTCGTATCCTATAGGCTAGCATCTCCTACCCACAACACTTACACTTTCATGTACATTGGTTAGGAGATCAAAACGCTTGATAGAGGAAATCAAGCCTTGTGCTACAACGGTAATTGTAATTTTCATTGTCCTTCTTTTTCTTTCTTATTTCTTGTACTCTCCTTGCTACTCCTAGGGTTGGAGGCTGCAGATTGGAGAGGGTTTATCTTCTCAGGCGGAGAAGGGTCTTCTCAATGGAGAAGGAGGACTTTGGACTACTTCAAGAAGGTTGTCTCAACGGGAAGCTACTTCAAGAGGAAGGCTACTTCAAGGGGGAGCTTGAAGTTACTTCAAGGAAGGCTGCTTCGAGGTTGGTGGGACTAATTCAAGGTGAAGGTTGTCCAAAGGGTGGTGAAAGTATTTGTAATTTTATGTAATATCCTTGTGAGGAAATAAAATTTAAATACTTTCAAAATCCTAATTGGAAACAATTGGGTAGTGGACTGACTCCTTTAGTTTTTGCTAAAGGTGGAACCACTCTAAATACCTTGCCTCCTTCTTATTATCTCAATTATGGTTGCTTGAGTTAAATTATTGTTAAAATATTTATAAAACCCTATTCACCCCCCCTCTAGTGGTTTTTCATTTGGTATCAGAGCATGCTTTAAGGAGCTCTAATCAAGTCTTGAAGAATGGAGGGTGATGGTGTCTACAACCGCAAGCAAAGGAGAAGCTTGGACCGATCTTCAACAAGCTGTAATTGGTGCTTAGGAATAAGACACACAACACCTAGCTGTCCATGGAGGTTAAAGAAGGAAGATGTGCATAAAGAATGTCTTATTGCTACAATAAGTGAAGAAGAAGAAGAGGTAAGCCCTTTTGATTTATCTAAAGAAGAATTAATTGCTAGCCTTCAAAAGACACATGATAATTATATTGAGTGCAAGAAGAAATTAAAGAAATCTAATAAAGCAAATGATGAGTTACATGCTAATCTTCTTGCTCTCACATCTGAAAATGAAGATCTTAAGGAGACATTAAACTTAACTATCAAAGGCCATGATATTAAGCTGAAATCAATAGAGGAAAATTGCAATCTTCTCTCTCTAGAAAAGATAAACTTGTAAGCCCAAATTAATGATCTTCAAAAACAACCAATCCTATGCAATCATCTAGATTATGATACTATTTTGAAAGAAATAGATTCTTTATTATCTAATATAGATCAAGCAAAGTTAGATATCAAAAAGAGAATGAATGAGATTGATACGTTACAACAAGAAGTTAGTAGCTTAAGAAGCAATGATGTTCTTGATAAGATCTTAAATGATTCTCGTGGTCAAATTGAATGGAGAGGACTAGGTTACAAGCCTAAAGGAAAATCCTATCAAAAACCTAGTGGGGGAAGGACTCAAGTGCCAAAGACTCAATCTATGTATGTACCTAAAGGCAAGTATACATATGTACCCAAGAACAATCTAGATCAAACTCATAAAAAGAGAAATGGGATTGATTCTATATGTTGCCATTATTGTTTACGTCTTGGACATTATTCCTTCTCATGTCCTTACAAGAAAAAGGATGTTGAGTTGGTATGGGTTCTAAAACCCCCAAACTAAATAGATTAAATTAAGTTGAGATATGACCAAAGACTCTAAATTGTATATCTTCATGTCTATCTCAACTTAACATAATAAGATAAAAAATTGATTCAAGTAATTAAATTTCTAACTTGAAAATACACATTTTTATATAAACCTATAGAGACACATCTTTAATAACTTATTTTAATTTAAGTTCCTAAAACCTAGAGATTTGAATATGATTAGTTGAGATTTGACTCAAATGTTACTTTGATACTTAAATGTTTTATCTCAACTAAACTGAGTTTTTAATTGCATAATTGAATTGAAAGTGATCTATCTTTTACTTGCAAATAATTACTGAAAAATGATACAGAAACAGTCTCGGTCGAGAAAATATTCGACCGAGAACACTGTCGGTCGAGAATTAGTCGACCGAGCAGGTTACTATTTTTAAAGCTTGCAACAATCTGATAAAACCTGTACAAACAACAACATACTCGGTTGAGAAAAATTTCGACCGAGATAAATTCGATCGAAGAATAATCCGACCGAATCAAGTTCTGGTGAACCTATTTAATTGATCCAGTTTGCTATCAATTTGCTATAAATGATTGATTTAATTTGCAAATTAAGAATGAATCTTGGAGACAAATTATTTAAACATTTTGATAAGCTTGCATTATGACTTATTAAATATACTTTTATCAAACTTGTATACTTCTTGCAATCTAAAATTGAATATACCTTCTTGCAAAATGAATCAATATAGATGTAGTATAGATTGCAATTGCTATAATCTCCTACATGGTTTGTCTTAAAACTGAAAATATGAACCATGATCAGTCTAATCGAGGAAATTACTATTTTATCACAATCCACATTGTTTGTCCTAAGTATTCCTTGGTCTATCTATAACAACCCTGTGTCTTGAAATTTGCTTTTAAATGATCATATTCATTGCATTTAATGGATATGCTTCTATGGTCCTATCATAATCATGGATATGCCTTTATTGTTTCACCATGATCATTGTGTCTTCATATTTTACTTGGTTTTCCTAAAATAATCCTTGATCTATATATACAAACCATGAATGGATATTGCTTTCAAAATGATCATTGTGATTCAGCTCATTACATATTAAGATGAATCTTTATGGCACAAATGCATCTTGACATACTAGTTAAATGATTATCTTGTGCTTAACTTATGAAAAATGATATTCTTGTTATACATGATTAATACTTTATAAGCTATGAAAATGCTTAAATTGGAAATCTACAGAAATTTCCTCTTGGTTGAAATCAAATTTGACCAAGGGGTGCTCAGGTCGAAGTCAAGATCGACCTAAAATAAGCTTGACAAAATGCTTAATTGTAAATCATTTCCTTACACTTAATTTTAATATATATTGAAAACAAGATTTTAGTGCATAGCTCTCATAAAAGGTTAACTTATTATGATCTAATACTTATTATGACCTTAGAATCCTTAAATTATCTTGATTATAAGATTAAGGGGGAGCTCACAAAAACTATCTTGACTATAAGAATGAGCTTACAATACTTTGTAAACATCATAAAGAATATTTGAGGCTAGTTATGACCTTAGTATCTTTAAAGTAATTTTGGAGCCTACAATATGTATGAATATAATAGAATTCTCTAAACAATTCAGGGCTTAACATCCTGTGTATTTGGTTAGAGATACATTCATGTACTCTACTATGAGCTTAAATGGATCTCATGTCATTTTTAGGGCTTAACATCCCTTGTAAAATGGATGAGAAATCAAAACACATATGCCATGAATCTAAAAGGATCTCATATCATTTCAAGGCTTAACATCCTTTGCAAATGATTGAGAAATAAATTATATCTAAATTTGACAGTAAGTGGTTTGCATCCCTTGCTTTTAAAACTGAATACCTTATTAAGGGGGAGCATCTAATTATCAAATTAAGGGGGAGTAATAAAAGTTATACTTAATGATTATCTTGGTTATCTTTTTGAAATGACAAAGGGGGAGAAATAATATAAAATCAAAAATATAAATGAGTTTCATAATCATTCGGCCAACACACACTTGCAAACAAGAGAATGGCTACAAAAGGTAAACTTCAGGTATGAAACTCACATGATTTACATTTCCTTATTTTATATTTTGGAAATGTTTGTCATCTTCAAAACGGGGGAGATTGTTGGCTAAATTGGACATTATTATAATCCCTTTGTTTTGATGATGACAAACAATTCATTCTTGTGGATCTAACATCCAACTTGAGTGTTGTAGGAACTAGGTGGATGACACAATTTTGAAAGATTTATATGCTCAAAATGTTTTAGTTTCATGATTGTAATCAAATGTAACAACTTGTACAAGTATATAATGCACAAGTACTTAGATATAATGTAAATCAAGCATTTAGATCTTCCCTAGCCAATCACAACACTTAGATAGGTCATCCCCTACAATAGTGTCACAACTGCACACTGGTACACACACTTAGTACATAGTTTAAAACAATGAAACAGAGTCAATCTCAGTCGACAAACTTCTCGACCGAGACACTCTCGGTCGACCAATTCCTCGACCGAGAATGACCCAAGTAGCCATTAGAAACAGGAGACAAGTTATTTGGGAGTTGGAATCGAACGTTATATACACTTGCTCCAGAATGTCCCTCGGTCGACAAAAACTTCGACCGATAGGATTCTCGATCGACAATTCCTCGACCGAGACTGTCTCTGTTTGCACTTTTTAGATTTAATTAACTACCCATTACTAAAGCAATTTGTGGACAACTAACAACTAGTTAAGCACTAAGAACCCCCTAGAAAGTGTCTAGAACGTCCTTAAGCACCCATAGGACATTCCTATAAATAGGACATGCCTTATGACACCCAATACACACTTGTGCAATACTTGAGCTTACATACTTGCAATTGTCAATCCTTTCTTGAGAGAAATTGAGCAACTCCAACATTTGCTATTTGTTTCCACTACTCCAAATTCGTGTCCTATAGGCTAGAATCTCCTACCCAAAACACTTACACTTTCATATACATTGGTTAGGAGATCAAAATGCTTGATATAGGAAATCAAGCCTTGTGCTACAACGGTAATTGTAATTTCCATTTTCCTTCTTGTTCTTTCTTATTTATTGTACTCTCCTTGCTACTCCTAGGGTTGGAGGTTGCATATTGGAGAGGGTTTATCTTCTCAGGTGGAGAAGGGTCTTCTCAGTGGAGAAGGATGACTTTGGACTACTTCAAGAAGGATGTCTCAACGGGAAGCTACTTCAAGAGGAAGACTACTTCAAGGGGGAGCTTGAATTACTTCAAGGGTGGCTGCTTCGAGGTTGGTGGGACAACTTCAAGGTGAAGGATGTCCAAAGGGTGGTGAATGTATTTGTAATTTTATGTAATATCCTTGTGAGGTAATAAAATTTAAATACTTTCAAAATCCCAATTGGAAACAATTGGGTAGTGGACTGATTCCTTTAGTTTTTGCTAAAGGTGGAACCACTCTAAACACCTTGCCTCCTTCTTATTATCTCAATTGTGGTTGCTTGAGTTAAATTATTGTTAAAATATTTATAAAACCCTATTCACCCCCCCTCTAGTGGTTTTTCATCAGCTGGGAGCAGTTCTCTCATGATCCTTCTCGTACCATTGTGATTCCTATTTGGAAAAAAACATCAATCAAAATTCTTAGACATTATATAAGAACTTAGTGAAGCAAGCTAA
Organism: Alisma plantago-aquatica; assembly: GCA_963693085.1. Classification (NCBI taxonomy): domain Eukaryota; kingdom Viridiplantae; phylum Streptophyta; class Magnoliopsida; order Alismatales; family Alismataceae; genus Alisma; species Alisma plantago-aquatica. Next base: position 219,141,029 of record OY856411.1, read on the forward strand.
CATACATACTGTGGGTATGCCTGGATCCTTGCATCATCCCCAAAATCATGGTCATATGCAACATGATCCTCCCCTTGCTAGTCACAACCTGTCATGCACACAAGAATGATGACCACACCATAAGCTTTCCATTACAACTGGAATCAACTCAATCAGACAATGGATGATCGAAAAACAATAACACAGAAAAATAAGACAGATCACAAATAAGAACATGCATACAAGTCATCTTCAACCTCCATAATATGAAGAACACCCAAAAGTAAAAAAAATGGATTATCATTAACGACCAAAATAGGCAAACTAAAGTGCAAAAATGAAATCTATACCTTCCTTGAGATGGATGTATATGAGATCTACAATGAAATGTAACTAGAGGGGGTGATCTAAAAATATTTTTCCTCCAGATCACCACCACCTACAATGTTGTCAAGGATGGCTGGCGGAATGCTACTATTCACCAGTGTGGGGCCAGTAGATAGGAGCAATATGCTAAACTTATTCCCTCTCTCCTCTCGCCACCACCATCATCCTGATCGCCTTGAGCTAGTCTTAATTGCTCTTGTTTTGAGTGTGGAGAAGAAATGGGAAGGGTGCTTGAACCTCCTCCCTTTCAACTTTTTTAAAAACAAAAGCTTCTGTAAAAATTACAAATAGGTCCATAAAATTTGGCTAAATTTCTCAGTGCTCATAAAAGTTGCTGAAAATAACAAAAAATAGAATAATACCAATAAAATTTCAAAAAGTTTGTAAATATATGAAAGAGTCAAGTCTTGACTCGAAAATATGAAACCCCACCTTTTTAGAGAGAAATACTTATCAAATATAAATACAATCATTGGGGTCCTGGACTATAACCTAAAACTACCTCAGTCCTGGATCACTTTTTCCTATCTCTTTTGGGTCCTGGACTAAGACTTAAGACTAGACCAACACAAATCACCATATTTCAATCTCTTAAGGTCCCAAACTATGACCCAAGACTGGATCATCCCTAAACTTCATCATTCTTCCTTTGTTAGGGTCCTGGACCAAGACCTTAAACTAGAACACAAACCTTGTCCTAAATATGCACCCACCTCTCTTCTTTAAGTGACAACCTTTTTTAGGGTCCAAGATTGTGATCTAAAACTAAACCAGGTCCAAACCTCATATACATGGCCCTAGACTATGATATAAAACTAAACTATCATGATCTTTATTTCCAAATATTTCCTAAGTCCCTACTCGTGACCTTAAAATCAAATCAAGATTTCCTAGCACTTCAAATCTTTTAAATGATCCTGAATCATGTCTAGGGTTATTAGCTTTGTTGTCACACACACATTCTTCGACAATCTCGATCATGACTGAAAAATGAACTAAATTTTTGATCTTGCATCATGACGTGAGTTATGGCTTATATCTCTAGTTCCCAACACTAAGAACTAGAAAGTCGAATATCATCATCCATCAACACTCTAGAGGACATAGAGAAAACTTGTATGGGAACACATTATGAAACCACCTTTCACTGGATAACTGCTAAAACAACCAATCTTAGCTAAATATTAGTCAAATACATCAATCAAACAAATATCTAAATGACACAGTCACTGGCTAGAAAACCACCTTAATCTGAAAGCTTATCTAACATTAAATCACCAGCTTCAATGACACAAGCCCTATCCTAGCTAGATGAAATCTTCTTGTTGGTCCTTTGAAGAGTTTTAGCCCCGACTCTGAATTGGCCCACTCACTCACAAAAAATATTAAAGATGCATAGGAAGAGGGGTGATTACTCTTTTTATCAAGGATTTGTTTTTAGGAAGAGAAGTTACCACTATTCTTTAATGACCACAAGCTCCCGCTCTTAATGTCTTTAAACAAAGCACAACCTGCATTCACTTTTTCACATTCACCTTCTTCTCACTAAGACATGAGTTACTAAGAGAATTAAACATGATAATTTAAGAACTAAAGCAATGATGAGAGTCCCTTTTGCGACCAAAAAACCTCTTACGACTCATTAGAACTTTAGAGGAATGAATGATTGGTCAGAGATAGGTAAGTGTCTTGGATAGACATCACCCTTACTTTGGAGAAATCATTCATGCCCATTCCTAATTTTGTTATTAATGGCTATTTCATCAACTCATCCTTAAATGGAAAGGGACATCAAACTTGCTCTTCACTTCTACAAGGTTTGTACAACATCCTTGACGTATCCAACTACCGATGGAAATGGTGCAGATATGGTGACGTTTATAGAAAACAATAACCACACCACATAGGATGATCAAAACACAATATCTAAACCATATTCATTGCGGTTTTTAATATGAGAAACTATATCCACACTGCCATAAAATCATGGTTTCCCACACCACACTGCACTATGACATCATGAATAATTGTTTTAATGATAGTAGCATTACATATAAAACTTATGAAGTTGTACACAATAAATGAAAATAACAACATAGGCAATATAAAAATCCAATGTTCTATTCATACTAAATAACAAAAAAAATCAAGTTTTGCTTCATGTGAACTAACATTGTAACTAGTAAACACAAATATAATCATTATGACCGCATTTGAGCTTAATTGGTAAACTAGGGTTTACCTGAATGATTATATGCTTAATTGGATTGATCATTACTTAAATCTAATTAATGATGATAATTCAATTATGATGTTTTAAACCTAATAAGAATGTTAAGTGTTCTATTTTTTGAGAAATTAAGGTTTGAGAAATATAAACCCTAGTTGGCTGAAATTAGGGTTTTGATGGTACATGAGTATGTAATTTGACCACGATAGCAGTGTGGTAAATAATTTTTCATATTTTCTACAAATTTTGTATTTAATTTAATTTTATATATGATATGGATAACTAAATCATGCATATTGGAGAAAAATTTTAGAATATTTGAGTGTTCGTTGAATGTGGTTCTTGATCCAACTATACTTCGACCAAAATGCTAATAGAGTGCTTTTTAGCAGTGTAGTGTTTTATTTTTAATTATTTATTAGTAACACCAAATGATATAAAATTTTAATTGGAGATCTGAAACTCAATCATAAAAAAATGTAAAATTTTCATAATTTTTGGATGCATTTAGACCTTATCAGTAGACGAATTACAGTAACTGACATTTTTGTAGAATTCTATATAGCAGTGCATTATTTGATTTTTAATTATTTAATGGAAGATTGGAATGATCACAAATTTTAACTGAAGCTTTGTAACTCAATTATACACAACATTATAAATTATAATAATTTTTGGAGAATGTTGTATCTCTAAAATATACAAATTCACAGAAACCTTTTTATGATAGAAAAATCTGCTAAAATAAGAAAAAGTTTAGTGAGGGGTCAATGTGCAATTAACCCAAGCAGATCAATTGCTCTATATGGTCAACCTAACACACAAGGAGCTCTCATAATTCGTGATTCAATCCAGAGAAATGAAATCCTAGAGAGAGAGAGAATTAGGGTTTGAGAGGAGAAATTGATTGAGATGCTGACCTAGGGTTTTGCGGTCCGAGGAATGATGAAATCATGCAAGTTTAGCTTCTTTGGATATAGTTTCATGGTGAATCTTCTCTAACATGTAAAAATTCTGTATCTCCTCTGATTAGATCCAAAATGGTATCAAAACTTCCCCTTTTCTCACTCTTTCTTCATAATCCCTCTTTTTTAGGGTTTCCGAGTTGAAAGGAAGAAGAATTGGGTGAATTGCTAGGGATTTGATATGGATTTGAGATTTTCAGATATGGGATATGTTTTTAAGGTGTTTTCACACCTTAGGGTGAGTGGGAACTTCCTTTAAATAGTATATTGCATGAAAATTGGTTAAATCAACCATAATCTTTAATTGCTTAGTATGCGACTACAAACCCTGAATTGTCTATTTGTTCTAAGTTGTTGCAAAATGATATGAAATGGATTTTTCCTTTGTTTGAATGAATTTAAGATGATAAAATAATATTATAAATGTATACAATTCATTCTAATGAGAATTCCCTAAGTATTCACAGAGGTTATTAGAGTAAACTGAAATATAGGGAAATTGTCTATGACTGAAATTTTTTGTATAAGTAAATAGAGAAAGTTGCTTATCTAGATCCCCTTGGTTTTGAATGATTATTTATCTAAATTCATAGTACATATATGTCAGATATTATCTTGGATTTTTTTAAAGTGAGTAGTGTTTGTTTGGTATCTCAATGAAGAGGGTGAAACCCTAGATGCGAGGAAAGTTGGATATTTGCGAATAGATATCGTGAAATCCATTTGAAGGGATTTTCTTGACATGATAGAATTTATTTATGCAATGTTATTATTGATGCATGATATCCTAGTGAATGGCATGGAAACCCAAATTCAGCTCAGTTCCAAGGTTTCATACATATATTGATTTTATATGATATGTTAATAGTAGTCTTTATTCAGTGAATGTTTATGTCGCATGAAATCTTTATGGGAGCCATGGGAATAAGTTGTTGCCTAGTGAAAGGTTACAAGATGTTTGATGGCCTTGTGAGACATGAGAATACTTGTACAACCAGTGAAATGAATACCTTGGTCTAAGGACCTAGATGTAATGGTTACCTATTACAGAGATAACAATGCTATGTAATGATCTAAGGGTTTGAATACCTAGATCTAGTAATTATGATAATGATGTGAAGGGATGAGAATTCCCAAAAATGTGATAAGGGATTGAGATCCCAGGTATCATGTGTTGTAAAGATTTGAAAAGTACATGATAGATGTATTACACCTTTCTTTGTAGCATTTGTTGTGATTAAATGAAACCCTAAGGGTAGGGTGTTCAATGAATCAAGTATTGTGATATCAATGTTCTTAGTTATTATTAATAATTCTTGTAATGATAAGTAATTAACTCTTAATTGAGTTATGAGATGCACAACTCAAGATTTGGGTTGATATGCACGTTCTTTGAGAAATTACAGATAAATTGCAGGTGCTATTGACAATTACTCATGTGTCAAGTAATTAACTCTTATCAGTGTAATAAGATGATAAATTGCACAATTCTATTGTGTATGTGCCAAGTGGACATGTAATCTATTTATTTAAGAATTTTAGTCTGCCTGCATGCATAGTATGTTGATTACTTAGTATATTACAATGTTTTGAATATATTGCTCTGCCAAGTTTAGAATGATATACATGTTGTATTATAACTTCAAATAAGTAGACGCGACACCATAGAGATACCAGAGTCAAGTATAAGTAAGAGAAGGGTACAATGTCGAAAAGAGCTTTCTAGGAATAATAAAATAATAGACTTACGAGCCATGAACACCGTAGAACCCCTATGTGCGGTCTGCGCATTAGGGGTGAAACGTCCTAACCCTGGAAGCATCCAATATACGAGGGTTGGAATGTGCTATCAGGTGGCACGGGGTATGAAGCCCTAGTGGAAGTCTCCTTAAATTATAGTTTGTAGTGTCCAAGATCAACCAGAAGTCCTGGTGGCACTAGAGTACAGAAAAGCCAAGAGGTGGCTTGACTCTCTACCTGTGTGCTCAGGTTAGAGGAGGAGTCCAGTTTAGGCCAGAGAGCCATTTCCCTATTGTAGACCAGGAGAGTAGTCATACTTGCATTTCCCGAGTGTGTCTGCTAAGTCTTGTATGGTGTGATCGTAGTGCACTATGAGTCTTCATATGTATAGTATGCTGCATATGATCAGGGCATAATAAAATGAATGAGAGGTCAAACAAGTGTGTACAGTTATTCAATTATTCTTTATATGTTTCTGAATTATTAATTATCTTTATGATCAATCAAGCATTTCATATATTGATTCACTCTTATAGAATTTTAGAGTATCCTGCCATATTTATGATTGTCAATTATTAGACTCTTTAAAGCTTACTGCTGTTATAATTGATATCAATTGCTCAAAAGTATATCAGTAATTATATTAGTTTTTTAGTCTGTTTCTTTGAAGTACTCATTCACTGAGCGAGTAGGCTCACCCCTCTACTCACAATTTTTAGGGAAATCACATGGACTTGAAGAAGATATCATTACATCAAAGTAGATCTGCCACAAGAGTTAAGTCTGAGTATAGTTAAGTTTAGTCGGTCCTTGTCACTCTAGGTCCTTGTAAAGAAATAGGATAGAGTTGTAAATGATGATGTATAACATTATTCCTATTTTAGCAATATGTGTGAATCAGCAAGTCTTATGTGCTTAAAAGTATGAGGAACATAATGAATGTTCATACATGCATTTTTACTATTGAAATCAGATTAGAGAAATCAATGTTTAGATTCCCTTGTAAAGTTAGTTTAGGTGGTTCAATGCGAGAAAACAAAGAGTTTTAAAAGAGAAGAAAAAGTTAAGGGTGATCTTTGTATTACGTTAAATCCTCAATTTATTCCCTAATCTCATGATTAGTGGAAATTGTGAGATTGGGGTGTAACACCATCCTCTTCTAAAACAACTCGCTAAGTCTTACCCCACGTATATACTTTCTTTCATTTTACAGTCAACAATCTTCTATTTAAAATGGCTCCTGAAGTCTCTCTTTTTTATTGAACTTTCTTCCTCATTTTCATACATGTAAGATATGTTTCTTTCTTTATTATTTATATTTATTTTTATTGAGACATAAGTAATAGAATGTCTAAAATTAAATGTAATGAAATATTTTCTAAGAGAGAGAGAGGGTTATGTTAAAATTATTTGTATATAAAGATGATATAATATTTGAATTAACTATGGAGAATGATAATTAGTAGTAACATATGTCATAATCTCTTCTTGACAATCTCTCTCTCTCTTTCTTTTCTATTTTCCCATATTATTTTCACCTTTGTTTATTTTTATTAAACAAATTTCATCTCCACTAATATTTACATCTTTCATTCAACAAATAATAACTTCACTTATAGTAATAAACCCATTTCTCACCTCAATGATGTAAATACTCTTTAGTAATGCTTGTACATATCATTTCGAGATCTGTGTGAAATAAGTCAAATAAACATATAAATTAGATGATTCCTCCAATCATCCCTGTGCCATCATTATATAAATGAATATATATGCTTGTGAAAATGCACATAAATATGAAGTGCAAAATATATAGAAGTAAAATATGTCTAGTTACATACTAACGTGCAAAAGGCACATGTATGTTATCCAGTGTACAAAGAAGACAACCATGTGTGAACTAATTGTAGAACAAAATGAAAATTTCTACTTCACTATACATTAAAAAAATTCTATTTATAAATAGAGATCTAGCTATCTATGTGAGAACAACAACAAATAATATGATTGAGACAATATTATACAAATATTTCTTTATAATTCAAATGAAATTATCTATAGTGCACTTTTCATCCATTTTTTTTCTAGAACCATAATTACACCACATCATAGTGGTGTTAAAATCAGAAACCATATCCACACCATGTTCGCTTGGTGTAATTATGCGGTGTAAAATGTGTTGTGGTTATCTAGAGATATGGTTTCTCTGTAGCACCATTTCCATCCCTAGATTCAACCTTTTTGAGGCCTTCGTTGATAAAAAATAGGGGTCTGACTTGACTTAAGCCTGTAGTTCTCACTTTTATCTCAAACCTTGCCTTGAGAGGGGCACACCATTGACACCTCATTTTATCTCACTCAACTAAAATTCACAAAAAATAAAAATTCTCTGGCTAACAATGCAATCCGTTCAAGATTCCACCCAATTTCCATATTTACCAATTCTCTACATTTTCCCACATTTTTTGCATATTTAATCCACCCATTTTTACTCACTTTTACCCAGTTCAGGGCTTTCTATAAAGAAACCTTCTTTTTAGACCCAAAGTGTAATTTGTTTTTCAATTATGTTTAAGCTATTTCTCATAAATTACCTCGCTGCATTATCCAGAATAAATGCACTCCTTTTTTAAGGATATTCAATTGCTTTCATGAACAATCTGAGAGATAAACCTAAGTTATCTTTCTACACAACTAGAAATTATTGGAAAATTAAGAAATCAATTTTCAACCACTTGGGACACTCGGAGGATCTTAGCAATCCTCCACATATCACATGGCAGATTTCCCCGATCTGTGTGCCCCAAAGTGTGGCACATCAAGGTGATCTATCACCTCTCTAGAGAGTTCTACTCAGAACACTAAACCCTAAAGACATGATATAATTACTTGCCCTACACCGATCGTATTCCGGGCTACTTTGGAAACTCATGAATGTAGAGTATCAGACTACCTCCCTTTTTATTTTTTTTATTTCTCATGATTAGCATATCCTTCTTTTAGCACCCTGCCTAGTTAGCATTTGTAGAATGACAGATGATCTAATTGCTACGCCTAATTGGAATAGCTATTGTATCTTCTATACTACTATTTCCGATCTATAATTGATGCATTTAATATGTTCTGTTACCGCATCTAATCTGCTTGATTTTCTACAAGTGTTGTATTTCTTTTGTAACTGTCATTATCTCTCTTATTTGAAAATCAAACCATATTCATTAGCTTACATATGCTTATTACATGTAATGCTACTCATCGGCCCCAATCCAAAAATAAGCATCTTCATGGTGGGAGGCCCTGAGGTGATTACGACCCCAATTCACCTAAAAACTAGGACTTTTAGGATAATGACAGGAAGGACACAACCATCTCCATCTCTAAAATCCCACCCAAAAATTAAAACTACTTTTTCCCCTATTTTTTCTTTATCAAGACGATAAAAAAAGTCACCAATCTCCTTTTTTTGGCAATAAGAAAGCATACTGATACTGGTTCACCAGGTGAGATGAGAGTGCTAATCCTTCCGCACCTGTTACAAGACCGCCAAATGTGATCTTTGGATTTGGTTTTTGTTACCTCTTTCCTTTTAAATCTGACTCAGATAATCACCCATATTTACACCAGAGATTCAATGATGAATCTTTTTCCTCATTTTCATTCCAAATGTGGTAGTGACTTGGAACACCCCTATTTATTTTCATGTGAGGCTTCACATCCAAAAAGGATAGAGATTCCTTAGTGTATTTCTTTCTTTTTCCTCCTTTTTCTGGCAGGGTGCAACATACACAAAAAGGATGAAACATAAAGAGAAACTCAGAATATTGCACATGTGTTTTCAACGGGAAACAAAAGTGATATCTAGTTAGTATCGTGACGGTGAGTGATGAGGAATCTATGGAAAAATTGATATATTTTTCACATAAATAAGTATGGGGAATGATGGGAAAAAATTTCAAACAAGAATCTTAATTTTTTAGTAATTATATAGGCACATGAAAAAAAATCTTTGATATTTTCTTTATCTTTACATAAAGGTATATTCATCTAAATATTTTCAAAAATATCATTACTTTCCAACAATGAATATGTTTTCTAATAGTAGCTATTTCTTTTTCCTACTCCCTCTATATATTTTCTTTCCATCAATACTTTTTGAAAGCTAAACTTTCACAACTCATAATACTTCCTTCAGAAAATTGTTAAAGCTAAACATTAATTTTTCTCTAAAAATTTCATCACATTCAATTTTATAAAAGTAATGATATTTCAAATATGCTTTCCTCCTAAAACAAACTATTGATACCAGAAAATTGGTCCAATCTAAGTGGATTCCTTTCCCTCTAAAAAAATGTTCCCGCCAAATCATTTCAAATCCAAGTAAATAACGACATTATCTTGTAATACGATATACTTGCTGTCATTTCTTATGTCACAAATATATTCATTCTATTTATTATTTTTATCAAACAAAAAATGCACTTATGAGGGTGAGTTTTACAGATATTCCCTTAACATGTCTTCAAACCTATGCAACAAGTGATACTTTTCTATTTTTATTTTTACCTTCCCCTCCTTTTTCTTTTTCCTTTCTTCTATTATTTTTTCACCACCTTTTGAACACAACTTTTCCCACAAATAGCAGTTTCAAATTTTTTTCTTCGAAATCGGTTCCAAGTATGGAAAGATTGATTAGATTCTTTGACAGTTAAGACCCAATATCAACCCAAACATAGAGTTTGGTTTCTCTGTCCAACTTGGAATTGACCTAATTTGTTTAAGTTATAACCTAGAAGTGGCCTAGACTCATATTTTGATCAATAACTTGAAACTAAAAAGAATTTGTGAAATACATATAAACCAGGTGGGTAAAAATTCGAGTTCACTATTAGACAAACTTTTTAGAATAATTCCAGCCATAGTAGGCTATCCACCCACTGTCAATCCGAAAATAAAAAAAACATGGCCAACAACGCTTTCAAGAGATACTTCACCTACTGTCGATTTTTCATTACAACCCATAAAAAATCCATGCAAAATCTATACAAAGTGCAGTTAATGTATCACTCCCCCACGGATTTACTAGTGATTCTAATTCCACCACAAATTACAGAACACATTTAGATTCAAATTTTCATTCTTTACTAGTTCTTTCTATTTTTTAACTCTAAAATATCACTAGCTTTGATAGTGACATGTAGAGGGAGCCTCAATAGGTAGGTGTTGAGGGATCCTTGATGGCCTAGGTATAGAGGGAACCTCTATAGGCATTGTTACCACCTCGATAGGTTTGGTAGTTGGAGCTCTAATAGGTGTTGATGAAGGTATCTCGATAGACTTGGATCCTTTGACCTCTATAAATCATCTAGGGAGGAGCCTTGATAGCTAAACTATATATGGCACCTTGACAACCCATTTTTAGAGGTGCACCTCAATGGAGATGTAGAGGTGAACCTCAATGGGGGTTTAGAGGTGTACCTTCATAGGTGGGGGGTTTGAGGTCCAGTAGTTGGGAGGTTTTGACCTTGTATAGGCCTTGTGAGGAGAAACCTTGATGGGTATAGAGGAGAGATCCCTTGTTTGGATCACCCTCTATAACTTGAAAGTCTAATAGGTCCAATGTCTCCCTATGGTTTGATCTTTCATAGGTCCACTAATAAGGGGTAATTCTTAAATTTATCCACCCTCGCCCAAATATGGCCCTAACTAATTGACCCTAGGCTCCATTTGACATCAAAGAGAAAAAAGGAAATGAATAGGAGGACAAAGGTATCTGAGGAGGAGTACTTGAACCTCAATTTCCAAGCTTTTGAGCTTGTAGGTAGATCAAAATTAAATATCAAGCTTTCATAGGTGATGCCAAAGTGTGATAGCACATTTCTAACCCTAGTCTGTGTAAGATCTATGCATTATCCACTCTATTTTTACTGGTTACCCTCTCATATTCTTTCTTTGTCCAAGTTCCATGTAATTCAATTGTGGAAATTGTTGCATATATATAAAGAACCCTCCTTTTTTCCCTTTTAGCTCTAGTTGGTCGTAGATCTTGCTTGGAGGTGCTTCTTTGGAGCTTTACATGTATGTTTGGATGTGTCTAGGCGTCTATTTAGTAGAGTTCTTGTTTACTAATATTTTTCTAACGTCTAAGGTGAGTAATATAACTTCTTTTTCATCATTTCCTAAAAACTTGCATGAAAAACTCTAATATAATTAAATGTTGCTCCATTTGCCTAAATGTGGAGCTATCATGAATTGTTTCATGACAATATGAACTAATCTAGAATTTTCATGCCTTTTCCTATCTTTTAGTGCTAAATCTTGGTGATAATAACATGACCCCTTGATGCCTTGACTACTAAAATTCCAAAAAATTACAAATTTGCTAAAAAAATGGTATGGAAATTTGATACCATGTTAAACATAATGCAAAGATATAATCTTCCGTATTGTTTGGTTTGGATGGTCATAGTGGAAATAACAAGCTCATCTGAGTGTTATTCTGCTAAAATTTCATTCGACACAGAATATATACTGAAAAGTAGCTCATATATACCCTAAATGGTATTTTTATAGACAAGCTTGTAATAGCCATAACTTTCTTGTATTTTTCATTTTCCCAAGAAATTTTGTATCATGTTTGATGGATGGAATGTAAAGTAGAATGTACCCCTGGAGGTAATTTTTTATCCCTTATTGGGATATAGCCTTGTTGTGGACGAAGATGGTGATTGGTACCATGTATGGGTACTTTAACATATAATATGATGCAGTTTATATCTTCTAAAGTTAGTTATACTTGATTTAAGTCATAGTAAATTTTTAGCCTTGATTGCATCCTTGTTGATTAAGAATGAAATATGATGAAGTTGACCTAAATAATCAAGTGCAACCCTAATCTTGTGGTGTCATGTGACTCTAGGAGATATCTAGTGTTTTGAGAGGTTGTATAGTGAAGCAAGTATCCTTGTAGTGATATGAGGTTATGGGAAGGTGATTGAAGTCATACCTTGTTGAGTATACACAAGAGACTGGGAGTTGTTTTATATAGGATCCAATTATGGATATGAAAGTGTGGGATGGAGTCGTATGTGGTTCGTGACATGATGATTACATGGTTTGATAACCTATGTGATGAGGTATTGTGTGTAGAGTACCTAGGACTAAAGAAACTATTTCAGCCTACATTTTAGCTCTCTACAACTAGGTTTGTCCATTTTCCAACTATAAACTCTCTGCCCTCTACTCGACAATGCAACTCCCAGGAGAATAAATCAATCGTTTTTTTTTATTTGTTTAGCCATATTGAGACATATCACACTTCCGCTCGGGTCGAGGCAGCCACTTGGCCCTAAGATGGATCAAAGAAGAGTGGGGATGGAAAAATGAATGAAGCTTTGTTGTACTAGAATCATGAGCCCCTCTTATATCTCTGACTCAAGGAGAAAAATTGTCTTGTACTTGCATCGACTGAGGCATGATAGGGTCTTATGAAAATTATTAATCCTAAGAACTTATATGGTGAACTAGGGAACAATGCACTCACTAGATAGGGGTTATAGTGGTACACCTCAAACAACCCATGGCTTAATTACAAAACAAGTAATCAAGTTGTGTATTATATCTACTTACGATTCCTTTGGCACATCAATCATATGATTTCATTACTCTTCTTTACTTGCAAGTATTACATGTTTTCTCTTATATAACCCTTAGTATTATACCTATATTGTGAACACATACTGCTTCTTTCATTATTTTGCATTTATTAAATAATTAATAATATACTTTTAAGCATAGAAATCTTATATGTTGTATATCATATTGGTGGGACATGAGTCTCGCCCTTGTGGCTATCCACATCTTTTAGGTGATCGCCGTTATAACCAGGGCTTTTGTAACATCCTTGACCTGGGTTATGGCATAAACCTAAAAGTTTTTTTAAAGTAAGTTATTGATAAAAAAATTTTAATCTTTTGAAAAATAATTAAGACTCTCCTTGGGTTTAATTTTCAAGTTAGAGCTTAATTTTCAAGTTTGAGCTTATTTGCAAATTGTGTGTGCATTATATGATAGTTCGGGTGTAATTTGAAATTTACATAAAATGAGGGGTTATATTGTAATATGTCACATTTTGAACATGATTCAAGTGCTTTGCCATCATAAGAGAGAGAATGATGCTAAGGGGTGGCTTGTGGAAAGCCTAAGTTCCAAGTTAGAGCTTGTTTGAATAATGTTTGTGCCTTGTGTATCAGTTTTGGTGCAATTTGCATTTTACCCAAAATGTAGGGTTGATATGCAAATTACCACCTCTAGAGTGTACCTACTCTCTCTTAGAATCATATGGAGGATAGATAAAGAAATAGGCACCATGTTGGAATCATAATTAAGTAATGGTATTCTTGGTGATGAAAAGACCAAAAAGAGTTGTATAGTTCAAACCCTAATTGAGTTGTATCGAGTTGTAGAGCTTATATGGAAGTGCCTATCGGTCAAGGATCCATAGAGGAGGTCCCATATCATTTTTACAACTCTTGGCCTTTGCCATGATGGTTTAAGCACCACAAGAAGGTGATGGTTATCAGTTTACAACTTTTCTTGTAAAAGTTGTATCGGTTTGTGAATAAAGTGATGTTGAGATGAAATATCATACTCAAACAAGATAATTAATGCTGAAATCTTATCCCTAGATTATCCTCAAGAGTTTTGCATGTCAAGATAAATATGTGTGCATGCATGGACACGTGTCAACTATGCATGGACATGTGGCACCTAGTAGTATAAGGTGATGACACCTCTTATACACTCTCTCTCATGAACCTCAATTACATATACCACTCATTTCACCTACTAGTGAAACTTTTTGAATCCTACAACCCTCTTTCTCATAGATATCATGCATAATAGTGAGGAGCAAGGAGGAGCTTGAGCCTTAAGCTTAAGGTGAAGCCATCCATGGTCATGTTCAATCTCTTGGTTGAAGCATGAATCTCAGGTTGTGATTCTTCCTTTCTTTTCTTATTCACCAAATTCTTATCTATGGATTCTTTACATATAGAGGAGTTGTGAACAAGTCTTGGATCTTTGATAAGTTCATCCTCAACCTTGGGAATGTGAAGCTTTGGATCTTGGATCTTTGAAGTTGTTCTTGAGGCGGGTTATATAACTTGAACCTAATCATGTTATTGTTCGCCTTTAATCTTGCTATACTTGATGATCTATTTTCAATTTCAAGTTTTCTTGAATAATTGATGAATCCATGAGTTCTAATAGTTGAATAGGACTATTGTCCATGAACTAGAACAATAAGGAAGGAAAGTCTAGAGCTTGATGATGATGACATCATCATGGAACAAACTGATATCGGGTTGAAGCACCTCTAACCCGATATGGTGATGAAACCCAATATGGTGATATGAAACCCGATATACCTTAGAACCCCACAACTGATGAATGCATATTTATCATGGAATTCAATTACCATCTTGGGCTCATTTTGACTCAACACATCAAATCACACTCATTAAATATCAAAATGCATCATAATGTGCAAAATTACTTAATTGATTCGATTATCAAGGTTTTAACCAAATTTATGTAGATTTAATGTAGGTCTTGATAAAGTTGAACAATCATCTGGGTCCCACCTTCTCTCACCCTTGGTTTTGACCAATCAATCTAACCAATCAATTTCGCCCATTAGGTCTCAAGACCGTTTGAGCCCATTCAGTCTCAAGACCGATAGGCTAGCAGAGACCGATTGGAGGCATAACCCAGACCATTTGGACGGCTGACACAAGACCATTTGGAATCTGACTCAAGTCTGCACAATAGATGATTAAGATCTTGAAACATAGCACTCACCACGACCATGCTGTCACGCCATGACTGTGGCGTACCACCATCAGAACCAAAGGTCTCCGCCCGCCACGCCCATGCGAGCCAGCACGGCCATGGGGAAGTAGCATCACCACGACCGCGTTGTCACACCACGGCCGTGGCGCACTGCTATCAGAGCTCAAGTCTTCACCCACCACGCCCGTGCGAGGTAGCACGGCCGTGTGGCAACAACCTCACCACGACCGTGCTATCTCACCACGACTGTGGTGCGTCGTCCCCTACCTCCAACAACATGCAAATCTACCTTCCCTTCTCCTTCTTCCTACTACAAACCCCAACAACCACCGCACCTTCTACCTTCACCTCCGTCGACCTCAGATCTGACTAGACCTACCCTCCACTGTATTTTGCTCTTTGTACTGGTCACGCAGACCGTTTGGAGCTGCTAAACGGTCTCAGACCGTTTGGGATAGTCAGCAGAAACCGAATGGAGGAAGGCACCTCGAGACCGTTTGGTCTTTTAGTTCACCTACAAACCAAATAAGTAGCAGATCGAATGACCACATCTGTGTGAGCAAAACCATTTGCCAAAGCATGCTTGCAGACTGTATGGATTAGCAACTCTCAGAATGAATGACGGCTAGGGATGCAGACCGTTTGCTCCAACATTCGTGAAATGCAGGACCGAATGGAGAAGGGAAATCAACAAGACCGTTTGCCAAAGTGAAACTAGAAGACCATTTAGCATAGTAGATTGTTTGAGAAATGTGAAGACCAAATGAATCACGTAGACCGAATGGACAGATTGGAAGACCGTTTGGGCATCTACTGAAATGCAAGACCGTTTGCACATACAAGACCGAATGGACTTCAAAACCGTTTGCTACAGCAAACTGTTTGGGCACATTAATTAGCAAACCGTTTGAAGAGAAAATATCTACAAGACCGTGAGGGCCAGTCCTATGCCTATAAATTGGACCAGTAGGGTCCCCATTTGAGCATCGGTTCTGGGATGCTCACAGGCTACCTGTACACAGGTCTGATCCAAATCCATTGCCGTCCACGTTAGTTTCATTCCACCTACTGCCCGTGTTGCAACCAAGGAAGCTGAGGAGAGAAGGAAGACAGAGTGAGGGAGACTGTTCGGTCTATCTTGGCATCTCCCGTTCACGTCCAGATCTACTCTGACATGACATAGAAGGTCGTATCTTCTTCACTGAGCTGTGACTACCTTCTACACCGGGTTCATGGCGGATTTCTCTCTCTTTCTTATTCTTCTTGTTTCTCGCATCATGAGCGAGTAGTACCTTTTTGCTGGGGTGCAGGGACTAGCCCCGCTACCCATGAAATCATGTTCTTTTGTTAAGAATTCCATGTCAATGTGTATAACTTTCCATTTCATTGTTAGTTGGTACGTTTGTAGTTGATTATCTACTTGCTTTCATCTTGTTCTTTCCTTTATTGTGAAATCTTCTATATATGGGATGGAATGGTAGTTTATAAGTTTGACTCCTTGACGAGAACTTCTGATAGGATTCCTTGAGGTCGTAAGTGTATGATCTGTGAGGGAACGAGACATCTAGCCTATGGTGACGCTTCTGTGGTCTAAACATCCCTCAGGGAGGACCACAACCTTAGTTGGATTTTGTATCATCTTGTTTATCGTCGATGTTAGTTTGTAGATCTATCACTTGTTTACTTATCAATTAATGCAGCTAACTCCCAAACTAGAAATAGAATGGGATTTCTTCGAGGTCGTAAGTGCATGATCCGTGAGGGGACGAGCCATCTAGCCTTTAGTGACGCTTCTGTGTACCTAACACATGTACAGGGGGCCCAAAACCTTTGTTGGATTTCTATATCTTCAGAGCCGTAAGTAAGTGATCCGGATGGTGACGAGACATTTGATGCCTAAGGTGATGCTTACATGAACCTAACGCCCGTATGGGGGGGGTCTTGCGGCAGCTCTATTTGGATTGTTATATCTTGCCTGTATTGTTTGTGATTGAATGTGTTTGCGTGTGTAGCGGTGGTGAAACCTGATACCATCCCAACGATTCCATATCATTGATCTGAATTCAACTTTAATTCAAATTTTACTTTCTTGCAATTAGTTTAATTAACCTCAAATCAACCAGTCATTCTGAATATTAGTCTTAACTCGAACTAGATTAGACTGACAAGGATTCTTAAAAATGTTGTCCTTTGGGTTCGATCCTTAACTATACTGTGATAAGACTCATCTGCTTGCGGGTGGTATTATTTCACTTTGGTTTTGGTAAAAGATCGGGGATTTCAACCCCAAGTGAGTTTGTTAGTGCATTCAAAATACCACATCAAATTCTGGCACCGTTGCTGGAGACAACGAAATCAGTTAGTCAAATCTAGTTCTTTTAAGACTAATTTAGGATTTTGATTTTTCTTTTGAAACAATCGATCATCTACTTGAATTTGACTCTATTAGGTGGTTCTCACTTTCGAAATCTTTCTATTTTTAGGTACAATCCAAGGCGTAGTGCATGCACCGTTCGAACAACCCCAGACTAACAGTGAGTTTCGATCCCGAGATAGACAAAACTTTTCATCGTCAGATCAGAGAAAATCAAGCAAGAATGGCTCAAGAAGAGGAGGTGGCCCGAAGGGTGGCTCAAGCCATCAATGCACAGAGAGAGAGAGGCTCATGCAAGAAGCTAGATCTGCAGTCCAAGAAGAAATCCTAGCGGCGCAAGCAGTAGTACAAGCAGCAGAACTATAAAAGGATCTTAGAGAGTTCTCAATCCCGAAAGCTGTGAATGTGCATCATCCAGTAAAACCTCCCCACATCAATGCTGCCAATTTTGAGATACAAGAACATTGGATCACCTTGCTTCAAAACAACCCTTTCTATGGAAAACAAGGTGAAGATAGTCAAGAACACCTCCTAAGGTTTATTGATCTTTGTGCTATGACAAAGCAGAATGGAGTGTCTGATGATGCCATTAGACTTCGCCTCTTCAAGTATTCCCTTGCTGATAGAACCATAAGTTGGTACAAATCGTTGCAGAGTGAAATACCCATCACCACCTGGGAACAACTCCAAAATGTGTTTCTAGAAAAGTTCTACCCTCCATCTCTTACATATGAAATTAGAGGCCGAATAACAAATTTCACTCAAGTCCCTGGAGAAACACTTGCTAAAGCTTGGGATAGATACAAAGAGCTTCTACGCAAATGTCCACACCATGGAATTCCTAAGAATCAACTCATCGAAATTTTCTATAGGGGTGTGGACGAAGATATCAAGAGATTCTTAGATTCCTCATCTGGAGGAAACTTCATGCATCAAAGTTATGATAGTGCATGGAGAGTTGTAACCCTTGGAGATGAAAATCAAGCTAATTGGGGTAGATCTGTAGGTAAAGGAGTATTGAAAGTAGCTATGGATCTCTTACCGCAATCATGGAGAATCTTTTGGCTGGAGCTAGGGCGATCCCAGAGGTGATTTCGGAGGTGATTGGAGTGACGACGACTCAGACAGTGGACGAGAATGCTGTAGCAAGTGGATCTGCTCTTCCTGAAGCTCCTCAGGTTGGGAATGTGGTGGATCTGAGCAATGTGGAGAAAATCAAAGACCCAGGGAAACAAGACAGTACTCGTGTCGGTTCGATTGGTGTGTCATCGCAGCCGAGATCGTGGGCGGATTTGGTGAGTTCGAAGAAGGAATCCACGGGCAAGTCATTCAAGAAGATGGAAGTCCAGGTTGAGAACGGAAAGCTTCTATATCCTAGATCTATTACGGAGCGGAATGTTCAGAAGTGGAAGTTGGCAACGGCAGGCTATATTGTCGGGCTTACGCCTCATTGGACCTCACTGGTGTGTTTCCTTGCACAGCTTTGGAAATTGAAGGGTTCGTTGGAGATTAAATCAAGAGGTAAGGGATTCTTTGTTCTCTTGTTCTCGAGCGAGGAAGATTTAGCCACGACTATTGATGGTGGTCCATGGTTCATCACCAGTAAGCCTTTAATCATAAAGAAGTGGGAGAGGGGTGAACCAATGGAGAAGGTCAAAATGTCTGAGATTCCTATTTGGCTAAAGATATACGATCTGTCGTTAGAATTATGGGATGAAGAGATGTTCTCCAGAATCAGATCATTTTTGGGAAAACCGCTGTGAACTGATTCTCTTACTTCGGAGCTCGTTCGGCTGGAATACGCTAGACTCCAGGTATTGGTAGATATGGATTTTACTTTCCCAGAGGAACTGGACCTGCAAAGTGACGATGGACAAACAGACAGAGTTCGATTTGATTATGAGTGGAGGCCTGAGCTGTGCAATGATTGTGGTACTTTCGGGCATGAAGCTAGACTCTGTTGGGTGAAGAAGAAGAACCCTGCGGTGGCGGGGGTTCAGTTGACGGCGAAGCAGGTTTGGGTGCCGAAGAAGAAGATCATGCCTATTTCAAATAGTGATGAAGAGGTTGAGGTCTTCAGTGATGCGGTTGAGATCATCACTCTTGCTGGCGATAACCTTGGGACGGCTGCGGAGGTAGAACAGAGGAGGACTTAGGTAGCTGCTGTTACGTCTGCTTCATCTCTGGAATGGGTTCAGCAAAGGAGGAAGTCCAAATATCCACCAAGAGTTGCTGTGAAGCCTGTGTCTGGGGTAAGAAACATACAATTGTCTCCGAACAAGTTCTCTATGTTAGCAAATTTGGGGGCAGGAACGGATGGGAATGGCAATGCGGGAGGGGGTGAACTGCTTCGTCCAAATGGATAGGCCTTTATCGATTTGCGCCTGGAATGTGAGGGGGATTCACAATAAATTACCCTGCATTCGAGGTGAGATCGGTAGGGTGAAGCAAAACATCATGATTATTCTAGAGTCCAGAACTAATAAGGAGGATCTGTCGAGTGTTGTCAATGAGTTGTGGAGTGGCGCGTCTTATATTTCTAATGAAGATTACTACTCGCACACTAGAATCATCATTCTGTGGAGAGATACTGATATTAGTGTTAGTAAGATTTTGGATAATGATTAGGTGATTCATTGTAGGGTTGATATTGTTAGTAGGCAAGCTAGTTTTCATCTTTCTGCTGTTTATGGTTCAAATGATGATGGTGATAGGGTCAGACTGTGGGAGGCTATGAATTCCTTTTCCTGTGAGACGGATTTACCCTGGTGTGCCCTTGGAGATGTCAATGCAGTTAGATTTGCTTCTGAAAAGTTAGGGAAGCAACCTCCTTCGAACAGAAGTATGAGGGATTTTAACGATTCTCTGGAGTTCAATGGTCTTATTGAGATTCCTATGAAAGGCCCATTTTTTACTTAGGATAGCCACAACAGGAAGGGTGTTAGCACGTTCTCCAAAATAGATAGGTTGTTTTGCAATCCTAAGTTCCTTTCTCTCTTTCCTGCTATGTGGGGTGAAGTGATTTCTAATACTATTAGTGATCACTGCTCGGTGGTGCTACACCTGCAAACTAAGAAGAAGAAGGGTACTCCCTTTAGATTCATTAACAGCTGGATTACTCAACCGGGGTTCCACGATGTGGTGAATAAGGCGTGGAATAGTGTGAATGTGAAGGGTGCTCCTATGTTTAGAGTATATAGAAGATTGAACGCTGTGAAGGAAGCATTGTTGAAGTGGAACAGGGAGAAGGTAGGTAACTTCTCTTCTAAAACGAAGGAGCTAGAGAGTGATGTGTCGGAGCTGTAAAAAGCTATTGACAATTCTCCCAATGATCCTAGTCTGCAGGTTCAATTAGCAGGGCTGCAGAAAGCTCTTAGCAAGGCTGTGCTGGATGAAGAGCTGTTCTTGAGGCAAAAGTCAAGAGTCAGTTGGCTTAAAGAAGGAGTCATGAACTCTTCTTTCTTCTATGCTTCCCTGAAGACTCGGAGGATGCATAATGGTATCTATATGCTTCATGATGGTGATAAAGTCCTTTGTGATGAGCCCGGTATCTTTGATTGTGTTGTGGGTTTTTATAAGGAGCTTTTTAACTCTTCTGATAGTAGTGTGGTCGATTGGGATGTCAATTGGGTGATTCCTACCATTTCAGATGTGCAAAAGACTAAGCTGAGAAGATGGGTTACTAGGGAAGAAGTTGACTCTGTGGTTAAAAGTTTGAATGGGGATAAAGCCCCGGGCCCAGATGGTTTTAATGGGGCTTTCTTCAAGTGCTGCTGGCCGACTATAGGAGAGGAGGTTACTAAAGCTATCCTCAGCTTCTTCGATACTGGCAAGCTTCTTCATGAATGCAATAGATCATTTATTACTCTTATCCCTAAAGTTCATGGTGCTTCTAGTCTTAAGGAATTCCGACCCATTTCGTTATGCAATATTATCTTTAAGATCATCACAAAGATTTTGGCAAACAGGCTAAAAGATATCTTTCCTAATCTGATTTCTAAAAATCAAGATGCGTTTATCAAAGGAAGAGGTATTATGGATGCTATCCTCCTAGCTAATGAGTTGTTGAGCTCTTTTTCTTCTCCTAAAGGCTTGCCTATGATGTGTCTCAAAGCTGACCTATCAAAAGCTTATGACACAGTGAGAAGAGACTATGTGATGTTTCTTATGGAAAAAATGAACTTCCCTTCTTGTTGGATTTCCTGGATTAGGGCTTGTTTCAATACGGCTTCTTTTCAGGTCCTTATTAATGGCCCACCCTCCAATCCCTTTGAAGCTTCCAATGGCATAAGGCAGGGGGACCCTTTAGCCCCGTATTTGTGTGTTATTTCTATGCAGGGGTTTACCTCAGTCATGGAATCCGAGGTTAAGGCAAAGTGTATCACTCCTATTAGAGCTTCAGACACTTTTGGGGTGTCTCATATAATTTTTGCTGATGATTTGCTGCTCTTCACTAAGGCTGATACAAACAACGCATGTCAGATTGTCAAAATCCTAGACACCTTCTGTTACATCTCAGGCCTTAGACTCAAAAATCTCAAGAGTCAGTTGTTTCTTAGCAAAGGTGCTATTGGTCTGGCTGATGAGTTGGAAAATGCTCTTGGTGTGAGTAGGTGCGATCTTCCAGTTAGATACTTGGGTCTTCCCCTTTTTGCAGGTCGTCTAACTAAAGCTATGTGTGTACCTGTTGTTGACAAGATTAAGAGAAGGCTGGATGCTTGGAAAGGGAAGCTTCTTTCCTTTGTAGGGAGGGTGGAATTAGTTATCTCGACTCTGTCTACCTATCATATCTTTTGGTCAGCTGTGTTTCCCCTGCCTAGAGAAGTGGTCAAAGACATTGAAGGGCATATGAGAAACTTTATATGGGGTGATCGAGATGATCATAAGAAGCTACATATGGTGTCTTGGGAATAGATTTGCAAGCCTAAAGCTGAAGGTGGTATGGGTGTTCGTATGGTGGGTGATTGGTCAAAAGCTGGGCTTCTTAAAAACCTTTGGGATGTTGCAAGCAGAAAGGATTCGCTTTGGGTCAAATGGTTGCACGAAAAATATATCAGGGAGATGTCTGTTTGGTCGGTTGGATGTAAATCCACGACCACCTGGGTTTGGAGGAAGCTGCTTAATGTTAGGGGTCTGCTCCGAGCAAATATTGAGTTCTATGTTGGAAATGGAAAGTTCTTCTTGTTTTGGTATGATCCTTGGATTCCTGGGAAGAAGATGCTGCTGGAGATTTGTGATGCTCATCTCATTCTCAGATTGGGGAAAGGACACTTTTGTAGAATTCATGAGTGTTTGCTGAACAATAGATGGGAACTCCCTAATTTCCAGGGAGTGGAGGTGATTAAAAGGGTGGTTTCTATTTTGAAGGATCTTAATGATAAAGAGGATGTTGTTCTCTATAGAGGAAGAAGTGAGTTCAGGATCAAGGACAGATGGGAGATTGCTAGAAAGAGTTCTGAAGATGTGCGTTGGGCGAGATGGGTGTGGAAGTCTAGTTTCCCGAGGAGTAGTTCCTGTTTTATCTGGAAATGCTTCTTGAGGAAACTTCCTACCTGCTATTACTTGATGAGAATCGGTTTTTCCATGGCGCCGAGGTGCGCGCTCTGCTATTCTGACATGGAGGATATGGAACATTTGCTGTTTGGCTGTAGCTTCAGTTCTGATATTTGGGCCTTCTTTCACGATGAGTATGATGCCAATCCTAAGTGCTTAGATGATGTCTTGATGTTCTCGGGAGAGAGGAAGACTGCTGCAGGGCTTATATGTCAAAGACTGTGGCAGGAAAGAAATCAAAGGGTTTTTTGCAGCTTTAGTAGGAGTGCGGAAAGGATTTGGAAACAAGTATGTATAGATACAAAATCGATACATGGTTGAGGGTGTATAGTTAGTTTTGGTTTGTTGTTTTCCTTATATTTTCTTTCCTCTTTGTTTGGGCTTTGCCCTAGGCATTGTACATACTCGTCTTCTTTTATCAATGGAAAAGGACACACGCTAGGTTCACCAAAAAAAAAAGAAAGTAGCTATGGCTGAAGCTACTCCCGAGTACAAGTCTATAGTTGAAACCTTGAAACTCTTAGTTGTCAAGCAAGACCATATTGAATCATGTCTTGCTGCTATTGGAAGAGGACGTTCACCCACCAGACAACAAGAACAGATCAAGTCAGCTTCATTGTTCTATGAAGCATGTAAAAGTACTAATCATTCCACATTAGCATGTAATGTTCATTACGAAGTTGTTCTAAGAAACATATGTGGACAAGGAGACAATGGTCAAATGGAAAATCTTAATGCTATTAATACCATCCCTGGTTAAAGTTACTACAATCCAAATCAGAATAGGAATCATCCAGTATTTCAATATGGAAACCCCTCTGGAGCAGTAAACTCACATCAATTTGGTTCAAACAATCAACCACGAGGACCACGAGGATTCCAATACAATCAGCAACATAATTTTGGAAATCAAGGAAATTTCAAGGGAAACTTTCAGAATAGAAACTTCAATAACTATCAAAACAACTCCCAATATCAGAGTCTTAACCAAGTTCCTTATCAACAACAAGGACAACAAGCATGTCCCGTATCTCCTGATGACAAGCTATCAACCATTGAAAAGATGTTGCAAACTCAGCAAACTATGATAGCTAACCAACAAGCTCAACAGAAGGCTATTGAATCTCAACTAGCACAACTCACAGCTAGCATAAAACCGCCTGCTGGGGCCTTTGTTGGCCAACCCAAGAATAATCCTAAGCATCCTGAACAATTGAAGGCTGTCACCACCAGGTCGGGAAAAGACTATTCTGATCCTCCTATCAAGATACCTATGGTTGTTATAGAGGAAGATGAACCTGTGATTGTCCAAGACTCAACAACACCGGAGTCTCAACCAAAAGAACTAGTAACTGCTGATAAGACAGATAAGGAAAGTCCTGAGAAACCTATCAATGAAGAAACTGAAACACCAGAACCTGATGTTCCTATATACAAGCCCCGTATATCGTTCCCTACTTGTTTAAGGAAAACCAAGCTTGATACTCGGTTCAATAAGTTTAAAGAAGCAATGAAGAAACTTCATGTTGATATACCCTTTTTGGATGCGCTGGCTGAGATACCAGCCTGGAAAAAGTACTTAAAGTCACTACTGACCAGGTAATATATAACTGAAGAATATGAGACAGTCAAGTTAGCTAAAACCACTTCAGATATCATCCAGAGTAAGATGCCAAAGAAGTAGAAAGATCCAGGATCTTTTGGGATTTCCTGTCATACCGGTGATTCTTCATGCAAGAAAGGACTAGCAGATCTTGGTGCTAGCATCTCCATCATGCCACTCACCCTTTGCAAAAGGCTAGGGTTTGTTGAACTTCTTCCAACTGGCATGCCCATACAAATCGTAGACAATTCGATAAAATGCCCATTAGGAATTATTGAGGATGTACCTGTCAAGGTAGGGAAAGATTCTTATGTTCCATGTGACTTTGTCATCATGGACATAAAAGAGGACGCCAGATATCCTCTCATCATTGGATGTTCGTTCCTCGCCACTGTAAGAGTTCTAATTGATGTTGAAGCAGGAACATTGCTTCTCAGACTTGGTAAAGAAACTCTCGAATTTAAAGTCTTTAAAAGTATGAGAAGACCAAGTATGCAAGAAGAAGTCTATCTGATTGACTGCATTGAGCAAATGTCACTTATGACTCAAGAGCATCATGAATCAGATGATCCTTTAGAAGTTGCTCTAACGAACCCATCAGTTGATGAACCAATTGACGAACAAGTAAATGATTGCATCGAATCCCTCGACTCATTAAAGAAGATGTTGAAGCCACTAGTGAAGAACTCAAAGCTATGCAAACTATAGAAGAAACATGTGAAAAACCAGAGGCTCCCAAAATGAATACCCTACCTGAAGGACTGAAGTACGTGTTTTTAGACGATCTCAAAGTTTGCCTAGTTATTATAAATTCCGATCTAACAGCTGAACAAGAAGATAAACTCCTGAAGGAATTAAGGGAAAGAAAGAAAGCCATCGGTTATAAAATGAGTGACCTCACTAGGGTCAGTCAAGCGTTGTGTATGCACAAGATCCCTATGATGGAAGACCACAAGCCTACTATTGAGCATCAATGGAAATTGAATCCAAATATGAAGGAAGTGGTCTGTCATGAGGTCATTAAACTGCTCACAGCTGGAATAATCTATTTGATATCTGATTCGCCATGGGTGAGCCCAGTGCATGTAGTCTCGAAGAAAGGTGGAACAACTGTTATACAAAATGAAAACAATGAACTCATCCCCACTCGAACAATCACAGGGTGGAGGATGTGCATAAATTATAGGAAGTTAAATAAGGCAACTCAAAAAGATCATTTTCTAATGCCCTTTCTTGATCAAGTATTAGAGCGGTTGGTTCATCAAGAATACTTATGTTATCTCGATGGTTACTCTGGATTCTACCAAATACCTATACACCCATATGACCAAGAGAAAACCACCTTCACATGCCCATTAGGAACATACACATTTAGAAGAATGCCATTCGGACTCTGCAATGCGCCTATAACTTTCCAGCATTGCATGGCTGCTATATTTTCCAGTCTCACCGAAACCATTATGGAAGTTTTCATGGATGATTTGTCTGTATATAGAGATTCATTAGATTCATGTCTAAAACACCTCTCCCTGGTCCTCAAACGATGTGAAGAATCTCACCTTGTTCTCAACTGGGAGATGTGTCATTTTATGGTAAAAGAAGGAATTGTCCTCGGCTATAGGGTCAGCAATAGAGGATTTGAAGTAGATAAAGCCAAGATTGAAGTGATTTCCAAGCTCTCTGTCCCTATTAATGTAAAGGAAGTTCGAGCATTCTTTGGTCACGTAGGTTTCTATAGATGGTTTATAAAGGATTTCTCGAAGATAACCAAGCCGATGACAAATTTGTTACTAAAGGATGCTGAATTCAATTTTGACGAAGAATGTGAAAAAAGTTTCAACACACTGAAGCATGCCCTTACAACTACACCCATCATTAGAGCTCCTGATTGGGACCACCCTTTTTAAATCATGTGTGATGCAAGCGATTATGTTGTAGGTTCTTCTTGGGCCAATGTATAGAAAAGAAACATTATGTGATCTATTATGCATCGAAGACCCTCAATGAAGTTCATAGGAATTATGCTAGTACTGAGAAAGAACTTCTGGCAGTCATGTATGCTTTTGACAAGTTTAGATCCTACCTAATTGGTTCAAAGGTCATTGTCTACACAGATCATACTGTCATTCGTTACCTTCTAGCAAAGAAAGATGCAAAACATAGGTTAATTAGATGGATTCTCCTATTGCAAGAATTTGATTTAGAGATAAAAGATAAAAAGGGTACAGAGAATGTTGTAGCAGACCACCTCAGTCGCATCCACACCTTGGATACAGAAAAGATTCTGATCAATGATTCCCTGTTGGATGATCAACTAATGAAGGTCTCAGAAGCTATACCATGGTACTCGGATTTTGTGAACTACCTCGTTGCTGGGGTTATTCATCCTCAATGCACCAGAAATGCACTGAAGAAATTTATGCATGATGTGAAACAATACTATTGGGATGAGCCGTACCTTTTCAAAATATGTCCTGATGGTCTGTATAGATGATGTATCATGGAAGAAGAAGCTCAACTTATTTTGGAATAATATCACTCAGGACCAGTGGGAGGACATATGTGCTCTAAAAAGACTGCCTTGAAGGTTTTGCAATGTGGATTCTTCTGGCCAACCATATCCAAAGATTCCTATGACTTTGTCCTATCATGTGACAAATGTCAAAGATCAGGCAATATAACAAAGAGAGATGAGATGCCACTGAATCTATGGCAAGAAGTAGAGATATTCGATGTTTGGGGGGTGGACTACATGGGTCCATTCCCATCTTCTCATGTATTTTCATACATCCTAGTGGCGGTGGACTATGTCTCAAAATGGGTTGAAACCATACCAACCATCACTAGTGATTCCAAACCAGTCATCAAATTATTTAAGGATATTATTTTCCCCCATTTTGGTGTCCCACGCACGGTGATATCCGACGGAGGTTCCCATTTTCTCGAAAGAAGCTTTGAAGCATTGCTAACAAAGTATGGTGTTACACATAAGGTAGCCTCACCCTACCATCCACAAATGAGTGTACATGTAGAGGTTTCTAACCGTCAACTCAAAACTATCCTAGAAACGATAGTCAGCCGCAATCGGAAGAATTGGTCTGTGAAAATTAATGACGCATTATGGGCCTATCAAACTGCTTATAAAACTCCCCTCGGGACTACACCTTTTCGATTAATATATGGAAAGGCTTGCCACCTGCCAGTCGAACTGGAACACAAGGCATGGTGGGCAATTAAACAACTAAACTTTGACATGAAAAAAGCAGGCCAAGACAGGATTCTACAACTCCAAGAGCTGGATGAACTCAGGATGATAGCTTATGAGAATGCACGAATCTACAAAGAACACACAAAACTTTGGCACGATGGACATCTAAAAAGAAAAGACATACAAGTGGGAGACCAAGTTCTACTATTCAACTCAAGGTTGAAGTTATTCCTAGGAAAACTCTGCTCACGTTGGTTTGGGCCTTATATTGTCAAGGGCATCTACCCACATGGTGCTTTCTCTTTATGGAGTGAAAAGCCAGGTGAATTCATGGTAAATGGTCAACGTTTGAAAAGATACTTCATCACGGCTGACATAAGCACTGAAGCAATAATAGATCTCTCCAATCAAAAGGAACCACCATGACGTTGAAGATATCAAGTCGAGCCAAAGACGTAAAACAAAGGCGCTTGTCAGGAGGCAACTCGATAAATAAATTTTTTTTTAGCTTTGATTTTGAATTAGAAATTTTTCCTTAATTTTGTTTTTTTAGATAATTTTGCACCAAATAAAATTTGCATCGCGAGATGCTATATTGAGTTCTGATTGATCTTTCTTTTCTAGATTTTCAGATGGAGGATGCACACTGCCTGGAATGCAATCACATCTCGTGGTCCAACCGGCACGAAGTTTCCCTCCATCTCAGATTTAGAGTTTGCTCGGGATGAGAAAATTTCTAAGTTCGGGGTGGAGGGTGGGCGGTACGTATCTTACTTTCCACCTTCACCCATCTAATTCAGACTTAAGATTGCATCATCGCATTTTTGATAAAAAATTTAAAAAATTTAAAAAATTTTAAAGTCTTTCAAAGAAATTGAACAGATACTTGATGAAATTTTTGACACTTCTTGTTTTATTAAAAGTCACAAACTAACCTGCTATTCATTTTGAATCATTATATCCTCCTTATTCGAAGTAAATCCTCCAAATGACCACTTTTTGAAACAAGCCTTTTGATTGAAATCATCTTGTGAAGCTTATGATTCCTAACATCATGATACTTATGCAAAAATGACAAACGTATGTCGAACTGATAGGGATCAAACACGTCATGCTTCCTAACTGACTAGTAGAACAATAACACGGAATCTCCACCGGACCCTCATCAAGTCATTATTTGAGCAAAGTACGATAAAGAGAACAACCCGGTGCACTGAATTATAAATCAAGTTGCATTCTGATCTGAACTCTCTTCTACACTTTTTCTATCATCTTCATACCTCTCCATCCATTAAGAAACAAAAATAGCCAAAATGATGCCAAACCCTAAGTTCGTGGTGGCTCGCCACTTCCTTCTATATCCACTTCTTCCATACCCCTCGTAAATTAATAGGGTCGTACCACCAAAAATGCAATCTTGAGTCGAATAGAGGAGAGATTTGCAAACAAAAAGATGCCAAAGCGCACACAAAAAGAAATGCAATCTTGACTCGAATAGAGGAGAGATTCACATAAAAAATGCAATTGCAAAGCAAATAAAAAGAAAATCTCAAGTCAAATAGAGGAGAGATTTACTTCTTCCTTCCATGACACCATTCACTCCATTTTCTACCTAATGGCACAATGCATGCCCCCACTATCTTAAAAAACACCAGTGTCAGATCAGATGCACACTTGTTGTTCTGTGGGTATCTCCGGACTCTTACAAAACTCTTTGACATGCTTGTTGTTGGAAAAAGTGAGGAGGAAGTGATGTTGGAAAATGAACTCAGGAACAACGATAAGGTAAGATGTGTTTAGTGATCTCAGGAAGTTGAGATGTTGAGTCATTCTAAGCAGAAAGGAAACAATCATGATGTGAAGATGAAGCAATCACACAAGTTGAAAGTATTCAATTGGCGACCGTTTCAGATTTTGTGTTACTCGAGGACGAGCAACGTTTAAGTTCGGGGTATTATGATGAATGCATATTTATCATGGAATTCAATTACCATCTTGGGCTCATTTGGACTCAACACATCAAATCACACTCATTAAATATCAAAATGCATCATAATGTGCAAAATTACTTAATCGATTCGATTATCAAGGTTTTAACCAAATTTATGTTGATTTAATTTAGGTCTTGATAAAGTTGAACAATCATCCGGGTCCCACCTTCTCTCACCCTTGGTTCTGACCAATCGATCTAACCAAGTGATTTTGCCCATTCAGTCTCAAGACCGTTTGAGCCCATTCGGTCTCAAGACCGTTTGAGCCCATTCGGTCTCAAAACCGATAGGCCAACAGAGACCGATTGGAGGCATAACCCAGACCATTTGGACGATCGACATAAGACCGTTTGGAATCTGACTCAAATCTGCGCAACAGATGAGCAAGATCTTAAAACAGAGCACTCGCCATGACCATGTTGTCATGCTATAAATGTGGTGTACCACCATTAGAACCAAAGGTCTCTGTCTGCCATGCCCATGCGAGGCAGCACAACTGTGGGGCAGTAGCATCACCACGGCCGTGTTGTCACACCATGGCCGTGGTGCACCGCCATCAGAGCTCAAGTCTTCACCCACCATGCCCGTGCGAGGTAGCACAGCCGTGTGGCAGCAACCTCACCACGACTTTGCTGTCTCACCACGACTGTGGCACGTCGTCCCCTACCTCCAGCAACCTGTAAATCCACCTTCCCTTCTCCTTCTTCCTACTACAAACCCCAGCAACCACTACACCTTCTACCTCCATCTCCGTCGACCTCAGATCTGCCTAGACCTTCTGTCCACCGTATTGTGCTCTCTGTACTGGTCACGCAGACCGTTTGGTGCTGCTAAACGATCTCAGACCATTTGGGATAGTTAGCAGAAATTGAATGGAGGAAGGCACCTCGAGACCGTTCGGTCTTTTAGTTCACCTGCAAACTGAATAAGCAGTAGATGGAATGACCACATCTCTGTGAGAAAAACCATTTGCCAAAGCATGCTTACGGACCATGTGGATTAGCAGCTCTCAGACCGAATGAAGGCTAGGGATGCAGACTGTTTGCTCCAGCAGTCGTGAAATGCAGGACCAAATGGAAAAGGGAAATCAACAAGTCTGTTTTCCAAAGTGAAACTTGAAGACCGTTTAGCATAGAAGATCGTTTGAGAAATGTGAAGACCGAATAAATCACGTAGACTGAATGGACATATTCAAAGACCGTTTGGGCATCTGCTGAAATGCAAGACCATTTGCACATATAGGGCCGAATGGACTTCAAAACTGTTTGTTGCAGCAAACCATTTGGGCACATTACTTAGCAAACCATTTGAAGAGAAAATATCTACAAGACCGTGAGGGCCAGTCCTATGCCTAAAAATAGGACCAGTAGGGTCCCCATTTGGGCATCAGTTCTGGGATGCCGACATGCTGCATGTACACAGGTCTGATCCAAATCTAGTGACGTCCACGCTAGTTTCATTCCCCCTTCTACCCATGCTGCAACCAAGGAGGCTGAGGAGAGAAGGAAGACAGAGTGAGGGAGACTGTTCGGTCTGTCTTGACATCTCCCGTTCACATCCAGATCTGCTCTGACACGACGTAGAAGGCTGTATCTTCTTCACCGAGCTGCGACTACCTTCTACATCGAGTTCATGGCAGATTTCTCTCTCTTTCTTATTCTTCTTATTTCTCACATCATGAGCGAGTAGTACCTTTTCACTGGGGTGTAGGGACTAGCCCCACTGCCCATGCAAGCATGTTCTTTTGCTAAGCATTCCATGGCAATGTGTATAACTTTCAATTTCATTATTAGTTGGTACGTTTGTAGTTGATTATCTACTTGCTTTCATCTTGTTCTTTCCTTTATTGTGAAATCTTCTTTATATGGGATGGAATGGTGGTTTACAAGTTTGACTCCTTGACGAGAACTTATGATAGGATTCCTTGAGGTCGTAAGTGTATGATCCGTGAGGGGACGAGACATCTAGCCTACGGTGACGCTTCTGTGGTCTAAACATCCCTCAGGGAGGACCACAGTCTTAGTTGGATTTTGTATCGTCTTGTTTATCATCGATGTTAGTTTGTAGATCTATCACCTACTTACTTATCAATTAATGTGGTTGACTCCCGAACTAGAAATAGAATGAGATTTCTTCGATGTCGTAAGTGCATGATCCGTGAGAGGACGAGCCATCTAGCCTTCGATAACGCTTCTGTGTGCCTAACGCCTGTATAGGGGGCCCACAACCTTCATTGGATTTTTGTATCTTCAGAGCGGTAAGTAAGTGATCCAGATGGTGATGAGACATCTGTTGCCTAGGTGATGCTTACGTGAACCTAACGCCCGTATGGGGGGTCTTACAGCAGCTCTATTTGGATTGTTATATCTTGCCTGGATTGTTTGTGATTGAATGTGTTTGCGTGTGTAGCGATGGTGAAACCCGATACCATCCCAGTGATTCCATATCATTGATCTAAATTCAACTTTAATTCAGCTTTTACTTTCTTGCAATTATTTTAATTAACCTCAAATCAACCAATCGTTCTAAATATTAGTCTTAACTCGAACTAGATTAGACTGACAAGGATTCTTAAAAATGTTGTCATTTAGGTTCGATCCTTAACTATACTGCGATAAGACTCGTCCGCTTGTAGGTGGTATTATTGCACTTTGGTTTTGGTAAAAGCTCAGGTATTTCAACCCCGAGTGTGTTTGTTAGTGCATTCAAAATACCACATCAACACCCCTATCATTTTGTGCTTTTGGGTTGGTTGAAAAAAAAAGACTAACCAGCTGTCTAACCTGTCACTAAACACATGGTAAGTTGATACTTTAAAGGTTTGAAGAGGTATGAGCATAAGGGTCTAACCCAATATGCAAAACCCTAAACTTGAGTAACCTGATATGGTGTAAAGCTGTAACAAACTGAATTCCATGGTCTTTTTTATAATTTACCCACCTTCAGTATTTTATTTTCTTTCTAGTCCTTTTGGACCTTTTTCATAAATCCCCCATCCTTTGAGTCTTCTTTGGCCTCAATATTGAAATTGAGCCTTTCTTGAGGATGTAATTCACAATCTACCCACATTTATGATTATGTTGGGGGTTTTGCTCAAATAACCCCCTTAATGTAATTATTGAGGACTAATTATGCAATATGGCCATTAATCAGAGAATATAAGTGGATAATTCTAATTTAGAGCTTTTATCTCTTTTTAGATAAAGATATGATTAATAATGTGTATTTGAGTTAAGGTATGAGAGTAATTAATCTTTTTCTTTCTCTCTCCTTAAAAATGATATTAATGTATGAAATGATGCTATTATGTTGAAATGTGACTTTTAATGATGATATATCTCGAATTTCACTCACTTATGTCATTAAGAGACTGTCTGTATATTAATCATTCATTTTATACATTAAAATATGCATTAATAGTCAATATAGCATTTAAGGGCCAAGATATGTGTAAAATGAGAAACTAAAGGCATAGCATTGTTGTAGGAGTCGTATTTAATCTATGGTACAAATTTGGTGTCTTTTGGACTTTATTTTACCTTTCAAATGGATTTAACAAGTTTTAATATAGTGTAAGTATAGAATATTAATTGATTTTCTAAGAATATCATTGATGTCATTTAAATCGATGCGTCACGCTAAGGCTCGTCAATTTCCTTGTCACACGCGCCATCCAACGGTTTGGATTCGATGCTACTTCGATCAACGGCTCTGACTTGATCTTAGTCTGATCGGACGGCTGGCGAGCCATCTTCAACCTCAAGCCGCGCAACCAGTTCTGGCTCCTTAGTTCCGCGACCCCGATCTCCCTCTCCTCTTCACTCTTTCACAAGGTAATTGTCCCATAGGCTTTGTCTCCTCACGACGCATCTAACAAGCCTTGGCTCTTCTTCTCTCCTCCTCTGAGAAGGAAATGCCCCTCCCGTCCTCTTCCTCCTCTCCGCCATGAAATAGCAGTGAGGGTAGGAGACCTCCCCATGACTATTTAAGGGCATCTAAAGCCTCTTCGACTTTCATACCTCCTTCCTCCTCACCAAATTGCACCTCTACCCCTCTCACGCTCCCCGACCTACTCCATTTCCACTTCCGGCAACCTCGACTAAGAGACGGCGCCGCCGACCATTTCGATCGAATTCCTCATGCGGTAAGCATCTAAGGTTTTATAGTTCTCCCCCAACTCTCTACTTGCCCTGAGATGACCCTAAGTGTCGGGTCCTATAGACCCCGATTCTGACCGCCACCAGCGCTCGGCGTTTCCATGGTCCAGTGTGCCTCCAACCACGTTCTTGCTTGTGTTCGATTCGGTTTGAACCAACGATCATGATAGTGACCTTGGTTGAGGCTGATGTTGTGTTTCGCGATGGCTTCGACCGGGTCCGAGTTTCCCCTGTTCTTTGGCCGCCTCCACCGCGTTGTAAGGCTACGGTAGTCCTTGCCCTGAAGCAAATGACTCTCCAGTTCCGCGATGTCTCAGTGAGTCTTTTGGCATCGTTCTGCGGTGAGTGTGTGGCGTGCTGGGGTGAGGTCGGGCTAGAGTCGAGCTCCTGAAGCTCGCTGCTATGCCATGGCCCTGTGGTAACAAGCCAGGTCAGGTAATGACATTGGCACCCCCGTGATTTCAATTGAACGATTATTTTGGCATGGGCATTGTTGTCTTTTCGACATTTCTTTTGTTTTTCACAGCCAAGAATATTTGATTTTCTAATGTCCCTTGTGGCCCTATATGTTAATTGATTTCATTTTTAATGCATGGGCATTTTGTTCATTTCACCTACTATTTATATCGATTTATATTTTCATTTAAATAACTGTCACAATATGATTTTCTTGCATTCTGATTGGCTGATTTTACTTAATTCATAGTAAATCGATCCATGGTAAAAAAAATGCAAATAAATAGTATTTGGAAAGAATTTTTCATGTTGAGTCTGATTTTATGGTTTTTGAGTCCTAATTCTATTTTCTTTTTCGAAGTTTGCTTTGAATGCCATTTTGAGTGTGTTAAATGTTCTAAAAATGACAATTAATTCATTTTAACTCCAAATTGAGAAATAAAATATGTTTTCCTAATCAGTGAAACCTAAGTGAGATTTTGGTCCTAGTTTTGAGTCCTTAATCAAAGGTTTCCAAAGAAGGTCTAAAATGTGTATCTTTTATACACCTTATGCTTTAATAAATACTAATTCATGTGAAATATTGTAATTAGGGAAAATGATCTTGGATACAATCTAATCAGTGATAATGATGGATTTAAATCTTCAATAAGGTATGTGGCTCCTATTTCAGTATGTGACTCATATTTATGTATGTGAAACATATTTATGTAAGTGAGCCCTATTCTATTTATGAATGATGAATGTGAATGTGCAATTAACCTACTCTTCAGTTGAGCTTCTATCCAACCCCACATTTCTAATGTGCTAGCCTTGATATCTTTCTACTGCCTTATTTGGCTCTTATTTAATTAGATTCTTCTTTTTCCCACGTTGGCTCATTTACATGAAATGCTTGAATAATGCTATTGTCAGTGTTGGCTCACTCTTTATGTGATTTATTTCATGGGTTCTATTCCCTATTTACTATGATGCAATGCCATTTATATTGTCACTACTGCCAAGTGAATTATTTAGCATGCTATATTTTTGGCCAAATGACAATGTAGTGTACATGAGTACAAACCACCCATAGTGGGCATGAGCCCAAGGGAATGTGCTTTTCTCCTCATTTTAAATATTTTTGAGAGATGTGAATTTCCCCTCGCATTATTGAGGTTTGGGATGTGAATTTCCCTTCTCCTCTTGGTGTAGGTCCAGTAGGTGCCTCACCCTGTATTGGTATGATTTTGTATCATAATATTATTCATGCTATGTGATTATTGTTGTTATTGAACTATGGCAGTTTTCTATTTCTTATTTGATTACTTGCCTCATACTCTTGAAATATCTTAGCATAGTGAATCTTTATCATGCAATGTTTTAGTTTATAATTGTTCTTATTCTCTTAATGGACACATGCTTTTACCTCTCTTTTGCTGGATGATCCCAACCACCCAGGTTTAGGATGAGAGTGCGCATCGGAAGCATGGTGAACGACCTAAGGCTAAGAGAAAGGGGTTCGACCTTGTATGTTGGACGTAGCTACCTATACATTATGTTGTTTTTCCTTGGAGACAATATTGATTTGGTTTGAATCTTCCTCTACCTAGATCATGTTCTTGTGTATAAAGTTGTACACCCTTTTTGAGAATTTTGTAATGTACTCTTTATACAATTGAATATAGTCAAAGTTTAAAATTTTGTTGCTACACATTGGTGTTTTTTTTACCATGATTATTTGGTAAATATGATGGTATCTTTATAGAAGCACACATACATCTCTTGGATGATATGGTGTGACACACACACATACACCTCTTGCCCGATATGGTAAGAAAGCATACTCCTCTTGCCCGATATGGTAAACAAGCATTACACCTCTTGCCCGATATAGTAAGAAAGCATACACCTCTTGCCCGATATAGTAAGCAAACATACACCTCTTACTTGATATGGTAAGAAAGCATACACCTCTTTCCCGATATGGTAAGCAAGAATACACCTCTTGCACGATATGGTAAGCAAACATACACCTCATGCTCGATATGGTAGCAAACATACACCTCTTGCCTGATATGGTAAGCAAACATACACCTCTTGCCTGATACGGTAAGCAAACATACACCTCTTACCCGATATGGTAAGCAAGCATACACCTCTTTCCTTATATGGTAGAAGCACCTTAAATCCAATATGGATGTAAGCACCTCAAATCTAATATACTTGATTGAATAACACATGAAGTGTGTTAGGTTAAATGATACATTAAGATGTAAAGAGTTTAATACATTTTGATAAGTGTAGGCCAATGTACCTTGAGGAAAGGATTGAACCAACTTAATAAAGTATGATGTAATCAATATCCCAGTACAGATGAGAGAGAACCTCATACTTTGTGTGATAATCATTTAATGAACATACACCGATACTCCTAATATGTGTGAATCTATGAATCAGGGTTTTGATTCTTGATAATATGAACTTGAAACCCTAATCAACTTAAAACCCTAATCATCTTGAAACCCTAATCATTTTGAAACCCTAATTGACTTGAAAGGGAAACCCTAACCCTAATAATGGGAATGTTGTATTTCTCTTGTATTCCATGGTGATGATATGTACTTTATTATTTTTATCATGAAATACTAACCATGCATGTATCATGAGATGATGAGCATAACCAGGAATGAGATATGATGTTTCATATGATACACATTAAATGGGCCTTGTGAGCCATGTGAAATACTTGTGCAACAAGTATAACGTATACCTAGGTCTGAGGACCTAGAGGTAATAGTTACCTGATAAGAGGTGGCAATGTTCAGTGATGAACTAAGGGTTTGAATACCCAGATCTAGCAATCATGATGATGATAATGTTAAGGGATGAGAATTCCCAGTAATGTGATAAGGGACCGAGATCCCGAGTGTCATGCATTCAATGTGTTCCAAAGATTATGAAAGTACTTGATAAATGTATTACACCTTTCTTTATAGCATATGTTATAATTCATGCTTGTAACTTGGTTGATGCTAAAAGATATTGTAATGCACCTAATTAATCAAGTGGAACCTTATCATGTAGTTGCCCAGGCCATAGATCCATTCGGTGTCAGGATTTGCTGAATGGTGAAACGCGTTTAACTCGGAGTGCATATTTTTGAAT
Organism: Alisma plantago-aquatica; assembly: GCA_963693085.1. Classification (NCBI taxonomy): domain Eukaryota; kingdom Viridiplantae; phylum Streptophyta; class Magnoliopsida; order Alismatales; family Alismataceae; genus Alisma; species Alisma plantago-aquatica. The sequence continues at coordinate 219,178,668 of OY856411.1, forward strand.
ATGTGGGGGTGACGGATCGAATACAGAAACATTGGTTGATGTTACATTACTTTTATACATCTTAAATAGATAGATGTTATATGTGTTCTTTGTAATCCTTATAAAGCGAATAGATGATTTATTGCTCTATCATAGATAGTTGCATTGCTTTAAAAGATGATATTGCTATGTTCTGCTTATAAATAGTGATTACTCTTGATTATTAATATAAAAGATCCTCTGCTCAGTTTCATACTGTTTACATGTGATAATAATATTGTTGGTGGACAGTTATATCTCTCGTTGGGACTTTTGTCTCACCCCATTGGTCCCAACAATTTTAGGTGCACACAGATGAGGAGGTAGAGACTGTACTACAGAGGGAGGACAACAGCAATAGGGACACCAATAACAACTTAGGTTGAGTGTGTTGTCTATCGTGTCTTGTATATAGAATTCATATGTGTCGTCTCTGTACTCTCAGGTCCTTGGGAGTTAGTAGGTAATGGTTTTATAAACAATATGAGATTTTGGTTTATATGCCTCGATGTTTTATGTTTCTTATGTATATGTTGGGAAAAGCAACTGGTATATGATATCCTCGAGATGAGACAGTACAATGTATGTACAATGTGAACCATGTTGTATATATTTCTTTGGTTCTTTCTTTAAGAGTTTCCTGGCAATGAATCTCTTTGCAAAATAGTTTTAATTTTTAGTGATTTTCATTAATCTGCTCCTATGGTTATTCTACGTAATTACTAGTGGTAATTCATCTATCGGGTCATCACAAAGTTCTTTGTGTGCTGTAGCCATCTTTCATCTTTACTTCTTCTCCTATATGAGAAGAAGTCACTATAAGATAAACTGGAGGACACTAGAATAGACTCAAACACTAGAGGGGGGTGAATAGAGTTGTAAAGATATTTTAAAATAATTTAAAATCAAACAACCAACCACAAAAATATTGGACAAGGGGACAAGGATTTAGAGTGGTTCCTACCTTAGCAAATACTAAGGTAGACAGTCCACTACCCGGTTGCTTACCCAACCGGGATTTGGAAAGAATTTAATTTTATTACCTCGCAAGGACTTTACATAAAATTACAATTCTCTCCCTAAACCCTTCAAGCAGCCTTCACCTAGAAGTAATCGCACCAACCTTGAAGCAGCCTTCACCTAGAAGTAATTGCACCAACCTTGAAGCAGCCTTCCTCCTGAAGTAGCTTCTCGTTGCAATAGCCTTCTTGAAGTAGCTTCCCGTTGCGATAGCCTTCTTGAAGTAGCTTGAAGTCCACCTTCTCCTCCGAGAAGAACACCCTCTCCAATCCACAGCTTCCAACCCTAGGAGTAGCAAGGAGAGTACACAAGATAACAAGGAACAAGAAGGAAAAACAGAAATTACAATACTGTTGTAAGCACAAGGCTTGATTTGCCTATATCAAGCGTATTGATCTCCTAACCAATGTATGTAGAAGTGTAAGTGTTGTGGATAGGAGATGCTAGCCTATAGGACACGAAGTTGGAGCAATGGGAATGAATAGCCAATGTTGGAATTTGCTCTATTGCTCAAACAGATTGCCAATGTGAGTATGTAAGCTCAAGTGTAGCACAAGTGTATAGCTTAGATATCTTTAGGTGTCCTAAGGCATGTCCTATTTATAGGAATGGCCTACAAGTGCTTAAGGACGTTCTAGACACTTTCTAGGGGGTTCTAAGTGCTTAACTAGCCGTTAGGTACAAGTTAGGCGTATTAGCAACGGCTAGTTAATTAATTCTGAAGTTGCTGTCAGAGTCCACCTCGGTCGAGCATTTGTTGACCGAGACACCTACTCGGTCGAGGACTTGTCGACCGACAAGCACTCTGGATCAAGTGTATGCAACGTTTATCTCCAACTACCAACTACCTTGTCAGTTGTGTCTAACAGCTACTTGGGTCTTTCTCGGTCGAGAAGTTTGTCGACCGAGAGTGTCTCGGTCGAGGAGTTTGTCGACCGAGATTGAACCTGTTTCAATGTTTCAATTTAAGGCATTGAATGTGTGTATGAGTGTGCATAGGTGACACTGTTGAAGGGGATGACCTATCTAAGTGTAGTGATTGGCTAGGGAAGATCTAACGCTTGATTTACATGATGTCTAAGTACTTGTACATTATATACTTGTACAAGTTTACAACTGATTACATTTCATGAAATTTACAAGCATTCAAGCATATAGATTCCCTAGTACTTTGTCATCCACCTTATTCCTGCAACACTCAAGTAGCTCGTTAGATCGACAAGAATGAAATGTTTGTCATCATCGAAACAAAGTGATTTATCATAATGTCAATTTAGCCAACAATCTCCCCCTTTTTGAAGATGACAAACATTTCCTAAATATAAAATAAGGAAATATAAATCATGTGAGTTTCATACCTGAAATTTACCTTTTGTAGCCATTCTTGTTTTGCAAGTGAATGATGGCCGTGATATTATGAAACTCATTTATGTTTTTGATTTGGATTTTATATTTTTTCTCCCCCTTTGTCATTTCAAAAAGATATCCAATAAAATCATTTTATATGACTTATATTTCTCCCCCTTAATTTTATGCTATGCTCCCTCTTAAAGAAATATTCTATTTAAAAACAAGGGATTAATGCAAAGCAATTATTGTTAAATTTAGCCACAATTTATTTCTTACTCATTTGCAAAGGATGTTAAGCCTTGAAATGAAATGAGTTCCTTTTAAGCTCATGGCATATGTGTATTGATTTCTCATCCATTTTACAAAGGATGTTAAGCCCTGAAAATGAAATGAGATGCCCTTAAGCTCATGATGAATACATATTGATTTCTCATCCATTTTGCAAGGGATGTTAAGCCATGAAAATGAAATGAGAATCCTTTGAGGTTATAAGAAATATCTCTAACCAAATACACGGGATGTTAAGCCCTGATTTGTTTAGAGAATTCCATCAATAAGAAATATATATCATATTCATGTATTTTGTAGATTCCTTTATTTTCATAACTAAGATTAAAAATACTAAGGTCATAACAAGCTTCAAATGATATCTACAAAGTTTTGTAAGCTTCTTAATCTTATAATCAAAATAGTTTTTATAAGCTCCCCCTTAATCTTATAATTAAAACATTTTAAGGATTTTAAGGTCACAAACAAGATTTGATTTTGACCTTTCATTGGAGCTTTATGTTTTGCAATGAACACATTTTGATTCAATATACTAAGATTAAGTATAATAAAATGATGTCCAAATAAGCATTTTGTCAAGCTTATTTTAGGTCGCCCTTGACTACGACCATAGCGCCCCTTGGTCAAATTTCATTTCAACCAAGAGGCAAATTGGCAGATTTCCAATTGAGCATTCATATGTTAAGTATATGTAACTTAATCAGATATCAATTTTGAAGCATGTTAAGTGATACTCAATATGAAAACACGATTAATATCTCAAGTCTTTTGAAGATGCCAATTGAGAAATTTTTATAGCATTGTGCTCTTGCAAGCATTAAAGTTCTTGTTCTAAGGAACATATCACCAATGAATCATCTTGCCTATGATGTAATGATAAAAGCATATAATGATAATTCCATGAAATACAATGATTATGATCATTTAACACATGATTTCTATATGGATAGACCAGAAAATACTTTAGGAAAAATCATGTGAATAATAAAAAGAACAGAAATTTCTAAGCATAATTTCAGTTTTAACTTAAATCATTTAGAGAATAAACCAAATTAATCTCATTTAAGTTTTCAATGATGATTTCCAGAATGTATACTTTATTTTGCATGTATAAACAGTCATTAACCACAAATAGATAGCAATTTGATCAATTAAAAAAAAATTCAGCAATTTTACAGCAGACTGGAAATCAGTGATCTGCTCGGTCGACAATTTCTCGACCGAATATTCACTCGGTCGACAGATTCTCGATCGACAAAGTTTCTGGAATGTTTTCAGAACTGTTAATTGATTCCAAGCAAAATAAGATTATGCAAGTTAGAGCTCGATTGTGTTGAGATATGACATTTGTATATCAAGAATCAGTTTAGGTCAAATCTCAACTAGTTAATTTTGAGCTACTAAGTTTTAGGAATCCAAGCTAAATCATCATTCCTTTTCTTATATGGGCATGAAAATGAATAATGTCCAAGGCGCATGCAATAATGACAACTAATAGAGTCAACTTCATTTCTCTTTCTAGGAATTGTGTTCCTAGGTACAAACATAATCTTAGTCTTGGATGCTTTAGCTCTTTTGGGTTTATTTCTCTTTGGATCATATCCTAATCCTCTTCTTCCATTATAGCTAGAGGAAATTTTCAGTATATTTTCAAACATGTCATTTCCTCTTGACTCATTTCTTTGTAACTTAGCAATATCTTTCTTTGCTTGATCTAAATCAGATACTAGAGAGTTTCTTTCTTTGACAACCTTATCATAATCTAAGTGTGAACATAGAACAGGTTGTTTCTAAAGATCATTCACTTGAGTTTGCAAGTTTAACTTCTCTAAGGAAAGAAGATTGCAATTAGCTTCTACCGATTTTAACTTAAGATCATAATCTTCATTTTCCTTTTTGAGATCTTCATTTTCGGATACAAGAGCACGAAGTTTAACATTTAAATCATCATTTACTTTATTTGATTTCTTAAGTTTCTTCTTGCACTCAATATATTTCTCATGAGTATCTTGAAGACTAGATCTTCTTTTGGTAGATCAAAAAGGCTTACCTCTTCTTCGTCTTCATTTGTTGTAGCAATGATGTATTCTACTTCTTGTTTTCCATCATCACTATCATCACTTGAATCATCCCATGCAGCTTTATATGCTCTTTCTTTCTTTTTGTGAGATGATTTCTTCCCTTTCTTGAGTTTTGGACAATCACCTTTCATGTGTCCCTTTTTGCCACATTCAAAGCACCTGGAAGAAGAAACACTGGAAGTTTTATTAGTTTTAAAACTTTTATATTGCTTACCATTTACAATGAGAGTTTCTTCTTCACTATCATCTTCACTTGTGTCATGATTGTCCTTGGTTGATGCTTTGAATGCAATGTCCTTCTTTTTCCCTTGTTGACGTTCACGTTCTCTTCTTTCTTCCTCTTCTAAAGTTGCCTCATGAGCTTCTAGATTGCCAATGAGTTGCTCCATTTTTCAATTTAGTGAGATCATTAGCTTCTTCAATGGCTGTCACCTTGGGCTTGTATTTGGGAGGAAGTGATCGAAGTACCTTTGACACCTGATCTTCTTCAAGAACAGTTTTTCCTAAGGCATTTAAACCATTAACAATAGAAGATAATTTTGCAAACATTTCACTAATGGATTCATTCGGATCCATACGAAAGTGTTCAAATTTATGTTTAAGCATACTAATCTTAGAATTCTTAACTTGAACCGTACCTTCATAAGTTATGGACAATCTATGCCATATTTCATAGGCTGTTTCACAATTTGATATTCTATTAAATTCTCCTACTGAAATTGAACAATAAAGAATACTTACAACCTTTGCATTCATTTGAGCCGATTTTACCGTATTTGCATCCCACTCTGCATATTGCATTTGAGGAAGCTCGTATGGGGTTGACACCATTCTCCATAAGTCCCAACTCATGCCTTGGAAGTAGAACTGCATTCTTCTCTTCTAATATGTGTAGTTTGTTCCATCAAACACTGGAGGCCTAACAACGAATGTCCCTTCAAGGTTAAGGTTGTTGAGCACCCCGTCACCCATTCTTCAAGACCTTGTTAGGGTTCCTTGAAGCCTGCTCTGATACCAATTGAAAAACACTTGAGGGGGGGTGAATAGAGTTTTAAAGATATTTTAAAATAATTTAAACTCAAACAACCAACCACAAAAATATTGGACAAGGGGACAAGGATTTAGAGTGGTTCCTACCTTAGCAAATACTAAGGTAGTCAGTCCACTACCCGGTTGCTTACCCAACCGGGATTTGGAAAGAATTTAATTTTATTACCTCGCAAGGACTTTACATAAAATTACAATTCTCTCCCTAAACCCTTCAAGCAGCCTTCACCTAGAAGTAATCGCACCAACCTTGAACCAGCCTTCACCTAGAAGTAATTGCACCAACCTTGAAGCAGCCTTCCTCCTGAAGTAGCTTCCCGTTGCAATAGCCTTCTTGAAGTAGCTTCCCGTTGCGATAGCCTTCTTGAAGTAGCTTGAAGTCCACCTTCTCCTCCGAGAAGAACACCCTCTCCAATCCGCAGCTTCCAACCCTAGGAGTAGCAAGGAGAGTACACAAGATAACAAGGAACAAGAAGGAAACACAGAAATTACAATATCGTTGTAAGCACAAGGCTTGATTTGCCTATATCAAGCGTATTGATCTCCTAACCAATGTATGTAGAAGTTTAAGTGTTGTGGATAGGAGATGCTAGCCTATAGGACACGAAGTTGGAGCAATGGGAATGAATAGCCAATGTTGGAATTTGCTCTATTGCTCAAATAGATTGCCAATTTGAGTATGTAAGCTCAAGTGTAGCACAAGTGTATAGCTTAGATATCTTTAGGTGTCCTAAGGCATGTCCTATTTATAGGAATGGCCTACAAGTGCTTAAGGACGTTCTAGACACTTTTTAGGGGGTTCTAAGTGCTTAACTAGCCGTTAGGTACAAGTTAGGCGTATTAGCAATGGCTAGTTAATTAATTCTGCAGTTGCTGTCAGAGTCCACCTCGGTCGAGCATTTGTCGACCGAGACACCTACTCGGTCGAGGACTTGTCGACCGACAGGCACTCTGGATCAAGTGTATGCAACATTTAGCTCCAACTACCAACTACCTTGTCAGCTGTGTCTAACGGCTACTTGGGTCTTTCTCGGTCGAGAAGTTTGTCGACCGAGAGTGTCTCGGTCGAGGAGTTTGTCGACCGAGATTGACCCTGTTTCAATGTTTCAATTTAAGGCATTGAGTGTGTGTATGAGTGTGCATAGGTGACACTGTTGAAGGGGATGACCTATCTAAGTGTAGTGATTGGCTAGGGAAGATCTAATGCTTGATTTACATGATGTCTAAGTACTTGTACATTATATACTTGTACAAGTTTACAACTGATTACATTTCATGAAATTTACAAGCATTCAAGCATATAGATTCCCTAGTACTTTGTCATCCACCTTATTCCTGCAACACTCAAGTAGCTCGTTAGATCGACAAGAATGAAATGTTTGTCATCATCGAAACAAAGGGATTTATCATAATGTCAATTTAGCCAACAATCTCCCCCTTTTTGAAGATGACAAACATTTCCTAAATATAAAATAAGGAAATATAAATCATGTGAGTTTCATACTTGAAGTTTACCTTTTGTAGCCATTCTTGTTTTGCAAGTGAATGCTGGCCGTGATATTATGAAACTCATTTATGTTTTTGATTTGGATTTTATATTTTTTCTCCCCCTTTGTCATTTCAAAAAGATATCCAATAAAATCATTTTATATGACTTATATTTCTCCCCCTTAATTTTATGCTATGCTCCCCCTTAAAGAAATATTCAATTTAAAAACAAGGGATTAATGCAAAGCAATTATTGTTAAATTTAGCCACAATTTATTTCTTACTCATTTGCAAAGGATGTTAAGCCTTGAAATGAAATGAGTTCCTTTTAAGCTCATGGCATATGTGTATTGATTTCTCATCCATTTTACAAAGGATGTTAAGCCCTGAAAATGAAATGAGATGCCCTTAAGCTCATGATGAATACATATTGATTTCTCATCCATTTTGCAAGGGATGTTAAGCCATGAAAATGAAATGAGAATCCTTTGAGCTTATAAGAAATATCTCTAACCAAATACACGGGATGTTAAGCCCTGATTTGTTTAGAGAATTCCATCAATAAGAAATATATATCATATTCATGTATTTTGTAGATTCCTTTATTTTCATAACTAAGATTAAAAATACTAAGGTCATAACAAGCTTCAAATGATATCTACAAAGTTTTGTAAGCTTCTTAATCTTATAATCAAAATAGTTTTTGTAAGCTCCCCCTTAATCTTATAATTAAAACATTTTAAGGATTTTAAGGTCACAAACAAGATTTGATTTTGACCTTTCATTGGAGCTTTATGTTTTGCAATGAACACATTTTGATTCAAGATACTAAGATTAAGTATAATAAAATGATGTCCAAATAAGCATTTTGTCAAGCTTATTTTAGGTCGTCCTTGACTACGACCATAGTGCCCCTTGGTCAAATTTCATTTCAACCAAGAGGCAAATTGGCAGATTTCCAATTGAGCATTCATATGTTAAGTATATGTAACTTAATCAGATATCAATTTTGAAGCATGTTAAGTGATACTCAATATGAAAACACGATCAATATCTCAAGTCTTTTGAAGATGCCAATTGAGAAATTTTTATAACATTGTGCTCTTGCAAGCATTAAAGTTCTTGTTCTAAGGAACATATCACCAATGAATCATCTTGCCTATGATGTAATGATAAAAGCATATAATGATAATTCCATGAAATACAATGATTATGATCATTTAACACATGATTTCTATATGGATAGACCAGAAAATACTTTAGGAAAAATCATGTGAATAATAAAAAGAACAGGAATTTCTAAGCATAATTTCAGTTTTAACTTAAATCATTTAGAGAATAAACCAAATTAATCTCATTTAAGTTTTCAATGATGATTTCCAGAATGTATACTTTATTTTGCATGTATAAACAGTCATTAACCACAAATAGATAGCAATTTGATCAATTAAAAAAAAATTCAGCAATTTTACAGCAGACTGGAAATCAGTGATCTGCTCGGTCGACAATTTCTCGACCGAATATTCACTCGGTCGACAGATTCTCGATCGACAAAGTTTCTGGAATGTTTTCAGAACTGTTAATTGATTCCAAGCAAAATAAGATTATGCAAGTTAGAGCTCGATTGTGTTGAGATATGACATTTGTATATCAAGAATCAGTTTAGGTCAAATCTCAACTAGTTAATTTTGAGCTACTCAGTTTTAGGAATCCAAGCTAAATCATCATTCTTTTTCTTATATGGTAATGAAAATGAATAATGTCCAAGGCGCATGCAATAATGACAACTAATAGAGTCAACTTCATCTCTCTTTCTAGGAATTGTGTTCCTAGGTACAAACATAATCTTAGTCTTGGATGCTTTAGCTCTTTTGGGTTTATTTCTCTTTGGATCATATCCTAATCCTCTTCTTCCATTATAGCTAGAGGAAATTTTCAGAATATTTTCAAACATGTCATTTCCTCTTGACTCATTTCTTTGTAACATAGCAATATCTTTCTTTGCTTGATCTAAATCATATACTAGAGAGTTTCTTTCTTTGACAACCTTATCATAATCTAAGTGTGAACATAGAACAGGTTGTTTCTGAAGATCATTCACTTGAGTTTGCAAGTTTAACTTCTCTAAGGAAAGAAGATTGCAATTAGCTTCTACCGATTTTAACTTAAGATCATAATCTTCATTTTCCTTTTTGAGATCTTCATTTTCGGATACAAGAGCAAGAAGTTTAACATTTAAATCATCATTTACTTTATTTGATTTCTTAAGTTTCTTCTCGCACTCAATATATTTCTCATGAGTATCTTGCAGACTAGCAATTAGATCTTCTTTTGGTAGATCAAAAAGACTTACATCTTCTTCGTCTTCATTTGTTGTAGCAATGAGGCATTCTACTTCTTGTTTTCCATCATCACTATCATCACTTGAATCATCCCATGCAGCTTTATATGCTCTTTCTTTCTTTTTGTGAGATGATTTCTTCCCTTTCTTGAGTTTTGGACAATCACCTTTCATGTGTCCCTTTTTGCCACATTCAAAGCACCTGGAAGAAGAAACACTGGAAGTTTTATTAGTTTTAAAACTTTTATATTGCTTACCATTTACAATGAGAGTTTCTTCTTCACTATCATCTTCACTTGTGTCATGATTGTCCTTGGTTGATGCTTTGAATGCAATGTCCTTCTTTTTCCCTTGTTGACGTTCACATTCTCTTCTTTCTTCCTCTTCTAAAGTTGCCTCATGAGCTTCTAGATTGCCAATGAGTTGCTCCATTTTTCAGTTTAGTGAGATCATTAGCTTCTTCAATGGCTGTCACCTTGGGCTTGTATTTGGGAGGAAGTGATCGAAATACCTTTGACACCTGATCTTCTTCAAGAACAGTTTTTCCTAAGGCATTTAAACCATTAACAATAGAAGATAATTTTGCAAACATTTCACTAATGGATTCATTCAGATCCATACGAAAGTGTTCAAATTTATGTTTAAGCATACTAATCTTAGAATTCTTAACTTGAACTATACCTTCAAAAGTTATTTACAATCTATGCCATATTTCATAGGCTGTTTCACAATTTGATATTCTATTAAATTCTCCTACTGAAATTGAACAATAAAGAATACTTACAGCCTTTGCATTCATTTGAGCCGATTTTACCGTATTTGCATCCCACTCTGCATATTGCATTTGAGGAAGCTCGTATGGGGTTGACACCATCCTCCATATGTCCCAACTCATGCCTTGGAAGTAGAACTGCATTCTACTCTTCCAATATGTGTAGTTTGTTCCATCAAACACTGGAGGCCTAGCAACGAATGTCCCTTTAAGGTTATGGTTGTTGAGCACCCCGTCACCCATTCTTCAAGACCTTGTTAGGGTTCCTTGAAGCCTGCTCTGATACCAATTGAAAAACACTTGAGGGGGGGGGGTGAATAGAGTTTTAAAGATATTTTAAAATAATTTAAACTCAAACAACCAACCACAAAAATATTGGACAAGGGGACAAGGATTTAGAGTGGTTCCTACCTTAGCAAATACTAAGGTAGTCAGTCCACTACCCGGTTGCTTACCCAACCAGGATTTGGAAAGAATTTAATTTTATTACCTCGCAAGGACTGTACATAAAATTACAATTCTCTCCCTAAACCCTTCAAGCAGCCTTCACCTAGAAGTAATCGCACCAACCTTGAACCAGCCTTCACCTAGAAGTAATTGCACCAACCTTGAAGCAGCCTTCCTCCTGAAGTAGCTTCCCGTTGCAATAGCCTTCTTGAAGTAGCTTCCCGTTGCGATAGACTTCTTGAAGTAGCTTGAAGTCCACCTTCTCCTCCGAGAAGAACACCCTCTCCAATCCGCAGCTTCCAACCCTAGGAGTAGCAAGGAGAGTACACAAGATAACAAGGAACAAGAAGGAAAAACAAAAATTACAATACCGTTGTAAGCACAAGGCTTGATTTGCCTATATCAAGCGTATTGATCTCCTAACCAATGTATGTAGAAGTTTAAGTGCTGTGGATAGGAGATGCTAGCCTATAGGACACGAAGTTGGAGCAATGGGAATGAATAGCCAATGTTGGAATTTGCTCTATTGCTCAAACAAATTGCCAATGTGAGTATGTAAGCTCAAGTGTAGCACAAGTGTATAGCTTAGATATCTTTAGGTGTCCTAAGGCATGTCCTATTTATAGGAATGGCCTACAAGTGCTTAAGGACGTTCTAGACACTTTCTAGGGGGTTCTAAGTGCTTAACTAGCCGTTAGGTACAAGTTAGGCGTATTAGCAACGGCTAGTTAATTAATTCTGCAGTTGCTGTCAGAGTCCACCTCGGTCGAGCGTTTGTCGACCGAGACACCTACTCGGTCGAGAACTTTTCGACCGACAGGCACTCTGGATCAAGTGTATGCAACGTTTATCTCCAACTACCAACTACCTTGTCAGCTGTGTCTAACGGCTACTTGGGTCTTTCTCGGTCGAGAAGTTTGTCGACCGAGAGTGTCTCGGTTGAGGAGTTTGTCGACCGAGATTGACCCTGTTTCAATGTTTCAATTTAAGGCATTGAGTGTGTGTATGAGTGTGCATAGGTGACACTGTTGAAGGGGATGACCTATCTAAGTGTAGTGATTGGCTAGGGAAGATCTAATGCTTGATTTACATGATGTCTAAGTACTTGTACATTATATACTTGTACAAGTTTACAACTGATTACATTTCATGAAATTTACAAGCATTCAAGCATATAGATTCCCTAGTACTTTGTCATCCACCTTATTCCTGCAACACTCAAGTAGCTCGTTAGATCGACAAGAATGAAATGTTTGTCATCATCGAAACAAAGTGATTTAGCATAATTTCAATTTAGCCAACAATCTCCCCCTTTTTGAAGATGACAAACATTTCCTAAATATAAAATAAGGAAATATAAATCATGTGAGTTTCATACCTGAAGTTTACCTTTTGTAGCCATTCTTGTTTTGCAAGTGAATGCTGGCCGTGATATTATGAAACTCATTTATGTTTTTGATTTGGATTTTATATTTTTTCTCCCCCTTTGTCATTTCAAAAAGATATCCAATAAAATCATTTTATATGACTTATATTTCTCCCCCTTAATTTTATGCTATGCTCCCCCTTAAAGAAATATTCAATTTAAAAACAAGGGATTAATGCAAAGCAATTATTGTTAAATTTAGCCACAATTTATTTCTTACTCATTTGCAAAGGATGTTAAGCCTTGAAATGAAATGAGTTCCTTTTAAGCTCATGGCATATGTGTATTGATTTCTCATCCATTTTACAAAGGATGTTAAGCCCTGAAAATGAAATGAGATGCCCTTAAGCTCATGATGAATACATATTGATTTCTCATCCATTTTGCAAGGGATGTTAAGCCATGAAAATGAAATGAGAATCCTTTGAGCTTATAAGAAATATCTCTAACCAAATACACGGGATGTTAAGCCCTGATTTGTTTAGAGAATTCCATCAATAAGAAATATATATCATATTCATGTATTTTGTAGATTCCTTTATTTTCATAACTAAGATTAAAAATACTAAGGTCATAACAAGCTTCAAATGATATCTACAAAGTTTTGTAAGCTTCTTAATCTTATAATCAAAATAGTTTTTGTAAGCTCCCCCTTAATCTTATAATTAAAACATTTTAAGGATTTTAAGGTCACAAACAAGATTTGATTTTGACCTTTCATTGGAGCTTTATGTTTTGCAATGAACACATTTTGATTCAAGATACTAAGATTAAGTATAATAAAATGATGTCCAAATAAGCGTTTTGTCAAGCTTATTTTAGGTCGCCCTTGACTACGACCATAGCGCCCCTTGGTCAAATTTCATTTCAACCAAGAGGCAAATTGGCAGATTTCCAATTGAGCATTCATATGTTAAGTATATGTAACTTAATCAGATATCAATTTTGAAGCATGTTAAGTGATACTCAATATGAAAACACGATCAATATCTCAAGTCTTTTGAAGATGCCAATTGAGAAATTTTTATAACATTGTGCTCTTGCAAGCATTAAAGTTCTTGTTCTAAGGAACATATCACCAATGAATCATCTTGCCTATGATGTAATGATAAAAGCATATAATGATAATTCCATGAAATACAATGATTATGATCATTTAACACATGATTTCTATATGGATAGACCAGAAAATACTTTAGGAAAAATCATGTGAATAATAAAAAGAACAGGAATTTCTAAGCATAATTTCAGTTTTAACTTAAATCATTTAGAGAATAAACCAAATTAATCTCATTTAAGTTTTCAATGATGATTTCCAGAATGTATACTTTATTTTGCATGTATAAACAGTCATTAACCACAAATAGATAGCAATTTGATCAATTAAAAAAAAATTCAGCAATTTTATAGCAGACTGGAAATCAGTGATCTGCTCGGTCGACAATTTCTCGACCGAATATTCACTCGGTCGACAGATTCTCGATCGACAAAGTTTCTGGAATGTTTTCAGAACTGTTAATTGATTCCAAGCAAAATAAGATTATGCAAGTTAGAGCTCGATTGTCTTGAGATATGACATTTGTATATGAAGAATCAGTTTAGGTCAAATCTCAACTAGTTAATTTTGAGCTACTAAGTTTTAGGAATCCAAGCTAAATCATCATTCTTTTTCTTATATGGTCATGAAAATGAATAATGTCCAAGGCGCATGCAATAATGACAACTAATAGAGTCAACTTCATTTCTCTTTCTAGGAATTGTGTTCCTAGGTACAAACATAATCTTAGTCTTGGATGCTTTAGCTCTTTTGGGTTTATTTCTCTTTGGATCATATCCTAATCCTCTTCTTCCATTATAGCTAGAGGAAATTTTCAGAATATTTTCAAACATGTCATTTCCTCTTGACTCATTTCTTTGTAACTTAGCAATATCTTTCTTTGCTTGATCTAAATCATATACTAGAGAGTTTCTTTCTTGGACAACCTTATCATAATCTAAGTGTGAACATAGAACAGGTTGTTTCTGAAGATCATTCACTTGAGTTTGCAAGTTTAACTTCTCTAAGGAAAGAAGATTGCAATTAGCTTCTACCGATTTTTACTAAAGATCATAATCTTCATTTTCCTTTTTGAGATCTTCATTTTCGGATACAAGAGCAAGAAGTTTAACATTTAAATCATCATTTACTTTATTTGATTTCTTAAGTTTCTTCTTGCACTCAATATATTTCTCATGAGTATCTTGAAGACTAGCAATTAGATCTTCTTTTGGTAGATCAAAAAGACTTACCACTTCTTCGTCTTCATTTGTTGTAGCAATGAGGCATTCTACTTCTTGTTTTCCATCATCACTATCATCACTTGAATCATCCCATGCAGCTTTATATGCTCTTTCTTTCTTTTTGTGAGATGATTTCTTCCCTTTCTTGAGTTTTGGACAATCACCTTTCATGTGTCCCTTTTTGCCACATTCAAAGCACCTGGAAGAAGAAACACTGGAAGTTTTATTAGTTTTAAAATTTTTATATTTCTTACCATTTACAATGAGAGTTTCTTCTTCACTATCATCTTCACTTGTGTCATGATTGTCCTTGGTTGATGTTTTGAATGCAATGTCCTTCTTTTTCCCTTGTTGACGTTCACGTTCTCTTCTTTCTTCCTCTTCTAAAGTTGCCTCATGAGCTTCTAGATTGCCAATGAGTTGCTCCATTTTCAGTTTAGTGAGATCATTAGCTTCTTCAATGGCTGTCACCTTGGGCTTGTATTTGGGAGGAAGTGATCGAAGTACCTTTGACACCTGATCTTCTTCAAGAATAGTTTTTCCTAAGGCATTTAAACCATTAACAATAGAAGAGAATTTTGCAAACATTTCACTAATGGATTCATTCGGATCCATACGAAAGTGTTCAAATTTCTGTTTAAGCATACTAATCTTAGAATTCTTAACTTGAACCGTACCTTCATAAGTTATGGACAATCTATGCCATATTTCATAGGCTGTTTCACAATTTGATATTCTATTAAATTCTCCTACTGAAATTGAACAATAAAGAATACTTACAGCCTTTGCATTCATTTGAGCCGATTTTACCGTATTTGCATCCCACTCTGCATATTGCATTTGAGGAAGCTCGTATGGGGTTGACACCATCCTCCATAAGTCCCAACTCATGCCTTGGAAGTAGAACTGCATTCTTCTCTTCCAATATGTGTAGTTTGTTCCATCAAACACTGGAGGCCTAGCAACGAATGTCCCTTCAAGGTTAAGGTTGTTGAGCACCCCGCCACCCATTCTTCAAGACCTTGTTAGGGTTCCTTGAAGCCTGCTCTGATACCAATTGAAAAACACTAGAGGGGGGGTGAATAGAGTTTTAAAGATATTTTAAAATAATTTAAATGCAAACAACCAACCACAAAAATATTGGACAAGGGGACAAGGATTTAGAGTGGTTCCTACCTTAGCAAATACTAAGGTAGTCAGTCCACTACCCGGTTGCTTACCCAATCGGGATTTGGAAAGAATTTAATTTTATTACCTCGCAAGGACTTTACATAAAATTACAATTCTCTCCCTAAACCCTTCAAGCAGCCTTCACCTAGAAGTAATCGCACCAACCTTGAAGCAGCCTTCACCTAGAAGTAATTGCACCAACCTTGAAGCAGCCTTCCTCCTGAAGTAGCTTCCCGTTGCAATAGCCTTCTTGAAGTAGCTTCCCGTTGTGATAGCCTTCTTAAAGTAGCTTGAAGTCCACCTTCTCCTCCGAGAAGAACACCCTCTCCAATCCGCAGCTTCCAACCCTAGGAGCAGCAAGGAGAGTACACAAGATAACAAGGAACAAGAAGGAAAAACAGAAATTACAATACCGTTGTAAGCACAAGGCTTGATTTGCCTATATCAAGCGTATTGATCTCCTAACCAATGTATGTAGAAGTGTAAGTGCCATGGATAGGAGATGCTAGCCTATAGGACACGAAGTTGGAGCAATGGGAATGAATAGCCAATGTTGGAATTTGCTCTATTGCTCAAACAGATTGCCAATGTGAGTATGTAAGCTCAAGTGTAGCATAAGTGTATAGCTTAGATATCTTTAGGTGTCCTAAGGCATGTCCTATTTATAGGAATGGCCTACAAGTGTTGAAGGACGTTCTAGACACTTTCTAGGGGGTTCTAAGTGCTTAACTAGTCGTTAGGTACAAGTTAGGCGTATTAGCAACAGCTAGTTAATTAATTCTGTAGTTGCTGTCAGAGTCCACCTCGGTCGAGCATTTGTCGACCGAGACACCTACTCAGTCGAGGACTTGTCGACCGACAGGCACTCTGGATCAAGTGTATGCAACGTTTATCTCCAACTACCAACTACCTTGTCAGTTGTGTCTAACGGCTACTTGGGTCTTTCTCGGTCGAGAAGTTTGTCGACCGAGAGTGTCTCGGTCGAGGAGTTTGTCGACCGAGATTGACCCTGTTTCAATGTTTCAATTTAAGGCATTGAGTGTGTGTATGAGTGTGCATAGGTGACACTGTTGAAGGGGATGACCTATCTAAGTGTAGTGATTGGCTAGGGAAGATCTAATGCTTGATTTACATGATGTCTAAGTACTTGTACATTATATACTTGTACAAGTTTACAACTGATTACATTTCATGAAATTTACAAGCATTCAAGCATATAGATTCCCTAGTACTTTGTCATCCACCTTATTCCTGCAACACTCAAGTAGCTCGTTAGATCGACAAGAATGAAATGTTTGTCATCATCGAAACAAAGGGATTTATCATAATGTCAATTTAGCCAACAATATGATTAAGGTTGTTGAGTCTATTCTAGTGTCCTCCAGTTTATCTTATAGTGACTTCTTCTCATATAGGAGAAGAAGTAAAGATGAAAGATGGCTACAGCACACAAAGAACTTGCTACTGAGAGCAGTGTTGCTGCACCAGGACGAGGTGCAAGGGATCGGGCAAGAGAAGAATCAGTGTTTGAGAATCCCAATCTTGATCAAGCAATGCTAGAAAACCCACCCTTTCTTGCTCTTTTTGGGCAGTTCATGACCACAATGATGCATATGGCAGATCGGATGCCAACACCAACACATAGGGCACCAGTTCCCAATGAGGGACATGGATCTGGTAAGACCTTTGAGTGGTTATGTTGGGTAGGAGTCACCAAATATGCCGGTATTGCTGACCCAATAGACGTAGATTTATGGCTCACTGAGCTGGAAAAAGCCTTTAGAATCCTTAACATCCCAAAAACTGATAAAGTTAGACATGTTGTGTACCTTTTAAAAGGAAGCACTGGCCGTTGGTGGGCCATTGAAGAAGAGAAAAGACCTAGTGTTGAGGTTGGATGATAGGAATTTCGACATGAGTTTATCAGTAGATACATTCCCAAGACTTATCTAGAAGAGAAAATCTCATAGTTTGAGCAGATTAAATGAGGACCGATGAAGATTAGTGAGTATTAAGTGAAGTTCACGGAGCTTCTGAGGTTTGGTCCACACATGGATACTACAGACGAGGAGAGGATTCGACATTTTAAGAAGGGTCTGAACGCTGAGTTAACCACACCTGTAGCTGTTCTAGAGAATAGAGAGAGGTTTCCCACCTTTGTAAAGTCAATTAGGAGGATAGAGAGGTCAGTAACTGAGAAATGAGAGGCTAACAGTAGGAAAGGACCTTCCCAATTCGAGAGACAGAGGTATGGAAGTTTCAAGAAATTGAGATTTCCTGCACCATTAGCACCACAGAGGTTCAATGCACATATGCAATGGACGTCAAGCAAGGGTAGAGGCCATAGTTTTCTGCCAAGTGGAGCCCATAGTACAACATCAATGTCAGTAATAGGACCATCTAGACCACAACAGGACATAAATTGCTTCAAGTGTGGGAAGATAGGACATATGATGAGAGAATGTCTAGTTAGAGACATGGAGGTAACCCAACCAATGAGGCAAAGTCAACAAGGCTCTCAGAGGCAAAAGTTCAATAGTGGCACACGAGGATGTGGAAAGGCGTCCCAAGCAGGTTCATTTGCACCAAACAACAGAGCACGTAGTTAGCAATAGGTAACGATGAGATTCTATGCTATGAATCAACTAGAGGTAGTAGTCAATCCATGAGTCATGACAGGTCAGATGGAATTGTTTCATTCTGATATGTCTTCATCCTGCTTCATATCTGTTTTGATTGATCTAGGTGCCACACATACCTTTATCACTCGAGAAGCGATTCATGACTACAATATGACTGTCAGTTGTAGAGCAGATAATCTGTTATCAGAAACTCCGTTAGTTAGATCTATAATATTATAGGAGGTATGCTCTCCCTATGTTCTTTTCTTTTCAGAACACAACATTCAGGTGGATCTTATACCACTTGAGATGCACAGGTTTGATGTAATTCTTGGGATGGATACCCTAGAGAAGTATAAGGTTGTCTTGGATTGTGGTTCCAAGCAAGCTATGTTCACATACAGTGATGAGACATGGGTCTTTCAGGGGGGACATAATGATTCTTCCAACATGTCTAGTGTCAGTAATGGTAGTTGAGAGATTGATGTGACAAGGATGTGAAGCATTCTTGGCACATGTGGTAGACACCAAAGAATAGAGTCCTAATCTTTTTGAAGTTCTTGTTGTTAGGGAATTCAAGGATGTGTTTCCTGAAGAATTTCCAGATATTCCTCCACCTTGAGAGATTGATTTCGAGATTAATCTAATTTTGGGTATGCAACACATAGCCCAAACACCTTATAGGATGGCCCCTACTGAGATGGAAGAACTCAAGAAATAGTTACAGGAGTTTCTTGAGAAAGGTTTCATTCGACCGAGTACTTCTCCATGGGGTGATCCAGTACTTTTTTTTAAAAAGAAGGATGGGTCTATGAGATTATGCATAGACTATAGACAACTTAACAAGGTGACTCTAAAGAACAAATATCATTTACTAAGGATAGATGATCAGTTTTACCAGTTGCATGGTGCAGAAGTATTCTCTAAGATAGATCTAAGGTCAAGATATCATCAGTTACATATTAAGGAGGATGACATACCTAAGTCAGCCTTTAAAACAAGGTATGGTCATTATGAGTTTGTAGTTATGCTGTTTGGACTAACTAATGCACCATCTGCATTCATGGAGCTGATGAATAGAATCTTTCGGCCATTCCTTGATTAGTTCATAGTGTTCTTCATAGATGACATCCTGATATACAGTAGAGATGGTGAAAAACATGAACAACACCTTCATCAAGCCTTGACTTTGCTAAGACATCACAAGCTATATGATAAGTTTAGCAAGTGTGAATTTTGGTTGTCAGAAGTGTCTTTCCTAGGACACGTTATATCTGCTTTAGGTATTTGTGTTGATCCTAAGAAAGTGAAGTCTGTTGTAGAGTGGGAACAACCCAAGACACCAACTGAGATTCATAGTTTCCTAGGTCTGGCAGGTTACTACAGAAGGTTTATTAAGGACTTTAGTTCTGTAACATTACCCCTAACTAGGTTGACTAGGAAGGAGGTTCCTTTTATCTAGAATGACAAGTGTCAACGTTCTTTCCAGTTGTGGAAAGAAAGGTTGACTAGTGCACCTATGTTGGTTTTACCTGAGCAGGGAAAGGGATACATTGTTTTCTATGATGTCTCTAAGAATGGTCTAGGATGTTTGCTGATGTAGGATGATCATGTAGTTTCTTTTGCTTCCCAACAACTTAAGAAACACGAGGAGAATTATCCGACACATGATCTAGAATTAGCTGTAGTGGTCCACATGTTGAAGATTTGGAGGCATTATCTTTATGGAGAAACATGTCAAATTTTCATAGACCATAAAAACTTATTACATCTTCTCACAACACGAGTTGAACATGAGACAATGTCGTTGGATGGAATTAATCAAGGACTACGATTGTATAATTGATTATCATCCAGGAAAGGCTAATGTAGTGGAAGATGCACTTAGTAGAAAATCTTCATCTCCACCCATAGATAAAGCACAGTTGAATTCTTTCATACGCTTTAAATGGGACATGTTTGTCTCTTTGAGACAAATAAATGTACAGTTAAAAGTATCTTTGCTAGTTGGATTACTGGCTGAGATGCATGTGAAACCTACTATGAGACAACAGATTAAAGAGGCACAACATGTTGATACTATGATATAACAAATCAGGTCATAGTATGGTAGTGAGAAATGGGACAGTTCTCATGAGACATAGGATGAGGTAGTCTGTTACCATGGAAGGATGGTAGTACTTGATGCCAATGACTTAAGAAAGATAGTTATGGAGGGAGCTCATTCATCCATGTATGCAATGCATCCAGGGAGTACTAAAATGTATCATAACTTAAAAGATATGTATTGGTGGCCTGGTTTGAAGAAGGATGTAGCTGAGTTTGTTATGCAGTGTCTAGAAGGAAAAAGGGTAAGTTAGCTCCTAGATTTATGGGACCTTACCCAATGATAGCACGGATTGCAAAGGTAGCCTATAGGTTGGAGTTGCTACCTGAGCTACATAGACTACATCCAGTGTTTCATATATCCATGCTGAGAAAGTGTCATCCTAATACATAGTTGGTGTTGCAACCTATAGAGGTAGCATTGAATGAAGATATATCCTATGTGGAAGGTCCAATGATGATCTTGACAGAAGAATCAAGAAGTTGAAAAAGAAAGACATAATTCTTGTGAAAGTTCTCTGGCATCATTGTGGTGTTGAAGAAGCCACATGGGAGCTGGAGGAAGAAATGAGGAGGAAATACCCTTCTCTTTTCTCTTGAGATTTTAGGGACGAAATCCCTGAACTGGGTTATGGCATAAACCTAGAAGTTTTGCTTAAGTAAGTTATTTATAGACTTGTTTTAATCTTTTGAAAAATAATTAAGACTCTCCTTGAGTTTAATTTTCAAGTTAGAGTTTAATTTTCATGTTTGAGCTTATTTACAAAATGTTTGTGCATTATATGATAGTTTGGGTGTAATTTGCAATTTACCCAAAATGAGGGGTTATTTTGCAATATGTCACATTTTTAACATGCTTAAAGTTATTTACCACCATTAGAGAGAGAATGATGCTAAGGGGTGGCTTGTAGAAAGCCTAAGTTCCAAGTTGGAGCTTGTTTGAATAATGCTTGTGCCTTGTGTACCGGTTTTGGTGCAATTAGCAATTTACCCAAAATGTAGGGTTGATATGAAAATTACCACCTTGAGAGTGTCCCTACTCCCTCTTATAATCATATAGAGGAGAGATAAAGAAAGAGGCACCATGTTTGAATCATTATTAAGTAATGGTATTCTTGGTGGTGAAAATACCAAGAAGAGTTGTATAGTTGAAACCCTAATTGAGTTGTATCGAGTTGTAGAGCTTATATGGGAGTGCCTATCGGCCAAGGAGCCATATAGGAGGTCCCATATCATTTTTAAAACTCTTGGACTTTGCCATGATGGTTTAAGCACCTCAAGAAGGTGATGGTTATTGGTTTACAACTTTCCTTGGAAAAGTTGTATCAGTTTGTGAATAAAGTGATGTTGAGATGAAATATCTTGCTCAAACAAGACAACTAATGGAAAAAATCTTATCCCTAGATTATCCTCAAGATTTTTTCAGGTCAAGATAAATATGTGTGCATGCATGGACACGTGTCAACCATGCATGGATATGTGGCACCTAGTAGTATAAGGTGATGACACCTCTTATACACTCTCTCTCACGAACCTCAATTATATAAACCACTCCTTTCACCTACTAGTGAAACTTTTTGAATCCTACAACTATATTTCTCTTAGATATCATTCATAATAGTGAGGAGCAAGGAGGAGCTCGAGCCTTAAGCTTAAGGTGAATCCATGGTCATCTTCAACCTTGGTTGAAGCATAAATCCCGGGTTGTGATTCTTCCTTTCTTTTCTTCTTCACCAAATTCTTATCTATGGATTCTTTGCATATAGAGGAGTTGTGAACAAGTCTTGGATCTTTGATAAGTTCATCTTAAACCTTGGGAACGTGAAGATTTTGATCTTGGAGCTTTGAAGTTGTTCTTGAGGCGGGTTATATAACTTGAACCTAATCATGTTATTATTCACCTTCAATCTTGCTATACTTGATGATCTATTTTCAATTTTGAGTTTTCTTATATAATTGATGAATCCATGAGTTCTAATAGTTTCATAGGACTATTTTCCCTGAACTAGAACAATAAGGAATGAAAGTCTAGTGCTTGGTGATAATGACATCATCATGGCACAAACCAATATCGGGTTAAAGCACCTATAACCTGATATGGTGATGAAACCCAATATACCTTGGAACCCCACACCCCTATCATTTTGTGCTTTTGGGTTGGTTGAAAAAAAAGACTAACCAGTTGTCTAGCATGTCACTCAACACATGGTAGTTTGATACTTTAAAGGTTTGAAGAGGTATGAGCATAAGGGTCTAACCCGATATGAAAAACCCTAAACTTGAGTAACCCGATATGGTGTGAAGCACACATACATCTCTTAGACGATATGGCGTGAAACACACACATACACCTCTTTCCCGATATGGTAAGAAAGCATACACCTCTTGCCCGATATGGTAAGCAAGCATACACCTCTTGCGGAATATGGTAAGTATGCATACACATCTTGCCCGATATGGCAAACAAGCATACACCTCTTGATCGATATAGTAAGTAAACATACATATTTTTCCTGATATGGTAAGAAAGCATACACCTATTGCCCGATATGGTAAGAAAGCATACACCTCTTTCCTGATATGTTAAGCAAGCATACACCTCTTTCCCGATATGGTAAGCAAGCATACACCTCTTGCCCAATATGGTAAGCAAACATAAACCTCTTACCTGATATGGTAGAAAACATACACCTCTTGCCCGATATGGTAAGCAAACATACCCCTCTTGCCCGATATGGTAAGAAAACATACACCTCTTGCCCGATATGGTAAGCAAACATACACCTCTTGCCGATATGGTAAGCAAGCATACGCCTCTTGCCCGATATGGTGGAAGCACCTTAAAACCAATATGGAGGTAAGCACCTCAAATCTGATATACTTGATTGAGTAACACATGAAGTGTGTTATGTGAAATGATACATTAAGATGTAAAGAGTTTAATGCATTTTGATAAGTGTAGGCCAATGTATCTTGAGGAAAGGGTTGAGCCAACTTAATAAAGTATGATGTTATCAATATCCTATTAAGGATGAGAGACAAACTCATACTTTGTGTGATAATCATTTAATGAGCATACATTGATACTCCTAATATGTGTGGAGATATGAATCAGGGTTTTGATTCTTGATAATATGAACTTGAAACCCTAATCAACTTGAAACCTTAATCGGCTTGAAACCCTAATCGACTTGAAAGGGAAACCCTAACCCTAATAATGGGAAGGTTCTGTTTCTCTTATATTGCATGGTGATGATATGTACTTGATATTGTTTTTATCATGAAATACTAACCATGCAGGTATTATGAGATGATGAGCATAGCCACATATGAGCTATGATATTTCATATGATACATATTAAATGGGCCTTGTGAGCCATGTGAAATACTTGTGCAACAAGTATAATGTATACCTAGGTCTGAGGACCTAGAGGTAATAGTTACCTGATAATAGGTGACAATGTTCAGTGATGAACTAAGGGTTTGAATACCCATATCTAGCAATCATGATGATGATAATGTTAAGGGATGAGAATTCCCAGTAATGTGATAAGGGACTGAGATCCCGAGTGTTATGCATTCAATGTGTTCCAATGATTATGAAAGTACTTCATAAATGCATTACACCTTTCTTTGTAGCATCTATTATAATTCATGCTTGTAACTTGGTTGATGCTAAAAGATACAGTAATGCACATAATAAATCAAGTGGAACCTTATCATGTAGTTGCCCTGGCCATAGATCCATTTGATGTTAGGATTTGTTGAATGGTGAAACAAGTTTAACTCAGAGTGCATATTTTTGAATATGTGGGGGTGGTAGACAAACATATCCTTACATCTAGATAGGGATTGATGTGTGATATCCCTGAAGAATGCTAGGGCTATTGTGTAACCGCTCTGATGAAAATTTACTGGGGTTGCTGTGTGATCTCCCCAAAGAGAGTGCATGTTGTGACTGTAGCTCTATAGCAAAGATGTCGCTATACCCCGATAAGCTAGTTGTAGTTTAACATGATGTCACTTCCAGTGGTCTCGTATTGACCGAGACGGGTGAGGTCTTGGCAATCGGCTCTTCCATTGACCTTGTATGGTAGCGATTTTGACTAAGCAATGGTTGGTTGGAGCATGAGCGGTATACCTCATCTCCTCTGGGCATAAGTGTGATTGTAAATATATAATCAGCCGTGTAGTGTACCTGCTTAAGGATTGAATATAGAGACATTAGTTGATGTTACATTAATTTTATACATCTTAAATAGATCTATCATAGATAGTTGTATTTCTTTAAAAGATGATGTTGCTCTGTTCTACTTATAAACAATGATTAATCATGATTATTAATATAAAAGATCCTCTGGTCAGTTTTATACTATTTACCTTGATAATAATATTGTTGGCGGAGAGTTATATCTCTCGCTGGGACTTTTGTCTCACCACATTGGTCCCATCATTTTTAGGTGGATGCGGATGAGGAGGTAGAGACCGTAATGTAGAGGGAGGACAATAACAACAGGGACAACAGTAACATCTCAGGTTGAGTGTGTTGTCTATCATGTCTTGTAGATAGAAGTCCTATGTGTCGTCTCTATACTCTCAGGTCCTTGTGAGTTAGTACGTAGTGGTTTTATAAATGATCTAAGATTTTGTCTTGTATGCCTCGAGGTTTTATGTTGCTTATAGATATGTTTGGGCAAAACAACTGGTATATGATATCCTCGAGATGAGATGGTACAATATATGTACAATGTGAACCATGATGTATATATTGCTTTGGTTCTTTCTTTAAGAGCTTCCTGTCAATGGATCTCTTTGCAAAATGGTTTTAATTTTTAGTGATTTTCATTAATCAACTGCTAATGGTTATTCTGGGTAATTACTGGTGGCGATTCGGTTGTCGGGTCATCGCAACTTTAGTGGAGAGGAGACTTCTTTGATGGATAGTAGTATATTTGAGGTTGGTGAAGATCTTTTACTGGTGTGTCATACATTCACCCTTCTAATTTTAGGTCAGTGTGGATTTTATTATATGTAAATATGACTCATGGATTTGCTTGCATACCATGTATAGATGCCCATGTTTTAACTCTGATAGATATACCTTATGTAGACAAGTTGTGATAGAGGTCATGACACTATATCTTGTACACTACCCTATTCGTCAACGAATGAAAGTTGGGCCATTATGTGGAATCATTGTGAAAATGAAATTGAATTTTATTCTATATTTTCTGTACCTTGTTGGTTAATGATGTTTGAATAGTGTAAGATTCATGTTTTGATTTATGTAATCTCATTATACTTGTTGGTAACCACATTTGGTTTTATCAAACTTAGGTTTACTAAGTATACTAGGATTTAGAATATCTTGCATGTTGTTACCTGTTCACCATGTCTAATGAACATTTATAGTTATGTAGATACATTCGACCCATGTGAAGTGCACATATATAGTAGTTACATTACACCAGGAGGTGTCAAGTAGTAGATGGTACTAGAGACAAGAGTATCCCAGGAGGGGACAACGTAGGTCGTACTGCCTTCCCCCAACCCACCACCACTGGTTGAACCATCATTCTAGGTGATGTTTAGGAAACTAATATCCACCTTTACAAACTTGGTTGATTGGGTACCTATTCTTCCAGTCAAGGAACTATCACGATGTGTTAAGTCTTCACAAGATGTAGGAAAGACCTTTGAGAGGTTAAAGAGGGTTGGTTCCATTGAGTATGCTAATATAGTGGATTCGACCAGTGTAGATCTTTGGCTAACTGGGTTAGAGAAGGCTTTCATTATCTTAGACATAGTAGAGGTGGATAATATAAAGCATGCAATCGACCTATTGATTGGTAGTGATGGACATTGGTGGTCCTTAGAGGTGGATAAGAGGCATGGGGAGATGGTCACATGGAATGTGTTTCATAAGGAATTTGAAATTAGATAATCTCCTTAGTCTTATCAAAAGGAAAAGATGACTCGATTTGACATCTACATCAGAGGACATATATGTAAATGAGTATGAGGCAAGGTTCACGAAGTTGATGAGTCTTTGTCCTTGTCTACTCTGTAGAGAGAAGAAGAGGATCAAAAGGTTTGATAAAGATTTTAATGTTGAGTTGGCTTAGTTGGCATCCATGTTGAATTCATGTGAGAAGTTATTTACCTTAGTGGAGGAAATCAAGAGGATAGAGAGGACGATGATGAATCATCATGATGTTGATTCTAGAAAGAGGTTGGATGGATCAATCATAGGGATAAAAATGTAGTGGATACATGAAGCTAATATATTTTGAACTGCAACAACAACAAAGTATATCACCATTCATAGTAAAGATCAGTAATATCAAAACGAAGAGCGAATGTTCAGTTCAATGGTCTCCTAACAAGGTCGGAGGCTCTATTTTTCTCTCTTCCAGGGCAGACAATATGTTGTCAATGTTAGTGACGATGTCAGTAGCCACATTAGGAGGCAATGCACCTACAACACATGTCACTCAAGTCCTTGTTAGTTTGAGATGAGGCAATGCTACCCGTGTGGCATGCTAGGAACTTGTACCCACAGATGAACTAGGGATTACACAACATCAAAGGAATATAGTATGGTGGTAGTGGAAAAGTACAAGTCTAGACTTCTCAGGAAGTGTCATCAGGACCCGTAGGCAGAGGATGTTAGCATGCGATGGCTTGACTCTAGCCTATGAGTCTGCCTAAAGGAGTGGCAACCCAAAGCTCATCATAGGTCAAATGGAACCTTTTTCATTTTAAATTGTCTACTTCTTTGTATGTTTCTATCTTGGTTTACAATATTGTGACACACTTGAAAGGTGATGCTCCTTTTCTATCTACTTGTTAGTACTAGATATGATCAGATCTTGTTTGAAAACCCTTAGGTTGGTTTCCCTATTTTGTGTGAGGTCTATCCATCTTGTATCCTTATGTTTTCCAGCAACAATATTTTGGTGGATCTTATGCCACTTCACATGCTTGGATTTTATGTGATCATATGGATGGATAGTTTAGTGAATTACAATTTGGTTTTGAACTACGGTTTTAAGGTTGTGGATATTAGAGATGGTAATATCTCTTGTTCTGGCCAATTAGATAGGAAGATCCTCCCTATGTGTTTAGTGTTACCAACTATAAAAAAGAAGATGATGATGTAGGATTGCACTAATTTTTTGGCACATGTGGTAGATAACAAGGTGAGGAGTCTAAGGATAGAGGAATATCTTGTAGTGTAAGTGTTTCTAGATGAGCTTCCTAATGAGATTTTAGGTATTCCACCCAAACACAACCCGTAGCACACACATCGTATATGATGGCACCATAGAGATAAAGGAGTTGAGGGTATAGCCTCAAGAGTTGTTGAAGAAAGGTTTTATATAGCTGAGAATGCCCCCTTAGGGTTTTCCCATGTTGTTTGTGTAGAAGAAGGAGGTTTCTATGAGGTTATGCATTGATTACAACTAGTTGAACTGAGTTATAGTAGAGAACAAGTATATGTTTCCAGGGACAGATGACCTCTTTTATTAGTCAAAAGGTGTTATAGTGTTATGAGAAAGATCAAAGATTGTGTTAAGAATGGGTTGATATGTTTTTGGTAAGGTTTTCTGTGCAATATAGGCATAGAATTTAAGCTAGATCTTTGATCAAATCTAGGAATTCGGCAACCCCACACATATCCCTTTGTGTAGTCATAGGAAAGCCCACTATTATGTATGGATCCATATAAATAATTGACAAGAAGTATTTCAGATATATCAATTGTTATTCTACACATAGAGAATTGCCAGGGACATATATCATATGGAAATTCAAATGAATGATTTACACTATACATATTATTAAATCATGCACAAATATTGTTGATCAAATCACGTTTATTAATAAGTAAACATAAAATGCATAATTAGCCTTCCACCGGATGGCCAGACATTAAATTTTACTTGTATGCGGTGATCCACGCCTCTTAAAAAGTAGCAAAATTAAGAATGTACATATATGTTATATTAGTTCCACTTGTGCTTATACCCTAGTATTTTAATAGTATCATGTTGCATGTCGGTTAACAAACCGAGATAGGAAGTTCTTCGTCAGTAAAAAGATAACCTAAAAGCAAGAGAACTTACCCATTGGGAGTGCCATCATAAATGTCAATCACATAGCAGCTGTGCCTGTGTTCAATATGTGTATCATATTCCGTTATCTTAAGTTTGCCACAATGGGACTCCAGAAAGGTTGGTTCTATTAAATATTCCGGAACAGGTTCTCTTGTGTCTGTTCGCCATTTTCTGACAAGATCCTCAAATGTTTTATCCCACAGTTTCTTCCCAGCTGAAACGGTTTCCTCAATTTGCTCTTGACTCAAGAAAGTATAGTTGGACTGCAGATATATCCACTGCTTAATAATCGCCTTCGCATCTTCAGTGATTCTATTGATCATGTAGCTTAGAAATGGAGCAGCCACAGTTGGATCGATTCTACTAGGAGATGGTGACTCTTCTGTAATGAAAAGTTTCCGGTTAGATTTCAACATATCGTCCTCCTTGCTTTGATCATTAGGCTGATTGTAAATGGAGAAGATATCGGGGCGACTGGTCTAAAAAGTAGGAACACCTACGGCATTGCGGGCATCTGATTTTCTTTCCCAAATCACCAATATTTCCTGTGTTCCAACTGCATACCCAGCAAAATAGGTGACCGCAGAGAGACACAACAGGCTCATATGCAACCTTCTTGCATACTGTGCAAGCAAAAGTTGAAACGCCTGGAAATTCAGCTTCTGTTGGAAGAAGAGTACATTGTATTGTATGATATCCAATTTTTCCAGACGTGATTCCGAATTACATGTCCCTTGGTCGCTTTGGATATTCCTCTCCCATTGACCATAGCCCCCCAATTTTTAAATCTCTGACCGTTTCGTCGATTTGCTGCTTTTCTCTATTGATAGTATCAACGGAGGGTGCTCTGTTAGTAAACCAAACAAATCGCTCCTTCCCTTCCCATCTTGCACACTGAAAGGCGGACAACATCCGAAATACGAGGTC
Organism: Alisma plantago-aquatica; assembly: GCA_963693085.1. Lineage (NCBI taxonomy): Eukaryota > Viridiplantae > Streptophyta > Magnoliopsida > Alismatales > Alismataceae > Alisma > Alisma plantago-aquatica. The sequence continues at coordinate 219,208,170 of OY856411.1, forward strand.
GTTGGTGCAACAGTACTGGCTCTTACCCCACCACACAGGACGGAAGGAAATGTATTGGTTTCCTTCCTTAAGTATAACATGTTGCATTCGAGGAACATGCTGAGATGGATATGTTGACATCCTTATATAGATGCATCTCCAGCAAAATATGTGACCGCAGATAACATTGACAACAGGTTCCTCAGCTAGCTTAAAACAGACTTTGCAAGAGAAGTGGCCGATAATATTTATTGATGGTGAACTGGTCACAATAAAAAAAAAAAAAACAGGAGTAGAAGCGATGTATTCACAATGGCGAGCAGTAGATCCCGTTGAGACTTCCATGACCGTTTGCTGTGTTGACTCCACCAATGAGAGAGGTTGGAGTTCCTCCACTGAATTGTGCCGGTAGCGACGGGGAATTCGTTTCCTATAAAAAATTGTGACACACGGCGTAGACGTTTGTTGTAAGAAATTGTGATATCCAATGAAAAGGAAATCTAACCAAGAAAACCAAGCATGTTTAGATTTTTATATGCCTTTTACCAGAGATGATAACCCCCAGGCACCGCCGTTTGCCTGTCGATTTCCTGCAAACCCAAGACAAAAGCGTGGCCGTGACTTCCGCCGTACGTTGTGCCCTGGTCTTCCAAAGAGCCTGATTCGTGAGTAAAGACGCAATCTCTTTCCACTACAGCTCACAGAGATTCATAGTAAACAACTAAAACATAGACTCGTAAGTAAGGATCCAATGAATGTGACTTCGTCAAGAAAAGTGATTTTTAATTCTAATTTTGATAATTTGGAATTGTTGTGAATCCAAATAAATTGACCCAAATTCTGATCTGAATCGATTCGGCTTCTGGTTTGGTTTAAACTAAATCCGAGAATGGGTCTATTCTGATTCAGACTAGTAAAAAGTTTAGGTTATGCGGATCCAGAATTTCGACCGATCTAACATGGTTACTTCTATTTCAAACCAAACGAGTTCACGCCTATTTCGCAGTAAAAAGTTGAATTACACCACACACACCCAAATTAACCACCCGGCACATTGGATGTCAGCAATAAACCTGCCCCAATCGTTTTCTGCGGTTACGAATCAATTGGACGCAGAAGCTTCTCGAATTTCTCTCACCATTTCTTTCCGTGCTTCTAGCAACTTCTCTCTCTTCTTGACCATTCCACTCCGCTAGCGCTTCCGCGCTACTGCAGTACTTCCGACTGCATCTTCATGCGTCGAGCCTTTTCTATCGCCGACGGACGATACCAGAGCTCAGTCATATCATTTTGTTTCGGACGCTCTGACCGGTCATGTTGGAGGCAATAGAAGTTGGGATCCAACCAAGAAGTTAGGATCCCTTTCAGAGCATCTCGTCCCTAGGCTCCCTTTTGTTGTACTCAAATAATTTTGGGTTGCTTTCAACCCGCATAGGCTCCCTTCTGCGTAGGATGTGATGAAGTGGACTTTCGCAATCCTTAAATGTCCAACGACATAAGTGAATTCATGCATGTTGAGTTGTTTTGAGTGTCCCAAGTATTTTGTCAAAGTTTGGATGTCAAATGATATTGATGTCATGATTAAGATCCTTAGTTTATACCTATGCAAAGTATTAAATTGAATGGTCAAATAGTTGTGTTTTGACACCAAAATTGAATGGATTGTGCCTTGAGTTATGATAAAGTTATGATTAAATTTTGGTGGCGATTGGAGGATCGTAGAGGGATCTATCTCAATTTGAATACCATGCAAGAATGTGATATGTGTTTACACAAGTTTCGATTATTTAGCTTACGTCTCGTTTTGCTGTGTGCGCTACACACCCTAGCAGATCAGTAAAGTCTAGAGGCCATGGATTGGGGACGTGGAGCCTTAGTCACCCTTGGATGGTCTTAACGGAGGGCTAAGATATCGTATCCTACCTTGCAGTTGGAGCAAGGCGTCGTAGTGGATGCAAACTGTAGCCTGACCATTACTCCACGTCATGAAAGAAGGGGCTACCTGTGAGGCTAAGTGGGTAGTTGTACTGGGAAAGAGACGATCATCCTTTTGATTCCTTGAACAGACCGTGCTACCACTTCAGTAGACAGTTTCTCTTCCTCGCTATTTTCTCCACTGCGGCTAGCAGGTGGTGAGAACGGATATAGAGTGAATGCCGAAGAAGATAAGGAATGAGGATAGACGCCTGAGGAGATGCTTTTGGGCACTTCCTGCCCTGCGATGGCAATGTGCAGGTCTGAGAGGTTGGCGGCTTGGAGGTGGCTGATTCATCGTTGGAATCCAAGCCTCTGTAGCGCCCTACCCGCTTGGGACTCAGACGCACGCGGGCAAGCGCTACGAATCGGGAGATGACCAGTATCAGAGGCTGAGGAGGAGGAGAATGATGTCGATTCCTTGCCGGAGCAAGCTCCTCACGGCGACAGATCGGACTAGAGAGAGAGAAAGAGACAACTATAGACTTCTCACCGTAGTCCACCGTGGTGTAGCGACGCCCAGCACGAGAAGGCATGAGAGCATCTGTTCAAGCTCCAGTTCACGCGATGCGAGAGGCAACATGGGCTTGTGGCAGGCGCACACTCGTCAAGCGCGATGAAGATCGCGACGCGTTGGTTGGAGAAGAAGAAGTACGGCCGGACCTGGAGATTTAGAGGGGTCGAGAAGGTCTGCAAGGTCATGGAGCATCCTCTGGAGATCATATTGGAGTCAAGCAAGGCGGCGCCCACACACGCCAGAGTGGACGGCGCACACAGGCGTGGGGCTTCGAGCGGCGGTGGCAGTCACGGACAGAGTCCTGTGCGGAAGTGAGAACGCGTGAAAGGAAGTGGAATAGAAGGGAGAGGCGGCAAACCGGGCCCCGTCGCCAGACGACCGAACCAAAGAAAGCTGACCGGCTCAACCAAAGAACCAGCCCACAGAAGGCAAAGAAGAGCCGCAGCCCTAGGGACACGTGGCGTAATCCAATTGGCCACCAAAGGTAAATCACCCAATAATTATACAAATAACTAGATATTCAATAATTTATAGAAAATAGTCTGCTTATCAGAAAAATACAAATAAGATATCAAAATGTTCAAAAAATTGAGTAAAACAAGATAGAATAATAATATTAGTGATTCAATGCTTAAATATCAGGGTCATCATGTAAGATGTAAAATAGTCTTTTCATGTCTAATAAATAATAAATGAAGACCTAAAATCATGACAATGCACCAGGAGCTCTTAAATGTTATGTATAACATATATGATGTCATAGATGATTATGTATCAATATGAAATCATGTAATTTGCTCCATATGGCTAATCAGGGATAATAACCCTAATTAATGTGCTAAAATTACAAAGATGCTCGATAAACCCCGAAAATTTTTGAATATTGTGCTGGTGTGTACCACATGTAATATTTTGATTAGGTTGTGGACATATGATCTTGAAGACCCTAGATAGTTGAGAGTTGTGTGGCAAGCTGATGTCCAGGTAGACCTGTTGTCTTAAGATCTTGTTGTTTAGTGGTAGTACATGTAAATGTAGAAGTTTGTTGTTCAATATGTAATATTAAATGTTGTTATGGTTTGTTTATTGTGCATGTGCATGTGCTATTGTTGTTTCCTTCTGACATGTTATGATTTTCTTCTTCTTAGCCTAGTGTGTGGTGTTTAAATTGGGATTCTCACTGAGGTGATGGTTTCAATTTGGACATCATACATTAGATTAAGTTTTAGAAAATATGGGCACATCACAGGTAGCAATTATTTGTTGCTAGATATCACCCATTTATTATGATGTCATAGATTAGTTATGGATGTTCGTTGCCAATGTAACTTGAGACTATTGTGTCACACACATAGGATGCACATGGAATAGGAGTTCACTCATAAATAAAGTTTAACTTGATTACTATGTGTTTTGGTATTCAATTTAAACTACATTGGTTGGAAGTTGTCCGACTGGGAATGATAGTAGACTAAATCAAGTGTAGAGTTAACCGACTCAAGTGTCGAGTCAATGTAAACATCATTGGTTTTACATTGGCTAAATTGGAATGTGAATCGACCAGTTCATAATGTGAAACAAATGATTCAAAATGTGAATTGAATGGTTGAACGATCAGTAAGACTGGATCAAGGATTGATGCTAATGTCATTTTGTGCATCAACTATCACATAAAGACAATATATTTATAAATTGTAAATATAGTGAACTGCATGATTCAAGTATTGAGTCGACCGATTCACATGTGAACCATCTGCTTCAAAATGTGAACTGACCAATTCATGATTTGCAGCAGCCAGAAATTCATTAAAATCTGTATTTTTGACTACTAGTTGATCTAGAAACCCTGACCCTGAACCTCCTATAAATAGGGGGTGAGGTAATCAATGCTTTCAAAAGACAAAACTAGGGTTGTAAATGGGTACGGGTAGACCCGCGGACCCACAAATCCGGACCCTTAAAAAATCCGTCACATGTCTAATTTTTTATACCCGCATACCCTTAGACCCGTATACCCTTGGACCCGCATATAAGCGGGCCCAATAATGGGTATGCTTGGACCCAAACCCGCTAGACCCGTGTACCCGCTATACATAAGTAACTACTAAAATAATATGTTATATATATCATAATTTACTAGTCTAACTAATATAATTCTTGAGATTATATCCTATTCTAACCACAATAAGGTTGAGACTAGTCATATAATTAAGAATTAACTATTCTAGTTTCAATAATGAACATCATATGTAAACTTAAAATCAAAATGTCTAATAATTTACATTACGTTCTACATAAATTAAACGTTTTGATCATGACTGCAAATATGTAAACAATTACTCAATTAATGTTATTGTATAGAATGTAGCATTGTCTAATATAACTATTGCATGTTGATGTACTATATGATAACAATATCTTGTTGTATTAAATATATATAACATAGTCATTTATCTTATATAAACAATATGATGTTTTATAGAACCGCTTACCCGCATACCCGCACTGCATACCCGCTATTATTGCGGGTACGGGTATGGTGCAGGTCCATATTTTGTATTATGCGGGTCTAGAACCGGAACCAGACCCGCTAAATTAGATGGGTATGGGTATGGGTATGGCTAGACCCGCACCGTACCCGCACCATTTACACCCCTAGACACAACTGACGCTGAGAGATGTTGTCCTCTCACATTTTTGGCAACGTGAGAGCCTAAGAAAGACTTACCCATTAACGTCAGAGACATCAAGGGAGAACAAGTCAATGCTAGCATATTGAAATTGAAGGTCCAACTCCTTCCCGTCGTCTCTAGAAGTGTGATGAGGAGTTCCTGGTGGTCTGCTTGGACTACATAGATGTGTGTAGGCTGTAGTGATATGTGTCGACACACCAATTCACTAGGAGTCTCAACCCTACAACTCAACCTTTTTAACTGAGAAACAACCAATTAAGATAATTTATTAGTATAAAAAAGGGTTGGTATCTAAAGACAACATTTTAAAGATTGATTCTTTTAAACCCACAATATTTTGAACAATTATTGGAACAAGAAAGTAAATACCCGTTGATTTATGTGTTGATTACACTAGAGAAAGAATAAAGGAGATAACAAAAGGAAAAGTTACAGTAAGAACAAGAATTAAATGATTACTCTAGGAATAGGAATTAAAAGGCTACAATTTTGGAACAAGGAATAAAAGTTAAACTAGTGCAACATTTTAAATGTGAAAAAAGCAATTCGAAAGAACTAAAAAGGTTGACAAATTAGAGTGAATCGATATTAAAAAATATTAGGGTTATGGATTTTACCACCACGACTTGCATGAAACTAGATCGATGAAATCTAGTGAGATAAAACAAGTTAGATGAATGTATGCAAAAACATTCTCAAACGTAATTACAAAAAGTCAAACTCCCTATAAAGTCATTAGTCTTGGTGTTTACATATCCTTGCTCGAGCATCCCAACAAAGGAAAATATAATATTCGGATCCTTGTGCTTTTGTTTGGTTGTTTCGAGTCTTGGGGCCTAAGATTTCATTACTAATATTTGGAAAAAACAATAGATCAAGTAGTTTAAGTCTGAAAAAACCCAAACAAGGAAAATCTAATGAATAGTATCAAATAGAAGTCAATCTAAATTACACTATGCCTATGGGGATATTCCTCACACCTGATATAGAGAACTACTCATGTTCCATAGAAGCTAAAAGAAGAACAAATGAAGGAAGGAAGTAAGCCATAGACTAGATAGAAGAAGAAAGTTGGTGAAAATTAAATGGCTATCTTTCTTAGTTCCTTGTTCCCTATAAAAAGACCAAGAACAATGGAATAACAAGAAGAAATCTTGAGATTGAAAGACTAATTTTATTGAAAATTAAGGTGCACATATACTAAAATGAAATAATAAGTGCTGAACAGTAAAATTGCAAGTATAAAATATTAGATCTCCTTTCTTGTGGAGCCCCCCTCCTTTTATAGGGGAAGGAGGGGTGGAAACCCTAGAAAGGGGGAAGGAAGAGGAATGGGTGACGGTTGCTGAAGAATAAAATTCATGTGCCATGAACCGACCGATTCCATCCTGAACCAAATGGTTCAGGTTTAAAGAGGTACATGCTTAGGAGAAAACCCTAAGGAAGGGTGGTAGTGCCATTTGTATATAACTTGGTTTCTAAGATATCTGAATCGGCCGTTTGGAGGGCTCCAGATGCTCAATTCGCGTTTGAATTTGCTTGTCCCAGGGAAGCGGGTCCAAACACTAGAGATAGGTTGGCAGTGTCATTTGACCTTGACTTGGTCATTGAGACAGTTGAGTCGGCCATTTGGGATATTGAAACACTTGTTGGTGGACTAAGACAAGCAATAGGGAAGAAAAAGATGCCCATTTAAGCTGTTGGATGGCCAATGTGGTAGGGTTGAGTCGAGGAATGAAACAATTGTCTTGGCTCTGAGGTTGGTAGTCTGCATCAATGAAACATTCAATTCATTGCGTGAACCAATCAGTTCATGCATTGAGATGGTCCACATTTTTGTGTTTGAAGATTTAGACCTAGAATCTGCAAAATAGGAGTGAAAAATATAAGTATTTGCATTATCGGTCAAGGAATGAGCAAATTGCAATTATTTCTTGAAAATTAGCAAAAGTGAAGTGAACTCCTATGGAAAGACTATAAAAGATGTATTTAAAAATAAATGAATATGCAGTCATCATGTAACCATCACCTAGGAGAATACCATGGACCATGTTTAGTGGTGCTACACCAGGAGGCTGCTGATGAGGACTATTCACGTGCTACTTGAAGAAGAAGCATGAAACATTGCAAGGATGGTCATTGGACTTGCTCTAGGACTAGATATATACCTCACAACCCCTTTCCCTAAATGCATCTTTGTTGACACAATCTGTTGGTTTGGGATTCAAGCATAAAGTTTTTATTTCCACTTCCTTATCTGATGCCCCGATACCCAACACAAATGAAACCCAAAAAGGATACTGAATACATTGAGAGAATCAACTTAGATTGTCTATTTTCCCTAGTTGAGTCACCAAGAAGTTTTACACACGAGAAACATATATGAAAAGTTAATCTCAACCATTTCTTCAAAACTCAAATAAAACATAAAAAAATAAATTGATAAATAGATGACATGATGTAATATGATAAAAACATGAGAAATCATTGATGGACACTTCAATAAAAAAATCAAAAAGTGAATCCACCCAAGGGCAGATAATCCATATAGAACATTGCCAAAAGATTGGGATTGGTGATCCAATATTGGTAAGGAAGGGTTAGGCACCCCTGTGTCACCAGAAAAATTGCTAGTGTAATTCAAAAATCATAACTTCATGAAAAGAATGAGTTTTATTTTGATTAAAGAAAATAAATCATGCAAACATAAAGAACCATTATTAAGTTTTGCAGTGTTTGGGGATTCAGATAACTTTGGCTTTCCATCATCATCCCTAAAACCTTAATTTTTTAATTGTGAGATGCTATTGCCTCAAGGCCTCCCATGGTAGAGTTCCATCTTGGGAGATAGAGATGAATGGTGAGAAATAAAGAGAGACAATAGAGATGAGGTTTATATGAGGAAGATATACTTTTTCACCAAAGTAAGAAAGATATCTACAAAGACAACTAGATTTACATGCAGGATAATCGACATGCATAAATGTAATTTGATATAAAACTAGACATTTATGGACAATATATAGTTTCAATTGATCATAGTAGTTATTTTCAAATGATAACTCAAGTAGTATAGAAAAGCATTTGTAATAGTGGTAGATAAGTAGTTATAGTAGTTCTTGATAAGAAGTCAGAACATTTTAAGAATAATTCTAGATAGACAATTTTGAAAAAAAAATGAACATTTTCACCATAGCATTGTTACAGCCTATCGACATAAAATAGTCAATTGCATAGTTCCACATAACGGGGAGATAGTCAGTCTTTAGCTTTAGGAGAGTCAAATGGAAGAAGGCAATATGGTGGATATGTGGGTATCTATAGTTGTGGATTTGGTTTTGAGGGTTCAATATTTCAAAGAAAAGTTTCTAGAATAATCCCATTAGGGTAGGAAAAGAAAAGGAAACAAATTGAGATTCCATGCCTTTGGGAGAAATCCTAGTGGATTGCTCCATCTCGCGAGGCATGCCTCTAGAAAAATGCATGATTCAACCAAGCGAAAACCTTGAAGATTTTGGATTCTTCCGAGTGTCAAGGGCAGGAAACAAAACCATATTCTTACGTGAGAGTCTAGATTTTCTGAACGATTTTGGATACATATCAGATGAATAAAACTTAATTAAGAAAAAAGAGATGAGGAGCATAAAACTCAGGGGCCAAGTATTCGATTTTTTCTCTTTCTTGATAAAAAAAGATACAAATTTGAAGGATTTTCTCAAAAAACAATAAAAACAGAGATGCAATTAAACCTCCCATTGGGTTGAATTTAAATATTGCATTCGTTATCATTGGATTAGGAAATTCATGTAAAAGGCTAATAAAAATATAATTTAATGGGATATTTGCATCTGAATCCAGAGAAAGAATTTTCCATATATTGAATCCCCCACAAGTGATAAATGGCTGAAATAGGTGGATTAAACGGGTGAAAACTTATCAAAAAATATGGAATAATTATGATAAATTATGTTATTAGATAGAGAGAAAATGTGATCATTATCATTGCTTGAGTGACAAAAAAAAGAGTGTTAACAAGATGCATCAACTTGACAGCCTTGACATCCCTCCTCATGGCCAACCCCTCAATAAAATCCATGTTCCTACTAACAACACCTGTAAGTAGGGCTCTCAACGAGGAGGGTATGTGGTGGGTAAAGATCTGCCCTTAATTTACCCACCATGGGGTAGTGGGTAAGGGAGAGTGGAATTACCTGCCTCAACAAATCCCTTAGGCTCTCCTTACCCTTACAGTTACCTTTTTCCCAAAAACTAAATGTGAAAGGTAAATGGGTACTATGTTTAAAAAAATATTATAAACACATTTTATGTTGTTCTTTGGAAATTATGTATGTTTCTCCACGCAAGATAAATCGATGCTCACAACTAACTATTCTATTTACATAAATATATTAAACACGGTAACTATTTTACATTATTTAATCTTATGCACTTATATGCTTTTGTAGGATCTCAGAGAAAGAGTATACCTTCTCAATCAAGAAGGATATCAACAAGCTCATCAAGCTGTAGGAAGAGTTTAAAAATACGTCTTTGTTTACGAAGAGATCAAGGTAATTTGGTATCATCCAAGGACCAAAAGCAAAAAGGAAAATATATTGGTTTGGTCAAAAGTTTCCAGACAGGAAGAACAATAAAATTCACTCTATGGTTTAAAAACTGGTGTCCCAATCTTTGTGCAGAGAGATGACGGTTGAATACTTTGGGGAGCAAATGTCCGGGTTTTTATTATCTACAAATGGTTGGGTTCAGTTTTATGGATCACAGCGTGTGAAGCCTCATATCATCTACGGTGATGTAACTAATCCGATATGAAGTGGTGGTTAGTGATCCCTTATAACTCCGTTAACTGAGCGCCCTATCACCAGTTTGGTAATAGGATTACAAGTGAGGAAGGAGGAAGTACGAAAGACGGAGTCCAAAGAAGTGGTGTCGGAAGATGCCACACTAGAGATCGATGAACTTGTACATGGTACCGCTATTGGTGAGACTTGCATGAGACTGGTTGGCGTGTTTGAAGGTAGGGACCGTGGTTGCAAGCTTGTTGCTTAGCTGGGAAAGGGGGGAATATGGCACCTGGATGCTAATGCTGGAGCTGCTGAGGAATGAGCAAAGGAAGAAACTAACTGAGTAACATTTTCGGGCTAGGTGTCGCTAGTGCGATCAAAGATCTTTAGACATTCCTTCACGAGTCGCTACTTCATGAGGCTGGCCTTGGCGGCTGCTGGTGACTGAAATGGGAAACGATAAAAACTCAAAGGTTAGGTTGGATATTAGGGTGAGATATTTATGTAAAAACCCCTATACTATACATTTAGCGGATATGGTTTATTTATTAGCGGCTAAATGGGTAACATGGTATCGATATCTTCTATACCTTGTCATCTCCGATTAACATAGAGGGAAATGGGTAAAAAATATCCTTATTCTTACCCTTAGGGTCTGACTGGTTTGATGTGTAACTGCAATTTTTCAGAAACTCATTTTCCCAGAACTAAAATTGAGTTCCGGAAAAATGAGTTCCAGTGATTGGCTTGAAATATGATTGTGAAAATTAGTAACCAGAACTGACGTATCTCAAAATTGAGATTTTTATCAAACAACTTTAAGGCATTACATCAAACTTGTTACAACATGCCTTTGGCATTATATCGTATAACTTCAAGGCGCCAATTATCCAAGGAAATGGAAAGACTAATGTCGTTCTTAATCATGCCTGGAACAAAGGGATGTCATTCTTAATAGGATTGATGCCTCGATTGATATCACCACTCATGACATGCATCATTCAGAAGTTCTGTCACGAATGCATTTGATGGCCGAATCATTGATCTATTAGTAGGTGAAGCAGATGTTCTTGTCTTAGTTGACTATAAGTCCCGATCTATTAGATATTAAAGAAGAAAATTGCAGACAAAAGATTGGACCAAGGTCACCATGGATTTTCCCTGTTTGCCGAGCTAGTGACGCACCGATCATAGATCTTGCCACCTCAGGGATTATATTTATCTCAGCTTATCTTTTCTGCAGATCTGAAATTAGACCAAAGAAGTGAATCCCCGTCTAGTAGTTTACGATGCTTCAGAAATGAAATCTAGCTTCTGTTGGTAGCATCAGTGGCTATTATCCGTGACTTCTGTTTGTCCGAGAAAAGAAGAACCATTGTTCACGCACAAAGAAGGCATTGCCGTCTAATTATTCAGGATTAGGATTGAGCAACAGGAGAAGGCAACCTGGAGATCGGATTCTCAGTGGCCATGTCGAGCCGCCTCTCAACCAGCGGAAAAATGAATAGGGCGAGGATTTGTCTGGGAACGGAACTGGTTTTCCGATAGATTTGCTGCGGAAGTCTCAAAATGCGAACTATATATATCATAGGAAGTCCAGGGAAAATGTTGGAACTCAAGTTCTGGACTTACGTCCAACCAGTCACATAGAATTGGACAGGGAACTTGACTTCCCGTGTTTTCAAGGCAAGTTACGATGAACCAGTCAGACCCTTAGCCTATAAGGTTTGGATAAAGGGTAAAATTGTATTGTACTTATCAAATGGCAATTGTGTGTTCAAGTAAACTTAACCCCAAAAGAGATTTATTTTGTGAATATTCAAATCAAGACTCAAACTTAAACCAAACTGTTGAATGATGTTAATCACCTTGTGTTATTCCGATGGGTATAAACTAGAGAATTGATAACAAGAAATGATACCAGATTCGTTGAGGCGTGCAAATATACACTGTCCTTAAGAGTATTTCCCCCTTACTTGACGACGAATGCCAGTACAACAGTAAATGCAACGACCACTCTCCCAGGATAAAACAACGTTTGGAGCGGCGATGTGTGGATTCGCAAGTCGCAGTCTTCAGTGAACAACAACTCATCGTTCTTCCAACGATCATACAGACAACATTGGTGGAAATGACAACTCTTACAAACAGTCTCAACCGCAACTTGAAAAGGTTGCATCATATGTTAAAATCGTCACACGCATGAAGTGGGAAAACCAAGTCGGTGTTGCACCCACACAAGGGCTCGGGGAGGCCGGATTTGCATTCCCCTGTGCGCGGGACGTGACATGCGCCGATGCACCCGATTAAAGGGTTTCCAGACCAGACCAGCCCAAATCTAATTGGGCTGCCCCACCATGCGTGGATAAGAAACTATATATAAGGAGGGAGGTTTTAGAATTTCCTAATGTGAGACTAAAGCCAATGTCTTTTGGTTTGAATTACAAAAAAAATACAACAATCCCCCACTATTTCAAAATAAAATAAAATAAGATTAAAATTCAAGTAGATCATTGAAATAGCTTAAACAAATGACATGCATAAACTTTAATAGAACTATGTTCTTTGAATCAAAGTATAAAGTAGATGTACGTAATTTTTAGAAAATTGGTGGAACTATGTTCTTGAACCAATTCCTCTTTTATCTGATTAGAGGTTCATTACTCACATGACATTTATAAAATCAATTGCCATTCTTACGGTTTGACGTCTTAGGCATTGCACCTACTCGGAATATTCATGAGTACTCTAGAGATCTATCCAAATCTCAACATGAGCGACCTCACTCCATACTCATATAGTTAGACCTTCACCAAGTATATATTACAGTCATATACACCACCAATAATTGCTATGAAGTCTATTAAAAATAAAATATATTCAATTAATTCACTACAAATTATTGTTTGCATCATAATAATGGGATAAAAATCATAACAATACATTGAGTCAACAATGATTTTGTTTTTTCCATTGAACCCTCCTTCCCGATGTCTCTGTTCATGAAGGTTCGGTGTCCATCACATCGACTCTCGGTATTGACATAACCCTATTCTTCTCGATGTGTTGCTCACAAGTCTTTGACTTAATGGCTTTCCAAAGGATCAACCAAGTTCAAGTCTAATTTCACATAATTTATAAAGATTATGCTATCATATATGTGTTGCCTGACAATATTGTGACTTAGACGAATATGTTAATCTTCCCATTATAAATTTTGCTTTTATCTCTCGATATGGAATCTTGATTATCACAATGTATATACACTGATGAAGAAGTTTTCTCCCAAATGAAAAGATCCATTAGAACATGTCTTAGCCATTCAGCTTCAGTTGCTGCCTTTTCTAAGTCAATAAACTCAGTTTCTATAGTGGAACAAGTTATACATGTTTCCTTAATGGATTTCCAAGACACAACATCTCCACCCAAAGTGAAGATGTAGCCACTTATAGTTTTTAATTCATTTGAATAAAAAATCCAATTGGCATCACAAAAACCTTGTAGCACAGTTGGAGATCCGCAAAAAATCAATTCATGATATATGGTGCCTTTTAGGTATCTCAAAACCCAATGTAGAGCATCCCAAAGATCTTTGTTAGGATTTTGATCATATCTACTTAATCTTCCAACTGCATATGCTAGATCTTAATGAGTACAATTCATTAGTACATTAGGCTTCCAATTACTTATGCATATTTTATTTATTGAATTCTAATACCTTTTTTTTTCTTAAGGTTGTCATTTGAAATAAAAGGTGTGCTAACTATCTTACAATCAAACATTGAAAACCTATTGAGAATATTCTCAACATAACGTTCTTGAGAGAGCATGATGCAATCATCACTTTTAAGGAGTTTAATTCCCAAAACTACATCTGCTTCTCCCTTACCTTTCATGTCAAAATTTGAAGCCAAAAGACTTTTTGTACTATTATGATATCAATATTAGTGCCAAATATAAGCATGTCATCCACATAAAGACATATAATAACACAACCTTTGGTATCAACTTTAAAATAAATGCATTTATCTCCTTCATTTATATGAAATCAAAATGATATAATTACTTTATCAAATTTCTCATGTCATTGTTTCGACATTTGTTTCAAGCCACATATAGATTTGATTAGTCTACACACCATATGTTATTTTCCAGAAACAACATGACCTTTTGGTTGATCCATATAAATTTCCTCATATAAATCTCCATTCAAGAATGCAGTTTGACATCCATTTCATATATAATTGATTTCTTAATATATGTCAAAGCTATTAAGATTTTGATTAAAGAGATTCTAGTTACAGGAAAAAATGTATCAAAATATTCAACATCCTTTTGTTGTTTATATCCCTTGGATTAATCAAGTTTTATATTTATCAACATTTCCATCCATTTTTATTTTTAATTTGAATACCCATTTACAACCTATAGGTTTAATACCACGTGGAAGATCCACTAATTCCCATGTATTATTGGACAATATAGATTCCATCTCACTTTTAATTGCTTATTTTCATAGAAAAGAACCAGACAAACTAATAGCATCATGATAAGATCGAGGATCATTATCCACAATTAAGGAATATAAGTTATCACCAAAATTATTTTCCTTCCTCATCCTAGTGGATCTTATAGGTTCTAAATTATCAGGTTCAAAAGAATCATTATTATTAGAAGTACTAGGCATATTTTCAAAAGTTTCATTCAATGGACTAGAACTTGTTTCTATAGGAGTTACAATATGAAATATATGCTCAAAGAATTCTATATTTTTAGGTTGAACAACAGTATTTGGATCTACAATATTGTTGCTACTTTTAAGAACTAGAAATCTATATGCAACACTATTTTGAGCATATCCTAAAGATACCATCAAGAGTTCTTGGCCCTAATTTTTGTTTCTTAGGTCAGTTAGAAAAACTTTGGCTAAACACCCCCACTTTTTTTAATTTTTTTAATATAGGAGGATATACTTTCCATAATTTATATGTAGTTTTATTTGTCTTCTACTAGAAATGTGATTTTGAATAAAATAAGATGATATAATTACTTCCCCCCACAATTTGTTGGGTGCTCCTGACTTTATCATGATAGAATTCATCATATATTTTAAAGTTCTATTTTTACATTAAGCAACTCCATTTGATTGAGGCAAATAAGGAGTACTATATTCATGTATAGTCCCATGAGTTACACAAAAATCATTAAATGGTGAACAATCATATTCGCCACCCCTATCTGATTGAAGATGTTTTATCTTTTTAATTTAGTTGGTTTTCTACTTCTATCTTATATTTAACAAACATCTCAAATGCTTCATCTTTTGAGTGTAACAAATATAATTTTGTATAGCGTGAGAAATCATCCATAATAATTATGTAAAATCTTTTCCAACCTTAACACAAATTTCTATTTAAATCTCCAATGTCCGTGTGTATTAATTTCTAATAATTAAGAATCTCAATGAGAATTTGAGGACATGATTTCTTTGTAGATTTAGTTTTGACACATGCTTGACACTTATAATTTAAATCAACAACGTTGTACATATCTTTGAGCAATCTTAAAGATTTCATACGTTGTACATATTTAAATTTAACATATCCAAGCCTATTATTCCAAACATCAAAGGAATAAACGATATAAGTAGATGTAGTAGTATTATTTACTAAAATGTTTGGTACATTAAGGCGAAACAAACCATTTGAACTATAACCCACGCCAAGATGACTTAGAAAGTATGACTTGATCAGATTTAGAAGACACCTTTATCCCATATTTAACTAGTTGGAGTACAGAGAGTAAATTCAGTCTAAGTTCAGGAAACATCTTTGATCAATAAGAATTTTCCAAAAGTCATCTTGATCTCGACATTGCTCTTGCCAGCCATGAAGAATGCTCTTGAGTTGCCAATGACAACTCAATGCTCATCCCTCCCTACTTCAATGTAGGTCACAAAGACATATCTATGGCCACTAACGAGGCATGAAACCCCAGAGTTGATGATCCAATCCCGATTCTGAAATGATTCCATATTGTCAATGTTGAGGAATGCCACAAACACTTCTTCCGTTACAAGGTCAGTAGTTGATTCTTTTGAATCTTAGACCACTTGCTTCTATCTATATCTACACTTAGGAGAAGCTTGACTCAGTTTAGCAGAAACATAACAAAAAGTATTGTTTTTCTTAATGTTTTTGTGCCCTTTAGTGATATAGTTGTTTCTTTTATCATTTTTATTTTTCCAATGATTTTTAGTATAGTCATAGGATTTATTATTTTATTTAACATCATTGTTATCAAAATCCATAGAAGACATTGGTTCTTTATTTAAGTCAGATGTTTCTTTTGAACAATTTTTATCTTCAACCCGAATGTGTATAATTACATCATCCCACAACATAGTCTTTCTTTTATATTGTAAACTTTTCTTGTTATCTTTCCAGAACTAGACAATTTTTCAATTAAATAGCCAACGATGAAAGACTCATGAAGATTTATCTTTTGCTTTTTTAAATTGTCAAGTTTAATCTGAAAGTCATAAATTTGAGTTGTTATTTCCTTATCTTTAGACATAGAAATTACACAAAATTTGCAGTAGTGATTTTTGGGCTAGAAGCCTCTTCTACAACATATTTCTTATTTGAACTTGTCCAAATTTCAGATGTAATTTTTGTTTGAAAATAAGCGTCAAACAAATGATTACAAATAGTGCTTAAAATAATGAGATGACAAATTTGGTTTTCCTTTTCCCATTCAATAGAATCATTTTCTGGTTTGGGTTTAGATAGAACAAATACTACATTAGCGACTTCTAACGCAGTGTATACTTTTTCTTGCCAACGATGATAGTGCGATCCATCAAAGGTTTCAATCTTAGTTATGTCAGACAAAGAATTTGTAGACACAATAGAAAAATAGTAACACTGGTTATTGGAAGTGGATGACGTCACAAGAGTAAAAAGTATTTTAAATCTTTCCATATTAGTACCCATCGAAAAATAGAATAATATTAAAATTATTGTTCTGATGGACACAAATCAAAGAATAGTAAATAAAAAATGATACCAGACTCACTGAGGCGTACAAGTATGTACTGTCGTTAAAAGTATTTCCTCCTTAATCGAAAAAGAATATTGGTGCAGCAGTAAATGCGACAACCACTCCCCTAGGATACAACAACGTTTGAAGTGGCAATGCATATACTCGCAAGTCGCAGTCTCTAGCCAACAACAATTTATCGTTCTTCAGGCGATCACGCAGACAACATTGGCGACAATGGCAAATTATAGAAAGAGACGAGCGAGGGTGAGTTTTCTTTTCTATTGTCTACATAATGGACTCGACAACGTTTTTGTTTTATAGAAAAGTTGCGACGGTAGTTGTCAAATGAAAGGACACGACAGTTGCCAAATGAAAAGACATCAACGATTGAACTCTTCCAAATAGTACCAACCACAACTTTTAAAGGTTGTGTCGTATGTTAAAATGGTCACGCAGAGGAAGTGACAAAATCAAGTCGGGGATGCGTCCACACAAGGGGCTCAGGGAGGTCGGATTTACAACCCCCTGCACGTGGAATGAGACATGTGCTAACACACTTGGTTAAAGGGTTTTTGGGCTCGATCGATCCAAATCCAATTGAGATGCCCCACCATGCACCCGTTTCCCATTATATTTCTCAAACATCCTATGGATAAGAATCCATATATAAGGAGGATGGAAGTTTCAGAATTCCCCATTCTGGGACTAAACTCAATGCCTTTTGGTTTGAATTATAACAAAAAATATAACACTTTGGACACCTCCTTTGTGTCCCAATTAATGGTCTTGTCATCAAGATACCAAATATAAGGAAGACGTTTATTGTTGTTTCAGATCTGATAGACAAGTGGTTTCAATACAAGGTAAAGAGAAGTGGACACAAAGGTGTTGTCTAGTTGTACTCAAGTGCATGACTAGATATGTCCATCCATGAGGTAAAATAATCATGTTTCCTGACCATACAAAAAACATCCACTGATAATGATATAGATGGTCACCTCTACATCACCTTACAATGTAACATTGACCTATCGACCATTTAAAAAAAATTGATTGTTCACTATAAGTATGAAATGAGACTCTTCTTCATGTTGCTCACATGACACCTTGTTGACACTGTGCAAATTTTCCTTTGTGCTACTAGAAACATCCACCTCAAATTAAGTCATTCAAATACTTGACTATATCATTACTCACTCCTATGATGGAAAATTTGGACACCAAATGCCTCCATATAGTAACCATGAAGATGGGTTGCATCCTTTTGTATGACTTTAGTAATGGTGTATGAGGTGCGGAATATGCAAACTTTTTCAAACTCAAAAGACACCTCCCCCACCCATAAGATAACCCCAAAGGTGATGGTATGTAAAAAATATGTGGGGACAATAGACCGCTCTCTGCCGAGTCTATGACGTGACGTGTTTGACGCTCACATATCTCTACCACACAAAGTCTCTTTAGGAAATGATTTGACATAATAAAAAATAATGTCATCATTGGCTAGAATGGGAAGTTTAGAATAGAAAGTATCCATGATGGAATGAGAATTCTTGTGCGGCTATTTAGCATCTGAATCCTATATGGTATCTTTGTTGTATGGAGCAACCTCCAATGAGCACAACACTGTCACGATTGTTGTAATATGACCATGTTCAACCTTGCAAGGCAGTGGCTAGAGTTTATGAGTGGAGTTTATGAGTGAAATAAAAATCTATCTTATTTGTCACTAACTGCTGTTACACGCAATTGCTCTTGTCATAAATGTCGACAAGTTTGTATATTAAAAAATTGTAATTAATTTGATTGACAAATTTGTTCCTTCCTACCATGATGCCTATATAAATTCCACTAAGTATATTGAGGTCAATGAGAAAGAAGACATTAGATAATTTGTTAGCCAGAAAATAGTGTTCATGGGGATTAAAAAAATTTTTAGATAAAGACACACATAACTTAAACTTTGTTAATCGTGACCAAACACGGGTGGTCGATAATATCTTAAAAATATGAGATCTTATAGAAAAAACTCTTGTTTTTTCTGTCTGAATATTCATTTTGTGTTTTGTAGAAAACATTGACATGAACAACATTGGACACCCATTCTATAGATGGTGTTTGTTACATGCATAAAAGTGGGAAGAGGAATGGTGGAAAAATTGATAGTGCTACATGGTAAGAACATAGATGGGAAAAAGAAATTTCCCAAGGAACCCAATGAAATGTTTTATTTCTTGTACCACATAGAAATGGCAATGATTAGACAAGGAGAACTATTTCTTCAAACAAATTGATTTCAATAATTTTCCTTAATAATTATCTTCTTTGCACAAAAATATTATCCCTTTAGGAAAAATTGAGAAAATAAGAAAATGGAAAAGGAGGAGAAGGTAATAGGGAAATGACATAATGAAATTTTCTATAATGAAATTTAAAGGAGTATAAGAATTGAGACATGGATTTCTTTATAAAACTCACCCCCATATAAGTATCATGTGTGTTTGATTAAAAGCACATAGACTCCATAAAAATCTTTTTGACATGAAAATGACAAAATTTTCATCACCCTTCATCTGGATAGGAATTCATTTTCATAAAACATTTTGGAGGGTAGAAGTTATTGTCAGATATTTATTCCCTAATAATAAACAAAACATATGAATGATATTATTGAGGAGGGAAAATACATTTTTTAAGAAATTCATTAAAGGGGAAAATTTTAGATTATATAAAATGTGATACTAAGAAGAAAAGTAACATTTAAAAGGAATTCTTATTATTAACATGCTCTTTGCTTAAAAGGAATTAAATTTCATGGATAAAATTATTTTTTTGAATGGAAAGAAAAGTTTAGTTAGAAGATAAAATTTTAGTAGAAGAATTTTAGTTGGAAGAAAGAAAGTCTAACATGAAAGTTATTTTGAATGGAATTGTATATTTAGAGAGAAGTAAATGAAATAGGGACATAGTTTGAAGTTAAATACATTTTTTATGAGAAGTTACCTGAATTGAGGAAACAATTTAGTCAAGAGTATTTATCTTAGAAAAAGACCTCAAATCGTTAGAGAGAGGAAATTGATAAAATCCTTGGTAAATATTTTCTTCCCCTATGAGGGGACAAATTACAAATCATAACCCATTACATATAATGCAAACTTAACTAACCTTACATCATTATAACTAGGCATATGTTTTACATAAGACCCCTATTTTGGATAACTATTGATTGTCACATTTCTAACTTGTTTTTATAAATTGAATAAAAGGTTTGGATTTCTTTCTCAAGAATCACAAAAGGTTAGATTGCATCAATTCCATTTCCTCATAGTTTTTTCAGGTTCCTCTCTCTCCATATGATGTTTTTGTCGGCAGTAACTCACCATACTAAGAGTTCTTTTGGGTATTTTTGTAGAAGATAGTACCTTTTGGATAGATTTATTTTGGTACTCCTAAGTTTACCAATCATCAATCTCAATCTTCCCCACATGTACTTCTAGCTTTTCGAGTCCCCTAATATATGCTTAGCTATTTCTTCTAGGCTATTGCACATGATATAAGTAGAAACTACATTAGGTTACCATATGTGTCCTTTTAAGATTTGGCATGTCTTTTTATGCATGAAATGTTGTGGTACTGAATCTACAATTAGGGCAACACAACTATAGGTTTTCAGCTGATTTATCTATATTTGCCTTCTACCTCCCACTATTCAACATATCTGTATAATTTAGCTTGATCATCCATTTTGGTTTAATGTTTGTCACTCTTATCTACAAGATAGAGAAACCCAACCTATGATCATGTTTTTGTTATATGTAATTCTTGTATATTCTATTCATTGACATTTCTAAGGATGATTCACCATTCATTTATTTGTTAATTCTTTTAAGTGTATTAAACTTTACTAGACCATTTAATGAATGTAGACATGTACCTCTTCATCTATTGGAAATGCAAACTATCTTGTTGGCTGAGTGAATAAAGATCCACCACACTAAGTCAGAGATCATTATTTCCATTCTCCTTAGAGTTATTTTAGGTATTTCACCTTGGTTCATTGAATTGTGAATGATACCCATGATTGAGCTTTTGATGAGGACCATATGACCTGTCATGGTTAGTTTATTTCGTTCCAGTTACTAATCATTTATATATAGAGTAGGACCCAAGAGGGTACCACTCCTCACTAAATTGAGGAATAAAACCTTACAAATCCAAGCATACTATAATGTATGAAGGAAAGGAGGTATATCATTTTATTTTTCAAATAGTATATATCATAGAGACAAAAGATTAGCATGCAACTGAAACACTACTGATTAAAAAGTGCAAAGAGAATCCATATTACAATGTTATGCACCTTGATGGTGGTTTCAATAAAATAAAAGTTGCAATTAATTATAGATAAGACTAGTTGCAAAGGGAAACCTAACCATCCTGATCTATCCTTAAGTCCAACTTCTAGTATATTATCTTCATGTGTCTATGTCCTCTAAACGACCTACACCTAGGTGATTTGGGAACAACACAATAAATAGGTAAAAAAGGACATGAGTCCATAAAACCTAGTATATGCGTGCAATATGAAATATTTGGGCATTTAAGAACTCCAAGTTCAAGAGAGAATGTCCCCACAAGATGGGGTACATGCATTTAGTTAATTTCAAGTGAAATAATCATCAAATGAATGAGACATTTAAAATATAAGATGATTCAAATGAGATTAATAAGAACCTTTTCTTACAACATTTCACAATCTCACAAAATAACATAGTTCCATGCATTTTTAGTATAGACTAGATCTACCTAAGTAGGGACAAGACACCACTGAATCATTGGCCTAAAGTGGACGGAGAAGATACACCAATTATTTATAATAAGGGTGTAAAGGTGCAATCGGGATGGAGAAGAAGTGTTATACATAAGAATCTATTCTAGATAAAACATTCTAAATACTACACATGCATAATAGGGTGGTAGGATAACGATGAGTAGTCAAAATCACATTTTTAAACATATTCAACATACATGGTAATTGGGTTATAAAATAACTCTACCTAAATATAAATATATTAACTTGTGGATCTGAAGTTCAACAATTGCAATTTAAGAGAATACCATTAAGGTTTCAAAAAGGAATTTATACAATAATATGCCCCAATAATGAAATTAAGGTACATTCAATTAGATGCCCAAAAAAGAGGATTGCACATACCTAATCTTCATGAGTATCCCTATTTCTAGGGGTGATTTTCAATGATTCATCCTTCTTGAAATGAAAGTGTTTTACAAACTCATTAGTTTACAAATACCAAATCATAATCAAAAGTATATCAAAACATGGAATTGGTTACCTAATTAAAAGTTCAGAGATTTATATCCTAAAAATACATATATATATATATATATATATATATATATATATATATGGAAAGGGATGAGATTATCTATTATTTATTAAAATATTGTTACTACAAATATCTAGGATTCTTCCTGACTTACCTTTGTATATTAGTCCATACTTAAATCTCATATATGTATATAGGTACAAGTTTGGATCTACATGTAAGGAAATAGAGTAATTATGTGTATACATGTCCAAATACCCAACTTATTAATATGGTTATGTTTTACATTTAGATTATCTTCCAAACTACTAACTACAATATGCTTCGTGATGGACTTTCTGAAATAAAAAATTCCATAACATGTTATTTTCTAATGTTAATACTAACATCTAGACATGTTAATATCAAATCAATAGTTGTGGTAGATTAACCAATGTGGTATAATAATACAACTAAAATTTATATCCAAAAAATCTTGATAATCATCCAAATAGATTGTTAAGAGAACCTTATTACAAAATTTTCTAACACTATCAGTAATAGTAGACTAGTATTCTAATGTTATTGATTTACTATATAGAATACATTGATGCACATATATTAATATGATTCATATATGAGTTCTATACCAACAATTCCTATCAATAATAACTATGTTTATGCATATTGTATCATTTTTCATTAATTTAACAACTAAAGTTTTATTAGTCTCAAAGTATGTGTAAGGAATATAGCTTAAAAACAATAAGTTTCTATTGATCTTGATGGATCAGTTCTTGGTTTAGAACATGATGGGAGAACTCGACCTACACTCATCATTGCATTTCCTTCGAATGAATCAATGATGACTCTAGGATTGAGGTGTTTCAAGGAACTTTTCAAACCTCTTATACACTTGCAACAATTTCTCACCAAGTAATTGCAATCTGATGTTCAGTTGTAGGTAATGACATTAAGGATGACAGACAAATTCATCTCATAAAATGGTCATTTAAAGTGCACATTGGGTCCATTTTACTTTAATATAGAACGAATCTCTATGGGTAAATCTTTGGTAGTTGCAATGTTAGATACAAGAGTTTGGGCATTGGGAGGAGTGAATGGAGTATCACTGCTGATATTTTTTTGTTTCATTAAGTTACAAAAGTTGTGGAAGGTAGATTCCTTGCATGTTATCTCTGGAGGTATTAGGAGGTTCTACATAATTTATGAAGCAATAAAAAATATTTTGTTTGTGTTGGGATGGTTTAGTAGTGCAGAATTGGTGGCTGAAGATTGTATCTTGTAGGTTGTCGATGAAGCATACAAAATGAGGAAGTGTAGGTCATAGAAGGAAAAATATGAAGAGGTAATCATCTTATAGAGGTCTAGTGATAGGAAATAGGACGAGACTATAGTGATGGATGGACCTAGGGTGGAAGACCATGTTGTTACCAACTACATTTGGGGATGAGAACTACGTAGTTAGTGACTTAGGCAGTGACGTTGTGCTTGTGTAGAGACAATAGATAGGGTAAATTAAGTTGGGCCCACTAGGTTAGGGAGAAGAATAGAAGAGGCAGTAGAGAGGCCAATAAATTGAGAAGAGGAGGAGGTAGAGACGATCGTCGTGCATAGTTTTTGTTCCCAGCATGTGGTTTTAGTGGCTAAAGGACTGCAAGGCAGGGGTGAATGAGTTTCATGGGGAAAACAAAGGAATTGATGTCATGTAAATGTAATTATTAGGTTTTTCGTGAGCTATGAACTGCAATGATTAAAACAATGGATAATTGAAGTCTGTTTATGACCAAAATTGAGAGGACGATAGAGTGAGTAGTATACCACAATAAAAATTTCTAAGTTTGTAATAATATACTATGACCACAAAATTAGTTGAGGACATTATTTTCAGTTTTAGGATTATATTTATATATAATTCAATTCATTATATAATATTCTTAGCAATGATAAAATGTAATTTTTTGTACATATAAGATATTTTCATGAAATTTTGTTGATTAACTTATTTGATTGTCATGATTTACAAAAAGTTCATATATTATCTATGTTTTGCAATTTTAATTATTTGCATATATTTTTCCATCAAATTTGAGGAGAGAATATTAGGATCTATATTACATTAGAAAAACGATATGTTAAGGTTTTAGGCTGATTGAGGCATTTAATTAACTAGATGGAAAATGTCATGTTAAATGTAAATCAAAGTTGATAAATGAGTTACATTTTAACATATCAGTTATTTATTAATGTATTAGATATAGTCAGGGGGTTAATTACTTTTAACTAAATGTAGTTTTTTTCATGGGAAACAATAAGTATCCAATAAAATAATGAATTTGACTTAATTCTAGCAAATTCTATTTCTATTATGGAAACTTTGATTATCTTAATATGAAATTTTATAATTATTATTTATCTGGATATGTTAGGCCTATTGTTACAAGTTTTGCAATATTAGAACACATTTATTTACAACCAATAATGATTAATCAATTTAATTCGGTACATGTACATTGGCATGTATAATATACTATATGGGTCTAGGTTAATATTAAGACACATAGCACCATTTCATTAACGTCAAAGAAAGGTTACAACCAAGCATAGAGGAAAAATCCTAAGAAAGGAAATGTTAGGAAATATATATCTAGATTTTGGTATGTTACAACACACCACCTCTTAAAGTGGATGTTATGCATTAAATCAGTTGATCCGTATCTTGATATACTATCTTATACCTCTTAACCATGTTATAGGTTTTTAGTTAAACTAATATAGTGTATCATAGCGTAATACCCCATATTAGACTTATAGTTCTTTCTCAAGGTTATTCTATACCTCGACATGCATCAAGTGTCCACTAGTTTTCTCATATTAGAAGTGAGTCTAGGGAAGTTACACCAAGACTAAGGATTTTCTATTAATTTGAATATATTTATGGATTTTACAAACACTATTTAATTATGTTATGCCTCATGACAAGACATTACACATAGTCTATTAGCTTGTTTAGGGTTAGGTGTAAGATTGGGGGTTTATTTACAAACTCATTTGAGCATCATACTATTTTCTATGCAACTTATTGAGCTAACAATCCAATATTTTAGCAAACACATTAAAGTACATAGGTTATGATTAAGGTCTACTTAATTCCTTTTTGAGTTCATTTGTTGTGATCGGGTGGGGAACGTTGCATATTAATTAACCTTAACATACTTAGTATGTTTAACTTAGTTCCTAGAGTATAAATATCCATGCCCTTTATTTTAAAGAAGAATAGGGTGCAGGGACACTAAAATCAATCTTTTAAGAACCGACCATCTATCCTTTTTCCACTTAGTAACCTACCGTATATGTGTTCACCATTCTAGTTATGTAAAGATGAACTTTAATTTTTTTTATAATAATCCAAGTAACATTTATGATGGTCAAATTAGGAAGGCTTACACATTTACCATATTTAGGTGGTAAATAATAAGTTTGACATTAATAATGGAAATCATTCAAGTATTATTGAATAAAACCAATATTTAATTCAGATAGTGATAAATCTATGTTACATTTCTAACAAATAATGCATACAACAATCCACCCCTTAGAATGATTAATCAGTAAATAAAATAATCATCTAGAAAGGAAACATGGGTGGGTCAACTAGGTCATACATATCCAAAATGTTTTCCTTATACTTTCTACTTCCAACATAGGCTAGAACTCACGATTGACCTAGCTAGTCACAAGTCATTCACTAAAGGATTTATCTACTACTTAGAACTAATTTATGGTGGTCGCTTGGTTCTGAAAACCTTCTATAATATATAAAAAGATGGATTTTTTACATCTAGGTTCATACTTAAAATAGGAATAATGATGAAAATATTGTGATGGAAATCTAAAAATGGAACCAAAATCAATATGAGAGCCAAGTCAACCACTTTCCACTGTTCCAAACCTATATTTAATTCTATCATCACCTCATTCCACCACAAGAGTATAATTATTTGAAAATCAAAATGTCATACCAAAACCATCTTTAGTGTATAACATACGAGGGAAAGAGAAGGTTTCCTACAACACAATCTCAACTTATACCAAACCCTTCTAAGGAATGACATTGATTGTTCCTCACTTCATCTAATTATAAATGATAGTCCTTAATGTCGAGACATTAGGGGCATACAATTATCCAACTATTACAGAAAAATAATAGGTTTTTTTCCATAACTAACTGGTTTACATTGATTGTGACTACACAAGGCAAGATATTCTATATCGTCAAATCACCTATCATTTCATTAGGTACATACTCCAAAATTCACATGTCATAGAAGATCAGGTAGACATCAATTTACACTTTGAGTACGAGATAGGTAAATTTTAAGAATCTTTACCGAAACGTATAACTCCCTTCATGTAAGGGGAAAATCACTAAAAGATTCAACCCATACATAGACAAATTTTCACTAGTAAAGAAACCATATTTGGCATTGGTTAAAAGAACCCTATAATGTTGGTTAAAAATCGACACCTAAGTGGGTGACACTATAGTGACATGTACAAGATGTCTGTTCTTTGAGGAAGGAAAACATGATGCCAGAGAATCATCGTCAATTGTGTGGGAAAAAGAAACTGACACAAATTGGGGTTGTAGGTGTCAATTGCAAGCCAAAAACTAACATCAACAAAGCCATACTGGGTCACATTTGTAACTGGTAAAGGACCCTACATAGTCAGTTTTTGTTTAAATTGACACCTATCATAATGTACGGTGTCAGTTGCAACCCAAATAACTGATATTTTGCTTTTTAGTGACAGTCTTACCAAGTAAATGGACGACTATGTCATGTAACTAAGCACAGTCGTGCTATCCAACATGGTCGTTTTGGTTTTGTCCTTTAATGTCAGTTTTTATACTAAAAGCGACATTATAGGCCTATAGTGTCGGTGTTTTTGTTTCAACCGATGACTAAATTTTGATTTTTTATAAATAGTAAGCTTGTAGACCTGCTACCCGACTGGTCAGCAGGATGCAAAACCTACAATTCAGTTCTAAACTGTAGGTCAACAACATCATGTGAGTTCAGCTTAACAATAGGCCACCAAACCTACAAACAAACATAATAATATGCACCAAACCTTCAAATCACATTCCATATTGAAATACACATCACAATCAAATTATTCCAAAAATCTAACATAATTGTAGTAGACTTACATAATATTGTAGGTAGCAAAAAGATGTCTAATTCTATTACATAATTGCAGTAGACCTTACATACTATTACAAAAAACTTTAGTGCAGAGGGTTAGTATGAGCCAGGACACTGTTCAAAGATATAATGTCTATACTTTTGGATATAGTTATCCTCTTACTTCACCATGCAAAAGATGACTATATCCCAAAATATAGCCATTAGATCTTTGAATAGTGTCCCTGGATCATACAACCCCCTGCAAAAGTCATCATCACAACCAACAGTGGTACCAAAGTATTCTTTAGGGCCTCTTCTTCTGTGGCCAACTGTAGGGCCTCATCATACTCTTCCCATAGGACCACAAAATCGTCTTCGGTGTACTCTTCATGAGTAACATCTGTGACCTCTTTGATCTTGGAGCACAACACATCTACAAAATAAAATGTTTAACATAATAAATAAATACAAGTTTGAGCCCATGATAATAATAAATTAAAGATGAAAATATTTGACACAAACCATGGAAATAGTTAATATAAAAAGTCTAATTTCATTATCATCATCGT
Source organism: Alisma plantago-aquatica (assembly GCA_963693085.1). Lineage (NCBI taxonomy): Eukaryota > Viridiplantae > Streptophyta > Magnoliopsida > Alismatales > Alismataceae > Alisma > Alisma plantago-aquatica. Next base: position 219,236,291 of record OY856411.1, read on the forward strand.
CATCATCAATAATCATCATCAATCATCATCATTATCATGATGAGAAGAAAGATAAAGTTGTTAATTAAGCCATGCTACTTCCACCTTATAAGCATTATTATCGTATTAGGATTTATGTTACTAGTGGAATATGACACTCGGTTTTAGTATCTCTAGGAAGTATGGTTAAATCAACATGTATTCTGATGTACAAGATTGGGTATTTTGGAAGTTATTTTTATTACACATAAACATCACATCAGAATCCTACATGCTATGATAATTTTTCAAATACCAACTAATATCACTCACCATATCTCTATGGTCCAATATTTATGACATGACCATCCTGTCTTCCTTTATATGTTGAAGGAGTGACTGTCTTTTTTTGTGGCCTTGGAATGGGTGCATGTTCAAAACCAGATGGATGTCTAATATTTATGGTAGGATATGATGATTGTTGGTCTTCTGACTTCTCTAAGGAATCGTCTTCTGACTCCTCTGAGGAATCATTTTATGGCTCCTCTGAGGAATCATTTTCTGGCTCCTCTGAGGAATCGTCCACCCATAAAAATTTAGGTGGCCGTTTATCTCCAAAATAAAACTGGTACTTCCACACATACTACTCATATTCTTCATCAGTAGAAAATAAAATGCGGCAGTAGCTAT